>NW_011627021.1:160533-214102 GCF_000204515.1 Acromyrmex echinatior
TACCAGTGCGGCGGCAAGCGCCGCCACCGGCAGCATCAGCAGCAGCATCGAGGCGGTATCGCGTCTCGAACATCTGTCTTAGCTCGTCGCCGAGCGGATAATACGCACCCACTCGTTACATCCTAGCTATTGACGCTCGATGCATCTTCACGGCAGCGACATTTCGCCCGTAAATTATGGCTGCGAGTTCGCTTAGCGCGCGAGGAGCGAGGGATACACGAATACACAGAATAAAATTTACACGACGTTTACGAAGACGAGTGGAGCGACGCGGACCGATGTCAGGCGGAATCGAATGAGACACCTCGTTGCGCCGAGAGGTCAGCTCCTCTCCCTGGAGCATGGACCTCCTGCGGACAGCGCCCGGGACAAGCGCTCGTCGTAAAAGTCATTTTACACGCGCGCCGCACGAGGGACAGGTGACCCGCGTCGTGATACCCACGTCGGCCACGTCGAGAATGAGCCGGAGACGCAAATAAAAGGATGTATAACACGATCCTGGGGACCCGCATGCGAGGCGCGATGTCGTCGAGACGAACGGACGTCTCGCGGCCTCGACGGGCCTCGGCAGGCTCTTTCTTATCCCGCCTTGAAACGGCAGGCTCTTCGAATTCTCCCGGACCTGGAGAATCGTCAGTAAACACGCGGTGACACCAAGATGCACTCCGCCGATCTTGATCTGAACGATCCGGTCTGAAGGATGCTAAAGCTTAATCTACAATGCGCTCTTTGTTTCTGTTTCTTTCATCATTTTTTACTTCTTGCCTTTTTGCCTCAGTTTTCTGTCGCTCGAGATAAAAGTTGACGAACTTCGGGAGAGACGAGAAACACGATTGTCAATAAAATGGTCGCAAAAGAAAGAGGCATGAAGTAAAAGGAGAACAAGAAACAAGACGCAACGAATACTTTAAATTAAATTAGGTTTAAAGGCGCACAAAAAAACCTGTGTTAAAGTAAAACGTAAGCGGTAGAATTGATTAATCACATTAAAGACCGTAAGGTAATTAGCTGTAGTAAATTCAAAATGTTGATTTGTTTACTGTTTATGTCTTATTGCTTGAGGTTTTTGTATGCCATAGCTTTAACACTTCGCTGACATAAGTGATATTCTTATAACAATTGATACGTATTTCAAGATTATGGTGATTTATATCTCACATAACATAATGCATTTTCCACGGCCTGAAGATAACTTTGGGCGACTTCAGCAAAAACGTATTGAAAGAGAAATAGTAGAACTGTAGAATTTTACTGAAAGATTGTAATCGTCATCTCGAGGAATACATCTCATCCTGCATTTACGGTTTTCCTATTTGAGACTTTTACCAGAATTTGATAAAGATTTTAATTCGCTCTTTTAGGATTCAACAAACGGCCAACGTGGCTGGATTATTCATCGACAAATGTTTTGCCCTTAAAAACTCTGTCCAGTTTGGCTCGTTCTCTTACATCTACCATTTATTTTTTCGTCGCGAAAACAACACTGCCCGAAGCAGGTGCATGACGGTCTAGACTGTTCCGTGTTGCGGCCCCTCAGAGACAATCACGGGTGCAGAATCCCCTCCCTTGTAGCCCTCTGGTATCCTTTTAAATATCCTGCTTCATCTCTGCCCCTCTGAATCCGGCCAGAGGACAGTTCCTCCGAATTTGGAATATCGTAGAGGGAGAAAGTCCTATATATTCGCGCTACAACACCACACCGTATATCTCCTAAACCGCAGTTGTAGCGGGAGGAGGGAGAAAGAGGGGGGAGGGGGGAGAGGGCAGAACGAGCCACGGGCAATAATCTCGATGGCTCGCCAATTACGTTCGTCTCGTGGCCATCTGCTCCTTCGGGCCAAGAGACCCGATGACCGCTCATCCTTCAACAACCTTCCTCCTCGAGTTCCGCCCCGCGAACCCCTACTCCCCCCCTCGCGCGTCTCAACACCAATCTCAATCTCCACCTTCCACCGCTGATTCACTGTTCGAGCTTTCTTTCCTCGAAAGAGACGGCGACGCAAATTGCGGAATCGATACTGCGCGCTCGCGCACGGTTTGTCGCGCGGTAATCACACGATGTGATATGACGGACCCCAGACCCGGACCCCGAGTGCGGTTCGAGGAGTCCGGGATATTGTGACCTGACCGCGTCCTGAGATGCCGCCACCGCGCCACTTGGACAGAGAGAGGAAAGAGAGGGCACGTATATAATTACGCCGAAATCGTAGTTAGGCGCGCACCTATAAGCACACCGCGCCGGGGCCCCTAAAATTGATCACGTACTGCGTCAGGGTCCAGATCTCCCATTCTTCGTCCCTCCTCCCTACCTCCGCTACCGCCCGTTCCTTCTCTGTCATTATCGGGAATAAAAGTCACCGCTACTCCATCGGCGCGCTGGACGAATCCGTTACGGGGACAATCTCCTGCGTGTTCAAGGGTTATGACGACTGCACGGGTTCTCCGCTTGCTCGATACAAGGGTCCATATTTATGGGACTTGTGAATGATCAAAAGACTGCTTCTGCGATATCGTGGATATTTTAAAGCTAAGATTTTTAAGCAAAGATTTCGAACCGATCAAACGCGACTAAAATATTTATTTTCTGTTTCTTGCTTTTTACCACTTTTTTGTTACCCTTTTGCCTCTTATCCTGTTTTTCCGTTTTCTATCGCCCGAATTAAAAGTTGACGAAGAAGAGATAAGAAATACGATCATCGATAAAATGATAGTAAAAAGGGATAAGATAAGAGGCGAAAAGTAAGAAATAGGAAGCAAAGAATACATTGTAGATTAAGCATAAATGCTTCTATAAAGTGACATCTCCCAGCTCAATTCTCATGGTTTGAAAGTGCTTCTATAACAGCGATATCTTCCGCGAGACATCTCCTGGCGTTTAAATCGAGGCCAGGAGCTGAAAAATCACGAGCTGGAGTTAATAATGGTATGGGAGGAAATGAGAAGAATATGATACGGCGCCCGGACTCGTTTAAGAAATGGGAAACCTATTAGCATAGAGGAACGACGTCGTAGAAGGCCGGAGGGACAGCGGGAGATCGGGGGCGTCCATTGTGTGCCGCCTCGGCTTTGGGCCGGCCATGTCCGCTAGAATTCGTCGAGCGTGTCCACGCTACTATGCTAGCGCGATGTCTCAACGAGAGAGTTGGACGCACGCCGTGAAAGCGAGTAGAGAGGTCGTCTGTCCGATTCTTCGGCGCGGCACGCCGTCATCCTCGCCGGCGCGGCGTCATTTTCACACGCCGTCGCGCCAAGATCGGCGCCGCTCCACCGCGACTGTCGCTTGCGCAACCTCGAGCGTACGCGGTCACCCGCGAAGCGGCTAACTTTTCCTTCACGCTGTTACGAATATCACCTCTTTACAGGTGAAATTATCTTTCGAGAACGGAGAGCGACAGTTTCGAAATTACCGAAGAGTTGGGATGTGAGACACGACGGTTAGGTTCTGATTATAAGCTAACTCTTCGGGCTCTTACTCTTCAAGGCTTGATTTTTTTATTTTCTAGTTAACTTGTATATATATCATACTCAAGTACGCATATATTGATACCGAAGAGTTATAAAAATTGAGAAAACTATATTTCATTCGCTTCATTATAATGCATACATGTTATACTGTATGAAGGCTCTTTCCTTCCGTTCATTACGTCAACGCATTCGCATTATCGTTCCCGTTACGTCGTCCTTTACGCGCGAACGTCACATCCGGGCGTCAGAGACGCGCGCGAATCGCCGCACGCACGCAATCGCGCCGTACCGCAACCGATTTATCACATAATAGAACGTTAAGCATACTCGTTAAGATTTTTTGCACGGTTATCAACGTACCTTCACTGAATTATACTTTTATGGATTTCTCGTACCGTAAAAAAAGGAAATCCAACATATGAAGAATATATTTATCTCTTGAAAACGTAGATAATATATGATTTTAGATATTTCTCGCTTACGTAATGTTAAGTAGAGAAATATTTTTTTTATTTAGTATAAAAATCCTGAAATAAATCCTTATCAAAGTTCTGTTGTACACTTTATATGAATTTGCAATCTACTAAAAAAATTAAATTACATTACGATGTAATTAATCTTTTGCAGTTCTCTCTGACGAGACCAACACAATTACTGATGTTGGATCTGTAAGATTCATTTAATTTATGTTAATTAAAAAACACTAATTAATTTTAAGGAACCAAAAAATATTCAAAAAATATTTTTAAATAAGAATAATCAAGAAATTCAAGATGTAATACAAAGAAAAAATGGAATCATTTGACATTTTTGACAAAGAGATTTATAATTGAGTTGATCCAATAAACCTATCGTTAACTTCGAAGAGATATAATTGAGTGAGTCCGATACATTCATGTCAGCTTCGGAAGGTTAAAGTATTTAAAATACTACGAAAAAAATGTATAATCTAACATGGTACCACGTTCAAACTTACTGTACAGCTTAATACATTATTCTATAATCGCCATATTTTTCCAATGATAATTATATAGCAATTATTGCTCGTCTTATTATTTCTGAAAGAGTTCGCGGTATCCATGAAATAAGCAATCATAATTTTTAACGACTTAATAAATTACTATCGGGTTCTCGCTGTTCGGAGATATTGCAGCCATATTTATCCGCGCGCGACATTTACCCTGATCGATACTCACACGGGATGGGTGTGTCGGTTTAGAGTTAGTTAAGAGGAGAGACGCACGCGGTGTAGGTCCGGGATGGAAGAGATATCCGTATATCCTCGTCCCGTGCATATCGCTTCGTCGTTCCAGTACGCGGAGCCAGGTCATCCGTCCACGGCTGGCGTAAGGAAGTCTACGCTCGGGTAAGGAAGCAGTCCAAATGGAAAGAATAATTAGGCGGATCTCTCGGGTGACGGTGGGGAGGGGGAAGGGAAGGACGAGAGGGTCCTCCTTTTCTTCTTCACACGAATACGTTGCATCGCGTTGGACTTGCATACTTGCGCGATCCCTCGTTCATCATGCATACGTGTACACGCGGAAAGACCGATTTTGCCGAAACTTATGTGTCTTAAACTTATTTAGACAAATACAAAAAAATTTAAAAATAATTTTGTTAAACGTCAATCAAAATAATTATACCGAAAATTCGAACACGATGAGCAACGCTGTAAAAACATTTCGACATTTTAGCGACCCGCTTGAGCTTCTCCCTCCTAATTATTTTCATAGTCCAACAGAATTATTTTCAGATCTGTAATTAGTTATTGAGTGAATCTTTAGATATTTCAGCAGAACCGTTCCTTCTATGCATTCACTGAGATTCGTTATCTCACGCCGCAACCGCGACGCGTGCTCGTATGCGTGACTAATAACGCATACGAGCGAGAAGAGCTCCAGTCATCCCGTCACACGACGAGCACGTCGTAATTATTTAATGATGCGTTAATCTCGCGATCTCGTCTTATTGGCACGGATACACGGAAAGATCGGTTGCGTCGAACGGGGCCGGGTCGGACGAAGGGTGGAAAGAGAGATGTGTAGGTATGGAGGACTCGAAAGGATTCCGCGCGTTATCGATGTATTGCCCGGGTATTAGTTTAGCTTTCATTAACGTGCCGTTTTATTTGACTGTAACCTGTGCGATCACCGGCTTCGATATCTTCGTAATTGTGGAGTGAGTTAATAACGATTTCTATATCCGGCGAATTAACGTGTCAATGAGCGAGTGTGTCTCGAACTGTAAACGCGAGCTGGTCGTGAATAATAATAATTCTATCGTACATGATTAATTAACCTGTAGATGTGCACTGCGTGATCCAAACCCGCCGTGTACTATACATAAGAATTTTTCAATTGATGCTTGCGTTTATCTCCAGAATCAACTCTCTAGAGCATTTTCCATAAGAAAAAAAGTATTTATTTATTATTGATGTAATGTCATAGTAAGTTATTAGTATATAAATATCATATCTAATGTAATACTAAATACTTTTCAAAATATTTTCCATGTATTTTCCAAAACAATTCACTTTGAGCTTAAGAAGACGAAGAAAAAGCATTACACGGCATTGCAACCATAAATATCTATATAATACATTAGATTGGTAACTTCTATTATTGTTTTTCTTACCTATGTAACATCAATTCGGGAAATGGTTGCACAATATCGGAATCTCAAGTAGAAAAGAGATGCCAATAGATAACCAGCCTCTCTGTGATTGGTTCTAATGTACATAGAATATGATAATAAAATAATGTACATAGAATATGTTATTCTAGGTATACATAAGTCTCGTTCTGCCCCATATACTTTTTGGCAATAGTTAAAGGGACAGAGTTAATAGTTTAGTATATTATATAGATGCCTGTGGATGCAACACAACCGAGCTGTTATCCTCCCGTTATGACTCCAGATTTTTAATTCAGTTTCTTCTGCAGTATCGCGAAGCTGCTGCAGGTTGTTTAGTACAGGGTTGCAGATATTGCCGGCTAGAGGCGTAAGCAAATCAAAAGTATCGGATCGCTGGTAAGCGGATTGCTCTACTCATATGCTGCGCGTACGAGCGCGATACGAGCGAGGTCGCGGGGACTAATCGAGATTCGAATCGCGAAATTAGTTCGTCGATCCCTGTGAAGAGGAGCGGAAGGAAGAAGAGAAGGAGGAGGACGAAGGTGATTTTATCCCCGCGTTCGCGTGTGGTCACCCGGCTTATTAAGAGGGCCCATTCCTTATTGCAGGCGAGCTTAACATTATAAATTTATCAGTGAGAACGCGCGGGGCGACCAAAAGAAACGCGTTGATCGAAAGATGGAGGTAGGAGCTCACCTCTGACCCACCGAAGTATTTCGATATACGCTCTCGTGCCGCGGAGATATTTATTGGAGATAATTATAAGAGCGGTCGTAAAGTCTCGGACGGGCCCGTTTCTTAGCTGATATCTTACACTACCCGTAGAACGGGGGGGCCTTACATATACCTTTATACAAGGTGTCTCTCTCGAGTATTCGCTTCCAGAGTGTTATAATAGGCAAAGAAGAGTTGTCCTGTTTTACTTTTTTTCTCTTACTATGTAATTATAAGTCACTAGTTGTAACATCAATAGTGGAAATAAGACACGAGAGATCGATCTATTTGAATTCGATGAGAGTTTACGAATTATTCAAAAACTTCTCCTTTTCTCGTGAATCTTAAAGTTAGCAACAGTGGGTTATTTATTTTCATTTCTATCTCGTATATTCCGTCAGTAATGTATCGGCATCCACGGAAATTCGAACGATTTATTCTATGTGTGTTAAGCTGTTTTATGCAGTTAGCATTTCGAAATGGCATATTGGACTAAATTCAATCTATTCAGTATCATGTCATTCTACTTCGACCGCGTTAATTTTACCAGTCGCATTAATAATTCTGTGAATATATGAATCTCGTGTCGAGTATTTCGTTACACGGCTATTTTTTGGGCACCCCGTAGATACGAGTCAACGAAGGCGAGGTGGTTGAAGATAGCACCCGGATAGCGAGTCGCCATGCAACCCGCGGAATGAAAATCGATCAGAGAAGCCGGTGCGAGGATCGAGAGATGATGCATCGATATCAAAAGTTGTAGAGTGGTTTCGCGCGCTTGCGCTCGTTCTCTCTCTCTCTCTCTCTCTCTCTCTCTCTCTCTTGCCTCTCCGTCTCCCTGTTTCTTTCTTCTTTCATCCACCATGCCCTCCTTCTCGCGATCGAATCACTGTTTGTCGGTGAATATGTCCGTGGCAATTTGGATTTGAATTATTCGCAATTTTCTTTATCTCATTTCCAGTTATATCTCGCACGTCCGGGTCTCGGATCACGGGCCGATGATGTGTCGGATCGAGTTTCCATCTCGAGACTCTTTCCAGAGAGATCACGGATATCTGCTGCTTTTAAATAGACCGCTTCATACACACGAAGCGCACGAGCGAAAGCTTTGGCGCGAGTCGTCGATTTGACGGATTGATATCTCGACTCGCGGCCGTCGCGTTCGGAACTCGCTACATCTCGAGAATCGCGTCTTCATACCTCGAACTTGATAGGGATAGGAAAAGCGATTTTAAAAAATTTAAATATTAAATATCAAATATAGTACTAAAAGATGTAGTTTGCAATTTGAATGAAAAGTTGAAAATTATATATCAGGTATACAACTTTGCTTCCGTCGTTTTTTTCCCGAAATTCGAGGCTTTATAAATATATAGTAAAAAACTGATTATACATTTATGGATAAGTGTATGTACCGGAAGTGCTAGTCAGCCAGGCCATTGATCGTGTGCCATTGATCGAAACAAGTGATAGTCAGAGGGAGCAACGTCTGGAGAATACGGCGGGTGGGATAAGACTTCCCATTTCAACGTTTCCAAGTATGTCTTGACCACTTTCGCATGGGGTTCGAGTATTGTCATGCTGCAAAATCACTTTATCGTGTCTCTCGTTGTATTGCGGTCGTTTGTCCTTCAATGCTCGGCTCAAACGCATCAATTGCGTTCGATCACCTGTGATTGTTTCAGTCGGTTTTAACAACTCATAATACACTACGCCGAGCTGGTCCCACCAAATACCAGAGCATAATCTTGGAACCGTGAATATTTGGCCGTCGACGTGGCATGGCCGGGAACTCCCCATGATTTTCTGCGCTTGGGGTTATCGTAATGAACCCATTTTTCGTCCCCAATCACAATGCGATGCAGAAATCCCTTCCGTCTTTGCCTTTCAAGCAGCTGTTCACAAGCAAACAAACGCCGTTCAACATCTCTCGGCTTCAACTCGTACGACACCCAATTTTCTTGCTTCTGAATCATTCCCATGACTTTGAGACGTTTTGAAATGGCTTGTTGAGTCACTCCCAATGATCGTGCCAATTCTTCTTGATTTTGACACGAGTCTTGATCAAGTAATGCCTCCAATTCTGCATCTTCGAAAACCTTCTCTCTTCCACCGCTATGCCAGTCTTCGACGTCAAAATCACCGTTCTTGAAGCGTTGAAACCATTCACGACACGTTCTTTCACTAATAGCGGCCTCACCATAAGTATTTGAGAGCATTCGATGAGCCTCAGCCGCAGATTTCTTCATATTGAAGCAGAAAATTAAAATCTTCCGCAAATGACGAGAATTTGGCTCGTAAACTGACATTTTCAATCGAGAATAACTTTATGATGCAGACACAAATCGACTAATGTTTCTATGGGGTTATGTTGACAGATGCTCAAGTTTATGACGTCTATAATCTATTTATTTCGACTACCATTTACTGCTAAAGCCATCTATAGGAAAACGGCGGAAGCAAAGTTGTACACTAATATATTATTTAGAATTTACAGCGTCCAATGCTGTATGCTTAATGCAAATCATATTGTATTAGAAAATGATTGTATTAACTGCAATAATAAGATTTTTTTAAATAAAATTGCAGAGTCACATATATCTAATTTATACGTCTAATTTACAGGATCTTCCGAGTATCTACATTTCGGCTGTAAAACTGAAGTAGGATTTATAAAATTGATTTACGTTTTCACCACTTTATACGTCGTAAAGAATTAAGAAAAAAAATTTGGAAAGACATATCGGAAAAATTATAATTCGTACCCCCAAGCCATTAATTAAATTCGAAAGCGCATTGTTTTTTTTTTTTTTTCAGTTCGCTTCTTCGTTCCCGGAGAAGATGCTTCAAAGCGTACACTAATTTCAGAGATTGGTAACGGAACTGCTATGTATTAAGAGAGAGACCGGTTTCACATTGTTGCCGTTCCAGAAAATCAATGTAGAGAGGTGGAGAAACTGCCAGCAACAATTTTTCCATGTTCACGCTACGCAGTGATTTCTGATGTGCATCAACGACATACGGCGGGAAATAATTTTACGGTTCTGCGTTCAAACACGCCGATGTAATAAGGATCATAACTTTTACGGACACGGTAATTGACTTCTTAAGTCTCGAAAGAGTTTACTGTGTGTTAATAATATAAAAGCGGGAACAAGAAGTTTCGTGATCAAAGATATTTAACTAAGAAATACTTATTTCTCAGCTATTTCATGTTATTTTTGCGTTATGTTCTCGTTATCGAGTTGATAACACGTAAAACTCTAAAGGACATTCTACAATGAGTTGTAAACATCCCGTCATTCGATTGACTGTCGCAAAGCAATTGCGATTGGTAACGGGATGTTTCCAATTCATTGTAGAACATCCTTTGTACCATTCTCTCCGGCTTCTTTCAATTTTTCTCAAATTTAAATTATACGCAATAATAATATAATAAAATAATAAAAACCTTCACATTTGTTTTTATCAAATTTTTTGTCTATTTATTTTATACTATCATGATTAAACTAAATTTTCTTGTATTTTATTGTTATTCAAATCAAACTATCCATCAAACTTTCCATATCCCATATATAAAAAAAAGATTAATATCCCAGTATTAACTAGAGTGATTAATAGCAATTAATTTTATTTTGATCTTTCCATCCATATTATTACAAGTAGCACTGCCAGCTAGATAAGAGTAAAGAGATAAAAGGCTCGGTTACAACTTACAACATAGATTGTCAGTGCAAACTCGCTTCAGTAAAGCAATTCGTTTAACAGCGTACATATGCGTGCCTCGAGGCAAAAGAAAGGATTAAAAGCATCCGACCGCTAAGAAAAGATCGGCCCTGGAACGAGAATAACGTTCGTGGATTTTCAGCGCGCGATCCCAGGCTCTCAAGACTCGATCGGGACTTGAAGTGCATACCGAGAGCCGATGTGACGACGCGGTGCATCGCGATCGCAGACAGTTAATTACCGTTCCCGGTAAAGTCGGTGCGATGCGACGTGGCGAGGAAAGAGAGAGAGAGAGAGAGGGAGACTTTACAGTCGGTACGGTTGCAATATTACGGTCGCGTGCTCTCGGAGGTTATTGTTGCTGAACGTATATACGTATCGCGTACCCTTATCGTATGAAATCCAACGTTACACAAGCGCTCTATCTAGGCAGAAACGTTTATATTCCGTTCGCGTTTCCGGGAGCGCCGAGACTTGTCCAACGTCGGTCAGTCTTTTTTTTTTTTTCGCCTCCGCGATAAGACCGGCGGACAATAATCCACGAGTTATTCCACTTGCAGCGTTCCGCCGCGTCATGCTGCGTGGTATCATCTCGCGGTATCCGTCGGTGGGAAATATGCATAACCCTGGCGTTCGCTCGAAAGTGCCGAGTACTTCCGGTCGAATAGCGAGATCGCTCGGGCTTGGCCATCGCTCCGTCGTTGTCGGTCACGATTTTACGTGAGGAAGGTAAAGGGACGTAAGGGAGCACCGTCGCGCGTGTTTATGACGCGGGCTCGTGGCAAGTGCGTGCGTTTCGCCAGTTGGCCATATCTCGCGAACTTTATTTGTTAGTCTATCGAGGGGGCGGTCCGTCACGTGAGTAACGACGCAATAACGACACATTTGACGGGACACGAATCGCCGTGCGTTACCGTACCGTAGGAAGTATAACCAACTTTATGCAGTACCTTGCGTCGTCCGGATAATAAACGTTTAATGAGAAACATGGACACGATGGAATCTAAGCGTCGACCGACAGATTGAAATAGGTCTCCCCTTTTTATCGCGGCTAAGGATTACAACAGGTTCGTCGTCTTTATCAAGATTGGCTCTAATATACCCTGAGAAAAGAGCGACAATCATCGGATTCTTCCGCTGCCGTTAATCGGACGGGCAAAAGGGGATCCCTATCGTAATGAACGTGAAAAAATGAACTACATTTATGTTATCTATGAATATAAGATCGTAAACGGAGTAAATAACGTGTATATACGTATGTATCGTCTTGGTGGATACTGTATCACGGAACCAGATACGGAAGAAGACAATATACAGATAGTCGAGAAAATACCGTATTGTGTCGTGTTGCTCATTACGTATGTAAACGTCTATATATAAGAGCGGGAAGTTTTGCGATGGGATATGTCTATCTCTATATTACAAGCAAATCTTTTTCCTTTTTTATAGATGATAACTAACGTTGGAATAAATGTGTGTAAGAAAACTACAACGAGACAGAGAGACGGATAGAGATAAATAGAGAGAGAAGGTCGCACAAACCCTTTTGACCTCGTTTACTTGAGAGCCCCGCCAACATAACGGGAAAAATAATGAGCCGCGTTTACGCTTCCGTACAAACGCGAGATTATTAATGAGCTCGTAAAGAGCTCCATATTGCTGACGAAAAGAGACGGTCGTATCGACAGAGTACTCGAGTCCCGAATTTGTCAAGTCCGATAGGAATGACAGAAACGATTCGACCGGGCTCAGAAATGATACTTGGAAAGATAATTTCGAGAGGAGGATGTGACCCAGCAATTAAACGAATCGCAAACAGCGCGCCGCCAATTACTTTTGTGACCGGATGGCCGCGTTCTCGGACCAGGTAGACACGCAAGAGATTCGGATTCTGTCGTGTCATTTCGTCGACCGGTGAAGTTGATCCGCCAAAGCGAATGTCGCGATACCGAATCCGGTCATCGACGCGCGCGGCACGCCGGCATGAAATATGCAATAATGAATTAATTGAAGGAAAAGAGTCCAACGTCGAGACCGCCGTCACGGTAATTAATCGGGAGAAAGGTATCCTGGCGTGAATTGCGCCAGAGTCGAGCAGATATTTCGGCAAGCTCCGTTCGTTTGCAACGAACCGCAACCGATTGCTTGTCGCGCGACGTGATGTTCTCGTTGAGAAAATGAAGAAGAAGGAAAAAATTCACTTACTTTTCGCGATAAATTCTCTTTAATCCATGACACATACCTTTTGTGACGCTCCAAGAAAATATATGGATCCTTGGGATCTACTGAAGTTTTTTGTTATCAGTTCTAGATGAAGTTTCCAAATTTTCAATCATATAAAAAATTGTAATATTTGAACTTAGCATAAATATAGTGCGATAATGAGCCTACGTGAATAGAGTAAAATTGCGAAAAATAAAATAATGAAATATAAAATTATGATACTCTCTAAATCTTTTGGAGTCAAAATTGAGCCAATCTTTAAAACAAAAAGAAAACTTTTTACTCTTAAACGAGAATGATTTTCACTCTTTTTTGAGAAGTAAAAATTTTTTTTTAATTCGCTCCTAAGAAATGAAATCTCACTCCTTTTTTTTTGGAATGAGACTTCATTTCTAGAGTATCTTTCATTCCAAAAGAGCGAAATCTCACTCCTCCAAGGAGTGAAAATCTGCCAAGAGTGAAAATATTCATTCTTTTTTCAAAATTGGCTCAATTTTCAGTCTTTTGGAGTAAGATTTTACTCCAAAAAAGTTAGAGAATATATATGTTCTAATTACAAATTAAAGAAAATAACTACGATAAATAATTAAGATAAAAGTATAACATACAGAGTTACAGATATTAATTTTTAATTAATTACATAAATTTGCTCTTATCTTTATATTTTCAAAAGGCATATATTTTTAAAATTATTATTATTTTTTTAATCGTTTCGTGTACCGTATTTTCGAAATGAAAACCTTGACTCGCAATGAATTGTTTCCGTTTCTCATGAATGCAAGTATTGAATAAGAAAAAAAAAAAAAAAGAAAAAAGAAGAAGAAAGTATAGATACTTGACGTTTACGTAAGATTATTGTCGGTTTCGTCTTACATCGATCCAGGTGAACGTCGCCAAGAAAGTAGGATGTCGGGAAGACGTTTAGGTCTAAATGTAGTTATTTTGACGAGTCGGCTGACTTGCGCGATTTACGTGTACGTGTGATAGTGAGCGTGCAGATATGATACTTACACGCGAGAGACGGTCATATCCGCCAAGGATTCGTGATGCGCGACCAACGTTGCGAAGTGACCGCTATATTAATTCGCACATTAGCACTTTACGACGTTAACTGCCGTGCAAAATCACTTCCTCCTTGCCATGGGAACACCTGTCGAACGTTTTACGGATTTATCGGTGCGCGCCGTTCGATCTCACGTACGCGGGCGAGACGCGATCGCGATCGCGCCTCGTAAATCAATTACAACTACCGCCTCGCGCGCGCGCGTTTCTCAATTTACATTTTAATTTCGCGCTTCAGGAGGATCGATGGGACGAGTTATTATCCCAGTTGATTTTCGGGGTACGCACGGAGCTCCCATTAATCTGAACGAACGCGCGAACCTGACGTCAATTAAGCGTACGTGGTTATTAATTTATTCTCGGTGCTTGCGACGTCATGGAGCGACGTAAGATTATTGAGATCATTTAACGTGACGATCTTTATGAAGGCCACCGATGTGTCTACAATAAAAATTCTCAATTATTCGTATATAAGGAAATAACAGCATTCCAAATTAAGTAATACATTTTTTTAGTTATTTTCAATATGTTTAATGCTATCCAAAAGATTAACTTGGGACTAGAAACAAAATGATACCGAAGCAAAAATTTGATAATTAATAAAATGTATATAGTAAGATTCTAGGTTGTAAGTAAAAAAAAAATGTAAACTTTTTTTTATCAATCGCCATAAAACGAAAGATTACTTGCATTTTACACTTCAAACAGGACGCTTCAAAATTTAGGAGTTTTTTTCATAACAGTAATTAAGGATTAATAATACACGTTATGTCTTTTCAAGTTAATGATTAAAATTAAATGATAATACAATGGCGCTTGTATTCTTATCGAAAACGCAATTGGAATAACTTCATTTCTATTCTATCAATGTTTCTTCTCGCAAATCGTGATTGCAGTGTGTCCGACAAATATCGCATACATTAAATCTCTTCTTTTACATCAAGCCTATACTTTTCTAACAAAAGATCAAAATGTTACAAAATTGCACACGTTATCCATTCATCAATCTACCTTAGATACCAATCTCCTTCCTTTTCTTCCTCGTTTTGTCCTCACGAAAGTCCAGTCCTCGGGTACAAAGTACGACGAGTTAACGCGACGTCGTACAAACGGCGCGTTAAGCGCCGTAATAACCGGCCACTACGGCAAGGAAGAGGGAACGAGTGCACGCGGGGCACGCGAGGCCATGACTGAGGGGTGAGTCTCATAACTTCTGGAAAGCGACCTCCTTGAACAATGTGCCGAGGGTCGATAACGGTTAGTCGTATTCAGCGACATGCACTGCGCGATCGCCGTGTCGCCTCAATGTAAAAGGGGTAGGTAGGTAGGTAGGTATATAAATTGCGTACACGCCCCCTTTGGGCCGCACCCTTCACGGATCAGCGTGACAATACCGCGATGAAGTAGCGGCGGCGTCTGTCACAAAGGGTTGCAGTGCACTCCTCTATGCGCACGCTTCTCCCTCCTTCGACACGCAGTTTATATTGTAGGGGAAAGTAGGGCGTAAGCTCTGATTTCATTGTCGCAAATGACATAATTCTCCGTGAAACGATATGGATTGTATTTTACTTTCACTAACTACAATAGTATTGTAATGACGGCTCACAATATGCATACATCTTGGAATCGGGGATACTCTACATTAAAATTATAATTCCAAAGATTAAAAAATGAATTTAAAGAAAACAGTCGTTTTAGTCATATCAATATAAAATCGTTCAACATAGTAGTTAATAAATATTTAATAATTGAAGTACGAAATAGTTTTCGCTTAGATTCGAATTTTTCTCGTCAGAAACTAATAACAGTAATAATAATAAACGCAACTCACTTATTAATTAGACTTATTAATTATTCGATTAATATTTCAGGTATTTTGAAAATGAAATTTCTATTCTTATTCAGAACTGACAGGATTATTTATGGAGAAGAACGGTAATTCATTCCAGAGAAAATTATCGGCAAGTCTCTTTTGCGATCGCCACAGGAATGCGGATCGCATTACGCGGCAGTACTCATTTCTCGCAGCACTTGGTATGATCGCATTCCAATTGATTTAATGTATTCTGGAAATAAAATTTTAGTCCCGACTCAATATTATCTAGGAAAAAAAAAAAAAATTTTTAAATCAAATCAGACTCCGCCTTAGACGAACTTTTCACGATCACCACGGGAATACGGATGATACATCGAGCAACGATTTCCTTACCGCCGGCGATCGTATGCTGATTTATGCAAGCCGGTTAGAGGAATAAGGCACAGGTGTATTATAGCGGCGGCAGAGTTATCGAATATTCCATTTTAAGAGTGCTCGAGAGAGCAAGCCCCGTTTGCTTCACTTATTCGAAAGTAAACTAAATAGCGGCATACGAGGAATAATTTGAAGAAACGAGAACATTTACATCGGAATGTAAGATTAAATACGTGATTAGAGATAACTTTAAAGTTATAGAGACAGCTGCATGCGTTTACGTTTCTTTCGTTCTTTCGCGAATCTTTTAATAATTTATCAGGATTTCAATCTTTAATAATTGTCCCCACCTTTTTTGTCTTCGAAATGTTCAGAGCATGCACACACATATAAATATGAAAACGCGCAAGAACTAACTGAATTTATTATAATAGACTTAAATTAATGAAAACTTATATTAGTATACGTGTTTATTTACATCTCCTGAAAAAGACGTTCTTTCTTTCAATATATACACTGTTAAATTAATAATATCAAATTGTTTAACTAAATAATGTTTAATTATGTCTATAGATGTTGCCACTGCTCCTACTTAATATTAATTTTAGTTAATCTAACTAAAACAATGGAATTAAACAATTTAAGAGTAAAAAATGAATCAATTTATATTTTATAAAAATAATACAATGTTATTTAACTGAAGGGTTACTATTGTTCCTTTGATATCTTACAATACACTACTTATTGCGATTAATATCATCATTGGTAGTCAAATTGTTAAGACACCCGCATAGATTCTTTTTCACAGAAAAAGATTCAGATTCGAATCTCGGCTAAAAAGTGATATTTTTCGCAACAAAATCTCTACAGTGTTTTAAAGATGATTGTTAGCATAATGTCAATATTATTAAATTGTTTGTCAATTTAATTTAATCTTACATATTCATAGCGCTTCAATTTAGGATTATATTAGGTGTTGGAATTAATTCGTAGCGTTTTTAATGAAAGAATGTTATTTATTTCACATGAGCATTAAAAAATACATTAATGAAAGTACTTCCCATCACTTGTAAAACGCTACGATTTAATTCCAACACCTAATATTTCAAGACACATAATTAGCGCGCAGCTTGCTAAAACAAGAAATTATAAAATTTAAAATATTATTGAGCACCAAAATCCACTTTGACCGAATATATGCCTTCTTCGCTTGTCTGTCTATACTAGCAACTTATATTTCTGAAACTATCAATAATTCCACGATAAAAAAAAAAGGTAGACGCTCTTTAAGCGATCCCTAATCGCGTGGTTCACCCTAACGACGTCGGCCTCGCCATTACGGTCGCTGCACATTTTTGCTCCGGGATAGCTTTAATTTTTAAATACGGATTTACCGTCTCTCGTGGTAGCTACCACCGCCACCGCCCCATCCCGCGATAGCTATCATTTTCTCTCCGGTGGAAATGGCCGACACGAGACGCACGCGATGCGCGCCGGAACAAGATATTTCGGGCTCGCACGGTGGACCGAGAGCCGGATAGCCGGGTGACTCATTATTTCGTGGCCCTTCGTTCTCATGCTCCTGCGTCCTCGCTTCCCGGGTGATACCGTGCCGCTGACGACCCCAGAGAGAAAGAGAGAGATGAAGATAGAGAGAAGCAGAATGAGTGGGCACGTAACATGCACGCACAGCTAACTCAAAACGGGAGCGTCGAGATCGACCGCGGGTGCGATTGTGTTGCGCGCTCGCGCTGGCATCTCGAAACGCCATGCCCTCCCCGCGTCGCCCGATTTCGGGTTCGCTGCCGTATAATAATTTCAATAATCCCGGACCCCAACTACGACGGGATTAATAGCCGTCCGCCGGCCAGAAAGCGAGAGTACCAGAAAAGAGGGCGGACGGAGAGGCGGGGGGAGGGGGGGGAGGAGGCAGGGTAGGCGACGAGAGGAAACGACAGGGATGAAGAGAAGGATGGAGAAGCCGGAGAGTGAGGGCGGTCCATTGAAAGAAGAATGCGGGTGAAGAAGGGCGCAGATTAATTTCAGCTCGTTGATGATGCTGGGCTATCAATACCGATTGTATAAATTATATCTTTCCACAAATGTGGATCGACGTTTCGGGCTAAGTTCGAGATGTACACTTGGATTTGCTGTGCGTCAATTTAAATATTTTATTTTAAATATTAATTTCATTTTATCAGCTTCCTCTCTCTCTCTCTCTCTCTCTCTCTCTCTCTCGTTTCTTCTCCATCTGACTTCGCTGAGGCTTTGTCAAGGAAGAATTGGAACCGCATCGTGTTACATCGCGTGGTGCAGGCGGTTTTTTGACCCGCGAGTAGCAGGAAGATAGAATGATGGAACGCGTAGGACGAAGAAAAAGACGAGGAGACGGGGCGAGAGGAAGGAAGAAGGAAGGGATCGCTAAGCAGATGAGCGGTGCTCTGCCGCGGGGGTCCCGAACAGGTTCGGGACGAGCGAGAGAGCACTCTGTTGCAATTGCTTCGCTGTCGGTGCGTGCATAGAAAGATTTCATGGAGATGGATGGAAGCGGGGGAACGAATGCGCGGAGGTGGCTGAGAAACGAGGCGACGACGAGGAGAAAGAGGAGACGGAGGACAAGAAAAAGAAATTTAAAAAAAGAAAAGAGAAGAAGGAAGAATCAACTCTCTCGGAGGTGAGCGAGGGAGGCTTTAGTGATGAGATTCGATCCCGCGGAAGGCTCGAATTTGGCTACCTAATTCACGAAAGAGGGAAAAATGGGGGGGTAGCGGAGTCTAAGGGCCAAGGGTAATGGCGGCGGCGAGGACGTGCAAGTGTGCACGTCTGTCTCGATTTCTCTCTCTCTCTCTCGCCTTCTTTCCAACCTTCTTCTTCCGTCCTCGTCTCTTTCTCTCCCAGCAGCCAACGCCGCAAATGGGATTACGTGGATCCCGCACTTCAAACGGCGCTTTATTCACCCCACCCCTGGCAGGGCTGGGACGAATTGACAATTGACAGAATTGATACAGTGTCGGCGGGAGAGCCACGTGTGCGCCCAGACTGGAAACGCGTGTTTCGCCCGCGGCCGTCGCCTCTATCTTCCTCGCGAAATTGCATCCGTTCCCTTCCTCGCGTCCCCGGCTATTCCCCCCCTACCCTCCCGCAACCACCCCACGATCGCTTACGCCGTTAAGCCTTTTTTCCATTACGAGATTGTTACGGTAGAAAGGAGGGATGGAGGGTAATGTGTGCCGACGCGACCGACAATCGTGTTTTTTTTATGCGATACCTTAAAATACGCTCTTTCTCGATTCATGAGGATTCAGAATTAGAAGATATTGCGCGTTCCCACGCCCCTCCTGCCATTGATAAGATTACATCTCGCGTTGTTGTTCGATTCACTCTTCAATCGACGTGAGTGCTGAGAAAAAAGGTATCACTGCTACTATCGAGGTTAAGGTATATTGATGATAGCGGAAACATAAATAATCATGTTGCGAAAGAGTCAGTGATCTTGACTGCGTAAAATTTGAGTGATTACGAATGTATTACAAATGTACTTTGGTGCGGATGTAGATTGGCTGTGCCTATCTCATTGTTACGATATTCATTGCACAATATTGATATTATGATAGTTACCCTCCTTTTATCTTGATGTGAATTAAACAATGTCGTAAATTATAATAATAAAGCGTAACGGTACAGAAAATTCGTAATTTTTATTTAGCATCTGACGTTTCGTATTATCGCGTTTTTAAGTGTGCTTTCGTTATCCGAGCTGCATAATCTGCTTGTGCCAATTATCGAGGTGCGTCATGCGTATCGGTTTGCTTTATTTTTGGCAATTGCTTACGCAGAACAGTCTCGTTAAACCGAGGCATCGCGATAAAATCACCGGATCGCGACACCGTAAAGGACTCCGCGTAATTATACGACGTCCGGCGATATCCAGGGATCCTTGCCGCAATTATCGTGAAATAATCGCTACCAAGTGCCCAATTTTCTGGACGCAACATTATCATTGACTATTCATTAATTACTTCCGTATAAAAATTCTCTAATGTGACATATCCGTTCCTCCAAGTTTTCAACGAAGAAAAAGTTAATTGAATATTTATTTATTTCGAAAAAGATTTGAAAAAGAATTAAAAATTGCTAATTCTCGATATAAAAAGACATAAAAAGAAGAGTTATACAGTGAAGAATGATATTTCATAAGAAAGATTATAATAGCGCGATCTACAATACATCGATTCTGTGTTCATCTATTCTCTCGTACATTAGATGGTAATAAATAAAATAATTTAAGAGAGATAATAAAATAATTAAAGACAAGAGGCTACGAATCGTTATTAAAAACAACCTGATAATATGCAAAATGATTAATTAAAAAAAGAATAAAAAAAAATACCGCACAGCTTGAGACGAACATAAAAGATGCGGATGAATGTCGATACTTGTTGCACGTTGTTCTTAAATAGGACGTTGGCGGACAATGGCGATCGCCGAGATGGGTACCGTAAGCGTAGCGAAGCTCGAAAGCTTTTCATTCGCCGTGGACAAGGAGAGGGTATTTTTTGTGAGCTGCTCCTTTCGTTGGAAAAGGGAGACGCCACTTAATTAAAGCGTCGAGCATCATTTCGAGATAGCCGGTGAGTGCCACTCGGTGGTTGTCCGTTCTCATGGAGTTTCCATTGAGTCGCGAAGAAAAAGGTCGTTTCTGCCTTATGTGTCCTGATTCGACGGGGACTTCATTCACTATTCCTCGAGTAAATCACGTCGCAACGTTGCTACATGAGTATCATTTTATTCACATGTTACATTTATATCGAGATGTCGTTTGGAGTTTACTAATTACGTGTTGAGATAATCAGAAACTTCAATTTCCGAGGAAGAAATTAAATGCCATAATCGATAAAATTAAAATACTGATTTTACATATGAATTTATAAAATATATACTTAAAATAAATAGGTTGCTAAAGAGATTATGTTTGAATATGGTGAAAAATATTCAGATCATTTCGGATGATCTGTCGATAGGATTTTTGTGAATTGTACTTCATGTAGGATGAAGCGGAGGAAAAAGCGGATGGAAACGAGAGCAAAATGTCGAGCTTTGATCGCCGGTGACTCGTCGCGATGGCGAAAATCCGATTTGTCAGGCAATTTGTCCCGTGACAAAATTTAAATCGCAAAGCACATTGCGGACAGGGGTTGGACGTTACCGGGGTCTAAAGGGGGGAATCAAATGTCCTTGCCGGGAGGGATTCAAAGTGGATTCGGATAATACGTGGTAAAACGCGCGTTCGAGGGTGAATCCTAAATTTCCAGTATAATCTCATTTTTCCGCCGGCCAGACGCCTCTAGTGTGGCAAGAGGTCTATTTACCACGTATAGTAACTTAGCCTGATCAATCAAATGATAGAATCCAATTTCAAGGAAATATATGAGGAAATTTATTTTCCTTTTTGATATTTCTTTCTTATCTCTACGTATAATTTAATATATTGCATATATATATATATATATATATATATATATATATACATAAAATGTAATAATGTCCTCACGAAATATAGATTTTGACGAATAAACAGCATCTTTAAAGCTCGATTGCATCAACGTTATTCTGGTTCTAAAAGAAACTAAATATGTCTGTGTTTATTTATTTAGAAAGAAAAATGAAGATACATGTTTAAATCTCGCTTAAAGCTAAAATAGCGTTGGTGTAACCGCCAAAATCCTAATCGAAATTGTACATAAACATAATTGCGGCTGTCATTAAATGCGACGCATCATCTTCCATGGATAAACTTACACCAACTCTAATTACCATCTTAATACATTCGAGAAGTTCACTATCTTTTTGTGAACATATTGCTGCCAGTCTTTCTCTCTTTTTCTCTTTTCTTTTCGTTCTTTTCACTGAATGTTTTATTAAAGTACCTTTATTAAAGTACCATCGAAGAAATCGTCAGACGTCCTAAATTATAGCTGGGAGACGCGCCCTCTGGCCAAGGATTTGCCTCTATTGTACTCTGCTCGCTGTAATCCGCCGTAGTCCAACTAGCCGTAACACTTGTCACCTGATTTTATCACGTCGTTAAATGTCCCTAACGCTCGTATCGACATCAACGACGCTTAATTGTATATTTATTGCCGGCGATGGAATCTCATCGTTTACGTCGTGCGCATCGTCCCTCAATTTTTACGGGATCGGGTTTACGGCGATCGGATGCTGATCGTCCTCCCGTCCCGATTCTTCATATTTCGAGATACACGAGTAAAGACCTCATGCGAGAAATAGATGCCGATAAATACGCGTAAAAAGTATGATATTTTTGATAAAACATGTTTTTTAATCATATATGCTTCATAGTAATTATAAAGAATTCAGTTCGTGGAAACGCAATATATAATAATAAATAAGAAATTATTATAACTAAATTTAAATGTTACATACATTGTTGATGTACATACATCAAATATTACAATATATATTGCAAGAGATTTTTATTCAATATTCCGTAATTGGAATAATATTTATTATATTAACGACAGTAATAAACTGATCCTCATCATGGACCGTATCTCGTTAAGATACCTGTGCTAATTATAATTATCGGCACGCGTGCATATTCGGCCGAAATCGCGCCGTCAGAAAGGAAGCGATCACTTAACCAAATTTAAGGTGAACATGCAAAATTCAAAAAAGTCTTCATATTACAAAAATGATTCTGGAATAAGCTACATAAAAAATGAAAAAGTCATTGTAAAATTTAATCCTAAATTCAAACATTTCAAAATGTGCAAAGTCACATAGCCAGAGAAATATAATCAAATATCATTATCATAAATTAATAAATCGTTTATTATCATATTTGTTATGCACATATTTAGAGCAGTAATATTTTCATTTTTCTAATTTAACATTTTTCAAAAATATGCATGTGTTTAGAAAGAATTATAAAAGTTATAAATTTTTTATCTTGGATTTGCAATTACGATTATCATTTTTCAAAATTTATATAATATACTTGGCCATTATATTAAATTCTAAATATTAAAAAAAATATTATATGAATGACGCACGTTAAAATCTTTGAGATATTCTCGATCAAACTCAAGAGAGATCGGGGGACTCTTTGAATAGCTGATGAGCAATAAAGAATGTAGATCTGATTATGCTTGAAGTTTTATTGACATCGAAGAGAGCGTCATATCTTCCCTTTAATAATTATTATGCAGAACGAATATTAACAATAAAAGACAGTATTCTCTACGAAGGCAGTATTCCTACAAAGATAGAAAAGTATCAATGTTTCGTCGAAAAAAATCAAGCAAATAAATTACTACAAAATAAGGAAAGTCAGCATGTATAAAATCAAATATTTCAAGACATAATTATTGAAAAATCTCAAAATTTCAGAATCCTATTTTTCCATGAAATACAATATTAATGTAAAAAATAGAAATTAATTCGTTCGGCATTTCTGTTAATTCTAGAAACCGGAACTTGGGAAATGACTTTCCAAAACACAACGTTATTTCCACACATCAAGAGGTTTTTTAATTATCGATAGATAAATTCAGAAGGAATAAAATTATTAACGGATTATATTCGGCACATAGAAAGTGAAACTTTGTTGTCGAGTAAATATCACTGCGTATAAAAGATTAATAGATAAATCGTTGGGCATTTAATTGCCGCACAACGATTAGTAACAAACGAATAAGAATTTCTTGAGCAATAGTAATTAAAGAGACAAGAAGACTATAAAATAAATCGCATAAATCATAATCCTTTCGTGGTGTGTCGCGAGTTTGTAAGCCAACAGAGTCCGACAGCGTGTCTACGTGGCGAGAGAGTTAAGAATCTTTAATTTTAATTTAAGCGTTACATTATCACGAAATTGTTCGCATATTCATTGCAAGTTTGCCATGTTTCTCAGAGGAATAAATTAATGAGTTGCAAGCTGTAAATTATTTTAATAATATACTCGGATATATCTAGTTGAGATATAAAGAAACAAAGATAAACAAATAGAAAAAATCATCGTAAGAGTATCCAGTTGTTAAACATAGTAAATTTACTTAATTCTTGACAATATTTCAATGACTTCTTAAACTTCATTGAAATATTCTCACACATAAAATCATAAAATTGGCCGGATAATGTAAATTCATAAATAATAATCTTTATAATGTAAATGTATTCATTAAATGAGTCTATCATACTTCTCTCTCTCTCTCTCTCTCTCTCTCTCTCTCTCTCTCTCTCTCTTCTCAAGATTTCTACTTGATCCTCCATTTCTTCCGACTGTAAAGTTTCGAATGAAGGCGGAGTTGCGCAGCACCATTACAATAACGTCTTCAATTAACAAGTTTAAAAGCAACGAAGAAGCATCCCTACGACGAGTCTGACGTCTTCCATTTTGCATAGCCGCGGCTTCGCGACTGAAAGAGGTCGAAGTGGAAGTGCTTCGGAAGTTCGTCAGATTCCGTAACGAAGGCAAGTCGTGACGGCGTTTCGTTCCTCTCAGAAGAGAAAGAAGAAAGTCTTTCGATTTTCACTTCACTACCTTCCGCTAATCACTCGTGACGAGGAAGTCATAAAAAATGAAAGAAAGAAAAAAAATAAGGTCGCTTTACGAGTACACGGAGATGGGGCAGTGGATATGTTCGCGAAAGGGCTACGCTTTCCTACGCGTCACGGAAAGCATTGAGTTCGCGAAAAGTATGTATCACGCAAGCCAGCCTTGTTACCTGGTGCACGCTGGTGCGTTCTAAGCATAACAATACTCGTGGCTAACCTGTTCACTATCATAAAGCGAACGAACTGACTGACAGCTGAAAACTGTCCCACGATCAGTGTGAGTTCCGCGAGACGACGCTTCTTCGCGTTCGATCATAACGTTCTCTCGACTCGTTTCCGAATCGCGTTTCGGGAAACCAGGACGTCGATCGATTCGATCAGTGTAATTTACATGAGAAAATTGACACTCTCTGAGAGTCACAATCATATGCCAACCTACGCCTTGAGTCGCACCTTCACATGTTAGACTTAGTTTGAACTGTGTTTGTTTTGGAGATGATATTTTAATCCGAAAAACGTTTCTTAACTTTGAATTGGCACACGGAAAGAAACGCTGAAATATTAAAAAATTTATAGATACTGAATTAAAAATAATTTTTTCGTCGAATTATCAAAATAATTATGTAGAAGGCTCAAGATGGTCGCTAGAAAATCAAAATTTTTTGCAACATTATTCATTACGTTTGAGCTTCCTGCATAATTATTTACAGACTTGATCTTTTAAGTGATCTTGCAGTTATAGCGAAAATTATCTAAGCTAAAATAAATAAAGTCTAGCAAGTATTGCGACATTGGATATATGTCTAATTATATGACAGAGATAGAATTCAAATTTATGTTATAAATTCTATGCGTATGATACATAATTTTCTATCAGTTACAAAAAACAGCGATAATTCTAGCTGGAGCAGCAAAATATTTCTTTGCATGATATAGTTCAACAAAATTATTTTCAGGTCTGCATTTAGTTAAATTTTTAAATACTTCAAGCAAAACTGTTCTTTCCGTATAGAATTCATTGCGATTGATTTTGGAGATTAATTTCCGAACAAAGAGATCAAATTACACTTTAATTTCGAATTATTAAATTCTTCGAAATTATTAATTCTTAAACGACAAATATTGTACGTGTATAATATATGTAAGTAATTTAATAAATTTTGTCTTATAATTTTTGTTGCTTGCTTCACGTATGTTACATGACAACTTGCCTGTCTTGATTCTGCGGAGATTAAAGATTTTTTATGTTCTCACGGCTTCGCAGCGCGTGTATCATGACGCCTCTTAAATATGCAAGATGCGTTGTCGTCGACATCATTGCCGATAGATTTACGCGTTAGGATAATGATATACATTGCAGTATAATAATATAACTTCCCATTTAGTCGCGTCGCAGGGCCGTAAAGTGACCTGCAATTTAATATGCTGAGCACGCGTGCTGTCGAACCTTCCCAAGTTGCCAGTTATATGCGTATGTACGTACGTACGTACGCGCGGGATAATCGGTGAGAACCGAGAAAGAGCAAAGGTTACGAGTGGACAGCAGTCGGTCTTGAGCGGTGGCACAATGCCGAGAGATTTCTCCTGAATGTTGCTGCCAGGGACAAGTCTCCGTGAGTCACGATCGGCGATGACCTATGAATATACGATAAAACGTAGCCGAAGGTCTTTCCGACGCGTACGGAGCTCATTCACACGCAGTTACGAGGCTCTATACTTGACGTTCGATACGCAGCAATCTGGTATGTTTATTAAAGTGTTTATCGAAATGCCAATGTACCGCCCGATGAATTTCTTGGACGCAGATAAGAAGATATATAAATATATAAATATACGTAATCGTTCTCTTAATTTTGATGATAGATTCGTTAGTAAATTAATCAATTTTTTTTTAGAAGAAGATAAATCGAAAAGATTATTGGACGACAAGAATGGCTGTATCTAAAAATTTTGCTAGATAGGGTTAGAAATAATTTTATTGGGCAATAATAAAAATAAAATAATTATTTTCGTTAAAATAATTATGTAAGATACTTATGAATAATGTTTGCCACTTTAGCAACTAATTTAAGTGTCTTATAATTATTTTCATTAATTATTTTATTAGTCTAATAAAATTATTTTTAGACCTGTATCTAGTTAATTTTCTATTTACTTTAACAAAGCTATACTTTTCGTGGTATTATATGAGATGACAATGTTAAATACTGCTTAAAATATAATTTCATAAAAATAGATCTTTTAGAAATTGAAATATTGAACTCTGTATTATGAATTCCGCTTCAATGTAAAATAAGTTATTCAACCTAAAATAAACTATTACATTCTTTTCTAATTCTATCAATTCTAATAATTAGCATGGAGTTGAATAAGTGCAGCTGAAGGGCTTCGAGAGCAATTTTCTAGACGTCGCTAGAAGGTACAATTCGGCTCTAATTCGATTATCGCCGACGACAAGCGGTGGGTCGTCGGGCTCGCTTTCCATTTTTTTATTGTTGCTTCAAAGGGGACTACCGACTGACATATTTTTGGGAAAGGACGCATTTCGAAGGGTGGTGCAAGGTAGAATAAATCCGGCAGGGAATTGCGTACCTGTCGGTATATCGGAAAAAGGGGTCGGTCGCGTCTCCAATGTTAGTTCTCGCCATCATAAACTCATTCCTATTCTTCACTAGGTAGTAGTGTGAATCACGTCGCGCGTCACATTTGTGGTTTTACGGCTTTTTCCAGAATTTTAAGGATCGCACTAAATGACCGAGAAAGAATTCAATGACATCCAACTCACGTTTCATTTTTAGTTTCTCGATGGAATAAAATAGTTTCCTTTTGAAAATAAACGGTGCAGCGAAATAAAAGAGACAATATTGCGACATTGTTCGAGTATCTTGAGCAAAGTGAGTTACAAGAATCGATGTAAAAAAAGGGAGACTTTGTAGTCAGGATAATAAAAAAAAAAAAACAATAAAAATATCAACAAAAAAGCATCAATTTAAAATTTTTAACAAATACAGCTAATAAAAAATTTGATAACTACGAAATGTGTTTAAGAATGTATGTGTCACAATTCAAAGCATTATCAAAAATATATAAATTTTATAGATTATCTATTACATTTGAATATCTGTGTTAAATTTGAGCACAATTCGTAGCACTTACTTGCAAACTTGATAAGGAAATAGCAATACGAGTAAAATCAAATTTTTTATATGTATACTAATAAAATTCTAAAAGTTATTTACGTAAAACTGTAACGAAATGTGGTAATTTACTGTACTGCATAAGCCATGAAAAGCCAAATAACAATTTATTTTGTTTTTTTTTTTTTGCAGTTTTTAAGACATATTTAAAAGAAAATTTTTTACCGACAATATTGACACTTTTTGGTTGATTTTTTAGCTGGGATTTTTATTGCTATTGTGCTGGCAAAATATTCTTAATTATTTATTGAAATAGAAGTTTCTTATAATATTATTAATTCTTAAGCATACATTGTATTAAAATGTTATACTTTTTCAAAATTGATACGTTTGGAAATAAAAATCAGTCAATTAAAAATTAAAATACAAAATTAATATTTTTGTCATCTTCTAATTTGTTGCATCACTAAAGATTTTTCATACAAAACCGTGCTCGTTACTTATGTATTTTTGCAATCTAATTGCATTTTGCATTCTTGTCTCGCACAGTTGTGACATCGCTGCTACTCCAAGCGTTCTACGGAAGAGAAATCAGCGCTGAGGCTCTAAATACCTTTCGTCTCGATATCATCGCCACTCACTTCTGGAACACCCACCGTTCATAATGGTCGAACGATTTCTGGCTCACGCTCCGCTTCCGATCGCGCGTCTCGCGACGGCGAAATCGCGTCCCGTCTGTCCTACGTTCCGAGATTCCCTCGGTCTGTCGCCTCGTGGAACGACCGGTTGACAGTTGACACCAGTTTGACAATGCGCTGTGCTCTGCCATTGTTGGAAGCCGCGTGAGCGTGCCGGATTGCCATTGTTGGAGCGTCGCGACGCCTTCGTTCTCTTCCTTCTCTCTCGCTCTCATTCCCTCCTGTCCGCTGGTCTGATCTCTTTGTTATAAATAGCACATTTTGATTCCTATCTCTGTTTCTCTTCACCCACGTGAAAAAATTATACTTCTTTTGTCATAATTTAATTAGGTGCTCATTTCGCAAAACTTTCACTTTATTCCAATAAGGTGTCCTAATCTACAATACTTCTGTTTCTTGTTTTTTTGCTTATCTGTTTTTTTTTTGTATTATGTTGCAGAGATAAAAATTAAATGAACTTCGAAAGAAACAAGGAACACGTGGACAAGAAACACGGTTGTCGATCAAACGGTTGCAAAAAGGAAAAAAAGGAGAGGTAAAAAAAAAAATATTCGATAACTAAACTAATGCCTCTAATTTTTTAATCTAATCTTATGTTTATCTTGGAAGTTTTATCTTAGTTTTTCCTCGGTCGACCTACATTTGTCTATTTCGGTGTGTATCTTCTTGCGTTCGCATTTGCTAATTTAAATTTAATTTCGAAATTTATTTATTGTACATTGCGATTTTTTTTGAATTACTTTTATTTTTGTTTTATTACACATTTAAATTAATCTTGTATCTATAATAACTTGATTTGAGACAAAAAGGTTTAATTAAAGGTTTAATCACGCGAAGCATAAAATCAATATAAATTATAAACATAGTGCAGTCTAATATAGATTTCTATTTTTACATGTTAAACAATTTTCAACACTGCACTGAAAAAAATTGTTTTGATTAAATTGATTAAATTGATTTAATTCGTCTTTATTTCTTTCGATAAAGAACGTACGTATTTAAGTCAAATATAATATGTTTAATTTAATTAAA
The DNA here is from genome assembly GCF_000204515.1 of Acromyrmex echinatior. Next base: position 189,993 of record NW_011627021.1, read on the forward strand.
ACAAGTAAAGACAAACGAGAAATTAATTTATTCAAATGTATAATATTTTTCTCAATGCGTTCCTCCGTGTTGGCTCGAATCTACCGCTTCTCTCCATTCGCGTTTGTTATTTTCATGCTCGTGCTCTTTTTCTCTTTGCACTTGTCTCCTTCTAACCCGCCGTACACGTGTAAGTGAATAATTCAGTGACAGAGACACAGCCGTCCGGAATTCGCGTCGTGCCATCGCTGTCGACCGCATACGGACCCGCAGCGACAAGTTACACAATGCTGGCGTGACGCGCCCCTCGATTTTTCGCTTTTTATGCGCGGGGGTGGCGCCGAACTCCATTGTGGCCGAAGGGGTTCCGGCCCGCGGGGGAGCGTCGCGACACGCGGGGGTGCGCGATCGGTGCACCGTAAAAATTGAAACGGGGCTCGCGTGGAAGCGTCACGTCGAGAGAACGAATGACAGGATATCCTTCTCATGCGGTAGTTTGCGTTGAATATCCCATATCGTAACCGCTCCGACTGGCGGGATTTCGATACAAAAATATTCCGATAGAATGGAGACTTTGCCAGAAAATATAAAATCGGATTTGTCTCTTGAATTATAAATTCGAAGTCGAGACGTTCTATTTTTCTCGTGTCTATTTTATTTTTTTCCTTAATAATCTTTTTTTCTTTTTAACAAAATATTTAACGTAACGAGTCGAACAGTATAAATCGGCTTTTTTTTCTCTCTTTAAAAGCTAAACCTGTGATCACGCATTAAGTTGATCAGTATTGCACGGTTTTCTGTACGAAATCGGACTTGCGAGCATTTTATTTAAAGCCGACTCCGTTGATGGAGCCTCGTTTTTCCGTCGTCGTTAAGCTCGTGTGCTCGGCCAACGATCGATCTCGCGCCTGCAAATAAACCATTCGCGAATTAAAAGCGAACGCAGTCGGCGAGCTTGCGGATGATTTCGGGAAGCGGCAGATGCGCCAACGGGTTACTTGTTGCGCCTTCGAATTGCGATAATCGTGATGGTATTTAAACTCTAATGGGAGAACATTCTGCAAGCGCATTCACGAACTGGTCCCGAGTAAGTATATTCATCTTGAAAGAGAGATCTCAAAAGTGTTGAGAGTGAATGGAACGATATCTCTACAGATATATTACAGATACTATCTGAAATATTACCATCATGACACATCTCTTCTCTCGCTAAGAGTAAAGTTGCCACGCTGAAAGCCTCGATATTTCAGGAGCAGGTCGAATGGGAGGAGGCGCGCAATAATGTCGAGTTCGAGATGTTGGCCCTCTTCAAAGAATCAATTAACGTTGTCTGATTGCTCCAATAACACTAATTGATTTGTCGAAGAAGAGCAACGTCCTCGCCAAACGAGTGTTGTTTGGCCGATCCCAGCGCGATCTCAGTGCGAACGAAAAATCAACGGCGGAAAGGCGGTAACTGAGACGTCAATCGCTGCACGATTCACGATTTGGGACGACACGCGTGAGACGACACGCGCGTGCATTTGCGCGACGTTGACGGAACGTAGTCGTCCGCGAAACCAGCCAGCCAGCCAGCCAAGCCAGCCGAGCCAAACAAGCTATCCAGCCAAGCCAGCCAACACGCGGATGCACCTCGCCGCGTTTGATAATGCATTAACGCCGGTGGATCAGAATATTAGCATAGCATACGCCCATCGCATTTGAATTGAGAGGCAGCGGCCCCACGGTGTATAAGCAGAAGCGAGGAGAAGGCGTCCCAACGTCTCTTTGTCATGCTAATACGGCATCCATCCCGACCGGGCGGCGGCGGCGGCGGCGGTGGCGACGACGGCGGTTCCGACGCAGAGAGAGACGATGACTCTGCATCGTTTACGCTCCTGTTGCGGCTTCGAACGCGCGTTGCCGCGCGCGGTTCCAGAAACAGGGCCGACGGCCGCCTTCCGGTCTCTCTCTCTCTCTCTCTCTCTCTCTCTCTCTCTATCATACACTCACGCGTTACTCATATATGCCTACATACACACAAACAGATTTTAATTCGCTATAAATTTTATTTTATATTTTTTAGACTAAGCCTTACTTAAAATCTCTTTAAAATCTTTCAAGTAGAATCTCACTCTAAAAAGTGAAAATTAAGCCGATCTTAAAAAAGAGTAGCTCAATTTTCAATCTTTAAAGAGAGATTTCACTCTTCGGAGTGAGATTTTAAAAGTTTTAGAAAGTATGCATGTACTTTTTGTCTGCTGCTTGAGGGAACTGTCACAAAGCGCTCAGTAAATACGCATTTTCTCTCTTTCTTTCTCTCCAAATAATAATTCTGTTCTATTCTGTTGACTTCTGTCTATGAATCTCTTCTACGATATCATTCCATTCGGAAAGCTGTCGCTACTATTTGTAAATAGGCAAACGCTTCTCCGTCACTGATCCGCGCCAAATCAAAATAAGAATGCACAATTAAAAGCAAAGTGATTCGGAAGAAAATGTAATAATAAAGGTCGGAGAACGCACGTATCGATACGAATAGAAAAGAATTTCTGCAAGCATGGATTTCGCCGCAAATCATTAAATTGATTTGTTGGAATTAAAATATTTTGACGGCAAAAAGCTGAGTTTCTAAACTCTGTGAGAGATGCGTATATCTAATTGACTATCGAGACCCGATATCTTCTCAAGCGTAACGAATTAATTTCAACGCGGCTACAGCGAGGAGTTTCTACGACTGCAAATTCATACACTCGTAACAACTCGTAACAGTATTTCGAATTGGATGATACAGCCGTACGGCGATCTTCATTCCTTTTCCTGACGTCTATCGTCATTTCAGAAAGAGGGCAATGGCCTTCCGATCTGCATGAATTTTCTACGATCGTTTGAAGCCTGAAGACCGTAACGTTCCTCGTGATCGCTGACGCTTGCTATATAGTGGAATAAGTAAGAAGAATAAGAAATAGAGGCAAATTGATCCATCCTGAGCTACGCGTATAACAGATCGTTTTCTGATGAATTCTTCCTCTTTTGATGTATCTTTTTTAGAGAAAAAACTATTTCATGTTTGTAAAAAACTTATTACTAGCGATATCGTAATAAACGTGTTCTTCTAAATACGCTAAAAACACAAGTAAAGTACAATCAATAATTGATAGAAGAAAATTATATCGATTTCCGTTTATAATAATTCACTATTCATTCTAACGTAATATAAAAAGTTACTGATTTCGATTATGTAGATCTAGTGTTATGTAAAATAAAAAAAAACATCAATTCCACTATTTTTTCGTTATTATAGCGCCAACTTACTTGATGCTTCCAATTCTCAGCGTGATATTTTCTTGGAATTTTTTTTTTATCATTAAGCGATTATCGCGATTCACAGGTTAAGAGAATAAATAATATACTATTATCTACAATGTCGTTAGAATATTTTCATGATGGAATTGATACGTGCGCCTCGCGATGCAAATATTTCTGTAGAAGGGATCGTGTCGAGGAGTCGTGGTGACGTACGGTAGTGAGAGGCGAGAATAAATCGATGTATTGGCGATAGAACGTCGTCAGGCATCCAGGCGTCATGATCAGAGAGGTAGTACGTCGATCTACACGATCGCAATTAATGGCTCGCTGGTATCGTGGGATAAATGTCTCTGCTGTGTGTCGTCGATTGCATACCTCGGAACAGATGCTGCGGGCTAGAATGCTGATGCAGCGATCGTTTGAGAAAACACTTTCGATAGTATTGTCTAGAGGAACGACTAAAAAAATTGCATCAATCACTATTTAAAGCGCAATCCATCGCATGATTAATTTTGTAAAATTAATCCCCAAACAATAAAAACGCGTATAAAAAAAAAGTATTATTTTTTACAGTGCACATCGATATTCGTTTTGAGCCGAATAGTTTTAAATAAAAATAACCATAATAGATAAATCTTTATCTTCAGAAATATTATCTATTAACTGTCAGCGTCCGGATATGCGATTCGATTAGAAATAATTCTCTCCATGGCGAACGGGCGTCCGTTTAAAAGCCGCATCGACGCTTTCCCTCCATTTACATGAGTTCGCCTCGCGCAGTATATTAATTCCATCGCGCGCGGGATTAATTCTTCGGGATTAGTCACGGCGATAGCCGATTGATGCGATCAGATAAAGCTGCCGATAAATAGCTAGATATTTTGCACACAAACGAACGAGCGGATGAGCGCCGGTGTGACGCACCGTCGCCCTCGCCGTTATATACGTTATATTGTAGCTCTATCGGTCGCGTAAACGCGCGAATAATTGCTCCACGTTAATGATAGGTCAACCTCGCCATGTGATGCGTATGATCTATGACGTATTAAATTCCGCGCGACCTTCGATCTATCGGCGAGGATCGTCGATTCTTAGGAGTTACCGCGGTATAAATCACTCGGTGGAAAAGGGAACGCGCTTGTCGTGAAAAGTAATTGATTCTTTATCGGAGGAGACAGTCATGATCGCTCATGCGAATGACACAGATTAAGAGATAACGCGAGAGTATTCGTGATTTCATGCTCGAGGCTCATTTCGACCGGTAATCTACGCGATGGGAATAGCGGTAATTAATGTTTAAACACATCTCCCCGCCCGTTCCCTGCGATCGATTCCGTTAACTGTTAAGCGAGTTATTACCAAGTCGAATTCTTTGGGGGCATCGAACATCATAATTCAAGAGATATGGAAGTGCATACATGCGCGCGCTAAATATCTATTTTCTGAACTAACGACGCAAGTATGCGTTTCGTGTCGATCGTCATCTTACAAAGAAATAACAACAAGTGGCTTCCAATTTTAATGAGCTTTGGATATGTTAAAATATAGAAAAAAATAAAAGATACATATATTTTGTCGTAAGTGCTCAATCGCATATTAAGGAATGAAAATTATCTTTTGAAAAAAAAAATGGGTTTCTTTCTAATATCATTTAAATCGTCAAAGATATAAAAAAATGTGTTAAATAAAAATTGAGTTGAATAAAGCAATAGTGCTTTATAATGATGTAATATAAAAAACTTTTTAAATAAAAAATTAAAATTTAAAAAATTATGTTATTTTTGTTATAAAGTACTTTTGAACCATTCAACTTTTAATTAAAACATGTTTTATATTTTTGATGATATTCTGTCAAAAAGAAGGAAAGCGATTTTTTTCAACGGAGAATTTAACGTGCCACCAAGCTTATAAAAAATATGTCTCTTATTTTTGTCTATATTTTAACAAAGCTTATTAAAATCCAAAATTTATTAAAATCGGAAAGAGACGCTTGGTTATACTTCTCTGTCAGTTGCGTAATAAATCATAAACTTTTGTAACATTCCGTTAAGATGACAGATCTCTTACGCGTGAGACCATCGCGCCAAAAATACGCTTTGGTTTCTGCACGAATAAATTTCACTGCGAAATCTCCGCTGATGATCTCGATCGAAGAAGATGATTGGCTGCCAAATACTCAGAGCGATCCCAGATTAAATCGCTGACCTGCTTGTGCGACGTGCTTTCGTTCCGCCCCCAAATCTAACGAAAAAGCGCACATCTCGTACAAGAATACCGTTCGATAGCGAGTCAGCGATACGTATGCAGTGGATTCATAAATAAACTGGAAGTACTGTTGCGTGGGTGTGGTTAGTCTGCCAAGCTCCAAGAACGACCTTACGCTAGCGATTGGCAAACAAGAAAGAAAGAAGACACAAAAGTTGACCGAGTTGAGAACTTCATTAAGCCGGATCCAAGACACATTTATATGATTAGCGAGAACGAGAAAGACAAATTTATAATTGGTGTCTCATCTAGACTCCTACATAATGTCCTGCGTAGGAGCGAAGGCATATAAATCAACACAAATTGCCTCACAAACGTTCACTCACCTGTGACATTCATCTCCGCGATGAACAAACTATATTTTTATGCGAAGACGACTTCTTGAATTTTACATTCTTTATTAATTTTTACAGTTATCTTTGCTTTCATTCTTTATTATTAGGTGTTGGAATTAATTCGTAGCGTTTTTTAATGAAAGAATGTTATTTATTTCACATGAGCATTAAAAAATACATTAATGAAAGTACTTCCCATCACTTGTAAAACGCTACGAATTAATTCCAACACCTAATAGTATTAAATATCTTTTCGATATAGTTTATCCGATTTTTTCCAATGTTTCCCCAATGTCTTTTCCATTACTTATAACTTTTTTTTATTAATACAGATACATTTGCTTAATTGGACAACCTTAACGTCTGGCGGTTCGATTGAAAAAAAAATTTTACAATATGTTCATTTTTATAAAAATTATAACCAATCGAATTGAATTGAGTATGCCATATACTAGTGTTTGTTTCCACAGTTAGACATTCAAGGGTTAAATTTAATTCAGTGTGTGTGTGTGTGTGTGTGTGTGGTAAAGGATAGAGAGTTCGATCTCTCGAAAGCTTAATGCGTCGTTACGTGACTACCGATTTTTTTTTGTTTTTAATTCCGATATGATCCATGATTATAATCAGCCGCTCTCTCTCTAACCCGCTTTTTTCTCTCTCTCTTTTATCCAAGTCCTCTGTGTTGCGCCACGGCGGAGACCTTTCTCTCGAGAGGCTTTTCCACCTCGCGGACATATCGGACATTCTTATCTCAACCGGCCAGTAGGCTGTGCAAGGGCTACCGGCTGGAATCAGATAACGCGACGAGCGGAGACAAAAGGATGCATTAGCCAACAAGCCGGTGGCTAATTATCCCGCACTTCCATTTTCGAGGATAGGCGTGACCATCAAGCCGTCATCATCACGCGGATAAACGCAGACAGGAGAGAAAGAGAGAGAGAGAGAGAGCCGCGAAAAGGAGAGAGCCGGCGGACGATTAAGCGCCGGCGATCGGGCTTCGATCTCACCGAACCGCAATGACAAATCCTGCATAAATTACGAGTGCCAAGGCCGACCGTGATTGGTCACGCCTTCCCGCGTCGGCACCGCGTCGTCCGTTTACCAATCGACTTGACTCGGATATTTTTGCATTACGTAACAGCTCGGCGAGGGCAGCAAACGGCGATTATGACGGTCGTGTGGCGATTTAAAGAGAAAGATTGTCCACCGTCGAGACTTCCGGCACGATGGAGTCGCTTGTCACTCGGAAATATTTTTGTACGAGCTCTTTTTCCTTCTCTATTGGATTACGAGTATATACTTCAGATTCTACAATACATACGTACTCTTACGTAACTTTCTTTTTATGTATAGAAGCTTGATTTAAAATTGTTTTTATTATTGATTACTGATATTCATAAAAGGGGAAAAATATGTCTTTTACTGCTTGAACAAGATTTCTACGAAATAGACAATTAATCTTTTATTTATTACATAAGTCTATTATATTTTTAACTTATATCGTAAAGAATACAACTTTATTAGTTCGCAGTATTTCACTATTTTTTTAAACTGATAATTTTTTAATTTACTCTCTAAATTTTTAAAGTTACTCTTTAGAACTTGAATATAGTCAGAAATGAATATAGTCATTTTAAAATCTCACTTTTAAAGATAGAAAATTGAACCACTCTTTTTCAAGACTAACGCAACTTTCATTCTTTAGAGTAAGATTCCACTCCAAAGGATTTAAACAATAATTACCCAATACTTACAAACTATAACATATATCTTCAAAAAGCAAAAGAAACTTCGAATTGATAGTTAAAAAATATTCAAAGGAAATTACGATAAATTTGCAAATATAAGAGTAAAAATGAATGCGAATGATATCTGCTATCAATCACAAGAAAAATCTGTTTTTCTTACTTCGTTTGTCGATTACAAAAATTCATATTTTCCTCGAATATCGAAACAGCATTTTAAACTCTTATTCCTTCTCACTTAGTTGACGCCAATGATGTTTGAATAAAAATATTATTCGTATTTTTGCTTACCTGAAACAGAAATAAAAGCACGTATATTAATACAATGTTAAAATATAATTTTATTGTATTTTATTTTCTACTAAATCTTTGTACATATTCCTTGAAACTTTTAGAGTATATCTTATTCTTAAAGATTAAAAATTTAATCATTCTTTTTCAAGAATTGATTAAATTTTCACTATTTAAAGCGAGATTTCACTCCAAAAAATTTAGAAAATAGCTATACACAATAAATGAATATAATACAAGTCTTTCTTTTTAAGTTTAATTTAATATTAGAATTATAAAGAATTTTGTTTTGAGAATATCCCCAGAGTAACCTTCGGGACCCTTCATGTCGTAAAATTTTACGGAATATAATAGCCTCAACAGATGCAAGTGTCAAACAGCGTGACGTAATACAGACGTGGGAGGCGCTTGGCACGTTAATCATCGTTCATCGTGCGCTTGAAATCCACAAGTCGTTTTCGTGGACTCGATGTGAACGACTCACTCCGCAATATGGGCCCGCATTTTGCGATCCCGCGTTATGTCCTCCCAGGGAGGACACAATGACGATCATCGAGCAAAAAGGCGGAGGTGGGCCGTAGGTGTCTCCACGGCCGGTGCCGATCGCGTGTCCGATCGCATGCGGAAGGCGGAGGAGGAAATCTCTATGGTGTCCCGATGGCGTCGGGCTTCCGACACCAGGGAAAATTGGCACTTGTCGCAGGGCATCGGTCGTTTGCGGTCGAAGATGACACGGGGCGGGAAGACACGCGTCGTCCCATTGCCATTGTCCGGGATGGGATCGAATCGGATCGAATCTGTCCCCGGTATTGTCCGGGTTCGACCGCATAAGCGACCGCACGCAACCGGGTCGCCCTCGGCGACACCCTAAAGTTGACAGTTTCCGGATCGATGATCGGGACGAGGAGGCTATTGTGTCGTCGATCGCATGACGAGGCATTGTGCACCTCCCACGCATCGGCATGCCGAGCCGATGACATCGTACACACATCAACAATTCGTAAAAGCATAATAGGATTATCCTCCGATCAGAAAAATCCTCCAGTGAGGGGGCGAAGGGAACGAAAAGTCGCACTCTTTGTCGCATCTTTGCGTCGCATTGTACCGATGGCATTATGCGAACCTGTCGACCTCGAGAGGACACGATCTTTCGGGCAGATCGCGAAGATTGAAACCGTCGTTTTTAAGCCGCTTGGTGGCATTTTTCCTAGCGAGCCGCACGCGGCGTCAAGTGCAGGCAGATATTAAATCGTGATCATGGAGATAGAGAAGCTTTTACGGAGGTTAATCAGCGAGCACGGATCTAACGAAGCGGATGGTAATTATCTTAGGTACGCGCGAGCTTCGATTTAAGCGCTTTACGATCCCAGCACTAAAATCTCGGTGATTTCGTCCGTTCGCATTTTTAAGAGAATAAGAGGTGAAGAGCAAGTGAAGATTTTTTAAAATAAATTTTTTTCTACATGATTTCCTAAATGAGAAAATGTTCGTAGTAATAGATTCGACTTATTATCATGAAAAGGTGGATGTGAATTGAGCGAGCTCAGTATTACGTTATTTTTATATATCAATGGATTATATTTCTCTAAATATCAATTTAGTTTCTTATATTTCCTCGTATAAATTTGTCATAAAGTTCTGGATAATGTATTTAAATATTTAAGTATACATAATTATTAGGCATTAAGAGCCAGCCGTATTTGGTATTTATTTTTTGACTTAAATTTGTCACGTATTATTATTATATTACTTCCATACCGATGAATGTAACTCATAACTCTTATCCGTTAAGCCCTTACATAAAAAAAATCCAGCCGATGAGAAGACAATTCCTTCATTGGGAGAGAGGGAGGGAAAGATCCGAATAACATCACTTCTTTTTCCGTCACTTCCCACGAGCCATTCCCATGCGATGCAAAACTTGAGCGGGACGACTCAAGGCTGAAAGATACCAGGTGCATCGGCACCGTTCCGCTTGCATCGCGACGGGTCTCATTCCAGGCGAGATGACGAAGCCAGTATAGAGCCAGCAAGAAGGGAGTAAGGAAGAGAGCGGGTGGCGCGGGGGCGAGGAGGCGGCGGCGTGAAGAGGAGGTGGAGAAACGAGAAGAAACGGACCAAAAGACCGGAGTGATGAAATCGGCGGGCACGGTGATGACGGGATACGGCGAAATGAAGGCGAGAGAGAGGAGCTCCCTGGCAATTAGCTCAAACGAACCGGGAGTGGCGTGACACGTACTTTGTCGCGCACGTCTTCTGACATCAGCCACCGTGGGAGACGTCAGTCCGTGAGCGGTCAGCTCCTTCGTCGTCGTCACCGTCGTCGCCGTCGTCGTCATCGTCGTTGTCGTTCGATCGACGGACCCCGGCAAAACCAGCGACTGATGATAATTGTTTGCCGGTGTGAGGATGCGCATGAAGACCGAATCTGTGGCCTAGTCGACACAGGCATGCACCAACGCGAAAAGTCCGTTCCGACCCGAAAGAAGATCGATTGGATCTGCGAGTCTCCTCCTGTCTCGTTGTTCTTCAACCAGAAGCCACGATCGCTTCGATACACGTTGGTTATGTGCGAGTTACAAGACGGCAATATACATTTTTATGCAATTTTTAATCATTATTTTGCAGTATTATTTTATGCCAGCATAAATTTCGACGTATCGTAATGACTTTCCATTATTATCTAATATATACTTATTCCATACACATTACACATTTTTTCATCAAAATACTTATGCATTAAAATAAATATATAATTGAAATACGCAGAACTTATTATTAATATTTTCGAAGAATAAGGCTTTACTGTTTTTAGATATTTTTCTGTATTTTTAAAATGATTATTTAGAATTAATTTGTAATTGATTCTAAACGTAATGGAAAATAAACGATGTAACGATTATAAATTATTATCACAACTAAACCCGTTAAATAATTGCTCATTAACTCATTGCCGAGTTATTATTTCTCATTATCGTACATCATTATCATTAATTACCAAAATTATACTGTTCATGACTCTTTGTGCTTTCTACCTTTTGATCACAATGCACGCTCTCGGGTGGCAAAACGGCCGAGAGAGAGAGAGAGAGAGAGAGAGAGAGAGAGATATGGCGGTTGATAACTATCGAAATCAATGTACGGGCCGCAGCCTCCGTCGGCAGATCACTACGGCCAGATAACGTAAACGCGGCGGAGATTTTAGCGGAGGTCACGAGAGAGATGCGATCTACAAACCGTAGAAAATCCTCCACCGGCTTTTCGTCGTCGACCCATCGAAGGAGCGAAGAAGGGTTCCCTCGCCAGACAGCTCGAGATTCGATTGCGATCGGGCCGTGGCGAGAAGGCGTCGCTCGTTCCTTCCTCTTGTGAGGACGCGATAATCAGATAATGCCGGGATTAAAAGTGTTGCCGCGCGGCGGCATTAAATATAGATTTCGGTAATGACAGGTCCTGCCCCGGGAGCATCTTCCAAGCCTCTCTTGGTTGTGGTCTACGATCCGACCTGCTTGTCTTATACGTAACGGCGCGGTCGCGCGAAATCATCCATCTTGCATCGCTTCGCGTTCGTCCTCTCCTATTTATTGTCGACAAGTTTTTTACTCGTTGGAACTTGTTCGCCAAAAACGAGGTATTTATCTCACGGCGAGCATATAAACGTCCAGTTATTTGTATCTATCGACAAACTTGTCTTATTTGCCGTAAATCACGTTTGTAATTCTTACAAATATAACGAGAAGAGATAAGACTCCGTGCGGAGATAACATCTTTGATATAATATCTTCGGTTTACATTAAACCGAGAAACATATATTCCCGGTTGGATAATAATCGATCTACTCTTACAACACATCAAGCATGCTACGGGATAATGGATCTCGTTGAGTTCAAATGGAGCATACGCTGTTAATCGCGCGTAAAGATATTTAGGACTCAACCGATCGGAACGTATAAAGTGCAGATTTGCTTCTCCGCGAGGTGGTTCGTTCGCCATTCAGTCCGTGACGTGTTTCGTCGAGTTCCAAGCAGTTCTTGCTCCTGCGGATTTTCAACGGTGACGAGTACGACGACGACGACAACAACAACGACGACGACGACGACGACGACGACGACGACGACGACGACGACGACGAGAGAAACGCGCGGAATGCTGCCGCTGGGCGTCTTAATGCGTTCTAAATTGCGGCGAATGCGCTTTAATTGATTGACAAAAAGCGCCAGGCGGAAAAAGGCCTGGTTCGCGCCCGGTTGTTGCCTGATGGAATAACGCGCCGTGGAAGTGCCCAGGTAAGACCGGCTTTGCCGCCGTGTCACTCGTTCGTTCCTTCGCGCGCGCGATACACCTTCCTGCCCTGCACCTCCCGATTCTCCGACACCTCGAGGAGCGATCGTTCCCTTGACAAATTGACTCTTAATGCGTCTCTCTCTCTCTCTCTCTCTCTCTCTCTCCCTACCGCGATCTGGTTTCAGGATTCGAGATTACGATGACGGGAAACTTCTTCGAATGCTCCACTTTAGCACAAACGATTCCACGAGCATCGTTGCTCTTGCTCGTTTTCAAGTCTAGTCTATGTAAGATAACTAGATGTGAATAAATGCAAATACCTCGTATTATTGATATGTATTATTATCCTAATTCGTTCCGCAATTTCCTTAACTTGTATTCGCAAGTCCAAAGTACTTCAAATTAACATACCTTTGCTCAAAGTTAACGTAATTAAATGATTTCTTTCATTTTAAAAGTTAAAATCTAAGGAATAAGATTATGTAACTTAAAATTATGTAAAGTTGTGAAAAACATTTGTTTTAAACAATTATTCATAACGAAGTTGAAGGAAATGTCCGTTTCACTGAACCTACGAATACATTAGAAATTCATCTTTGTCGCTAAATATTACTGCCGACATCGTTTTATATCTCGTATAAAAAATATATTTTATAAAGACTAAATAAAAACGTTCATTTAAACTGCAATAAAAATATTTATTATTGTTTTTATTATTTCATTCATATAAGTGATATTGTAATATTAATGTTGGATAATCATATTGAATTAAACACAAAGTAAAAATATTATTCTTCGATCCGTTTAATAGCGATATTCATCAAAGGTTAAAAAAATACGGAAAATAAAAATGATTGTATTATATTTTAAGTGAAAATATGATTATTTATAGAGAAATACGTTGAAAAATTCGTTGATATCGAAGAACAAAAGAGAATTCGTTAAATTCCGTCGCTGCAAGCAGTTTTATGTGACATGTGTTATTACGAGAAAATTCCTTCGGGGTATTTTGTCGTCAGTCGTTTAACAAAATTGGAATAAGCATCGCTACGGCCGACGGTAATCGATTATTTCGGGACGAGATTCCAAATCGAATTTCCATCCTTAATTGGCCATGGGAGATGAGAGTCGCGCAGGTAACGATTCGTAAAAAGCATACTATGTCACAGTCCCACAGTAATTTAAATCTCATTATATTGGCCCGTGGTTTGCGGTTTTGATACAGCGGTTCTCATTCTGTTTGAGCAATCCTGTACCGCCATACCCTCGGCGTACTTTTTCATAAACAAAAATTATTAGCAGTAAATAATCTAATTAATTAAATTAATAAATGGCTACCTTTGTAACGCGCATATAATAATATGAAAGCGAATGCGTGATGCGATTCTTGGATAATTAATAAAAGGATTATATTGCGTTGCATAATGTAATATACTGTAATGTTTATAAAGGGCTGCAAATATTGCGGTACATGTCACGTTATTTAACTGCATTATTTATGTTAAACTTCCGATTAATAAAGGATTAATATTTATCGTAAACGTTTCGTCGGCGATATGAAACGTCTGACAATGAAAGGGCGATTTTGTGGATAGATTACTGTCCAGGGCTTTTGAGAAACCCTGGTTTACGGATGCCTTCCGTCCTGTAATATCACCAATCAAGACGGGAATTCGGCATGCACACGAAACGACAATATGAATCACGGTCCTTCCCGCGGCGCGGCGTGCGGATCATACCGAAAATAATGCCCACCGACATGCCGAAAAAGAAATTATAAACCGTAATCACGCGCGAATTTCTCGGGGCTCCCGGGGCGGATAATGCAACTCCCAAAATATCATATGCGCATCGCTGCTGACCGGGATGGGCGCGAGTTTTATAAACTCGCTACGCGGTCGAGGGGGTGGTTATGCAAACGCAAAACATTCCGCGCGTCGTTCCGCGTGTCCGGTAATGATATTAAAATGTAAAATGCAACCGGCGCCACGTTACACCGCGCGGAATTAAAAACGGATTGCATCGTGCGCGCAAAAACCTTGCAAGCAATTTTCGCAATTTATTTTATATCGCGATTTCCGATATGCATTTCGTGCCGTCCTTTTCCATGACTTTTTCGCGTGTTATATAATATAACATAATATGATACGATATAACGTATACATTTCATATCTCTTGCATTCAGAAAATTTGTACAATTTTTCATGAATATTGTCGAATTCACGGAAGCGAACTCGATATTTAACACTAAAAGTATCAACGTTTTTTTCTTACTCGCTAAAAGAACCATAAATAAATTACTATCAAAATAGAGAAAATGATGAAAACCCAAATATTTCATCAATATAAAAGACACAATTATTGAAAAATCACAAACAGAATCCTGTCTTTTACACAAGAAATATAACGTTAATCTAAAAATTAGAAACGGCCAGACTCGATACTCTCTCTCTCTCTTTTAATTAATTCGGAATGCGTTATGAAATACTCCTTAAAGTCAATCCCGTGTTTACGGATTCAGAATCTTTTTTCTGAGGTTTAGCTGTGAAGGATTACGCGACGTCACCGAACGAGGGATGACAAAAGAAGGCTGAAAAACGAGAGAGGGTGGCTGATGTCACGGCAAGAAACGGCAGGTCGCGCGTGCAACAAGTGGTAGATGCGAAAGAGAGATCGACGGATGTCAAGTCGTGGGGAAATAAAAAAGTCGCCCTTATCCTCGCGGGGCGGACTAATAAAGGTCCGTGACAACAAGCGACAAGAGGGTTCGCCCGGAACTCGGGAGGGAAGAACGGCAGAGAAGCAGAACGAGAGGCTTAAAATACCGTCGAGCCGGCACAATGGAATTTTATCGAGGCACCTCCGGCCTTTTTTTCTCTCTCCCTCTCCCTCCCTCTTTTCTCTGCCTCTCGTTTCGCGGTAATTCGGCCTATCGCGCGCGTAAGCAGATAAAGCTTCGCGTCAAGCGGAAGATAGAAATTTTACGGTTTTCTCGTGGAACACTGAATTACTCGTGGAAACAACGAAAAAGTTTCGTGACTGTCAGTTCTCACACAAGATTATTAATTCCACAAAAGCATAATCAGCGCGATAGAGATTTTTGTCATCGATTGAAATATATTATATGTTATTAATTTTTTTTTAATATATCATAGAATTTCTCTGTTCTTCATCAAAAAAAAAGAATAATCTTTCGACTTCAAGACAATAGACACAAAAAATATTCTGTGTAATAGTTTAATTATTACGTTAAAAATTATATCAGAGTATAATAAATAAATATATCAATATATGTGTAAAAATATAATATAGTGTCATTTATTTTTATTTATAGTGATATAGAATATCTTTAAAACTATAATTGTATAATAACGAAACTATTATTATAGTTCTTGTATAATACTTGTTATTGCGCAACTCTGTCAATAATTGAAATGTTATTAAATTGATATTAATTTTTTTTAATTATAAAGAAAAGTTAATCTTTTAAAATAATTAGAATAATATTTTCAAGAAGGGCGAATGACTCGCCCTGAGTGTATAAGTTATATCTTTCTGAAAATGATATGTACCTTATGCATTTATTTGCCTCAAACAAAAGTTTATGACTTAAAAATTAATTAGAAAAGTTCATAAAAATTATCGAAATTTTCTAACAGAATTGGAAAAATTATTTACGCACGAACAGAATTTTTTCTTAGAATTTATCCTGAAAATATGACAGTCGTGGGACAATGTTGTATTTCGAAGAATTTTAATGTAAATCTCTCTCATTTATTAATAAAACTACAATAAAGTATAAAATAAGTTTGCTCAATTTTACTGAAGGGCATGGTAAAAATCTTTAAAATATTGTATTGTACCACAACTACCATATTTTCAAGGTAGATTTTAAAAGAAAATTCCCTCCGTGGAATAAAACCACACGGCTCCGCTTGGGAAACAAAATGTTAAGACTAAAAGTAAAGATACCGGATTTCAATTATAAAATTATTAATGATCAATTAATGTTAATTGTTAAACCACTCGAGTATTTTTTTAACTTTTGCTCGACGAGATAAAAATATCTACGACTTTCATTACAAAGAGTTTATCTCGGAACCGCCGCGCCGTGTGGGCGAGGTTATAACATCCGATGTAGGGTGAGGGCAAAAATGCAGGGGCCGCAATTCCTCGATGCATCCTCAAACGGTTCTCGACCCATCCGAGTGCACCCATGAAACTTCTAGTTGCCAATGCGATCGGATCTCTCTTTCGGAGAAGGGGCGGTATGGTATTGGAGAAGGGGTGGATGCCAGTGTACGCGGATACCGATACGTACGGACGCTCGCGGAAAAAAGCAAGGAAGTTCCGTAGGAGGAGATCGACCGATTTAATTAATTCCGCCGATCCGTAGGCTTTGATCCCGCCACCGGCGGAATATCGCGAGTTCACCACGACGGAAAACAAATATACGAAGTCCGACGCGGCGTAACTCCCAACCTGCTTAACATTACGTAAAAACCAATTACGTGGGAATGCCTCTGTTGATTGGTATCAGAGATGGCCCCCGGGAGTGGCGGCGGAACGTAAGCTTGGGATTGAAAATGCCCGTCGTGGTGAGGGGCGGAGGATCGCGTTTGGTCGAAATGTATCCGATGTCAAGAGAAGCTACTGGAGGACCTCCAATGGGTATCCAAAGGGGGTAAACGGGAATATGTTGCGTGGCACGTGTCACTTTGAAGCGCGTCCGTGGGGAGGACTCGCGTATCACCGGGCAGAAATTTTTCAGCAAACCTCGTTAAGTTTTCATTTGCCAAATGCAGACAGCATTGGTCCAACTCCTAGCCGGATGGTCAGAACTGTAACGCCGCTGGCAATTACTGCGCCCCTTTTTTTCACCCTCGTGATATCGACCGCGCAAACCTCCATTACATATGCGAGCATTACGCTTAACTAGAGAGAAAGAGAGAAAGAGAGAAAGAGAGAGAGAGATCCGCGTTTCTTAGCGACCTTGAATAATGAAAAATACTCAATCTCATCAAATCTTTAAAAAAAGTTAGAGTTTAATGAAAGAAAGAAAAGAGACATTTTCAAATTTCGTACATTATATTATAATTCAAATATAAAGAATAGAATGTGCAATACTCAAAACAACAGAAGGATGAACAATATTAAGAATCTCTATTTTAGACCGCATATGTGAGAAACACAATCAATACTAGAAAAATGTTTGTTATGGTCGAAGCTGGATCTTCATTGCATTAAATAATTCAATCTTGAATTATTAACATATACTATATATGTATTGTACTTGCATATATTGTTTTTCCGAACTATAAACGCAATTAAAACTATTCTAGTAATTGTGAATTAAATTGACAAGTAATTTAATAATTTAATACTACCATCAAGCATCATATTATAAAGATGTTGAAATTATTAATAAATTTATTGTGAAAAATATTACCTCAGCCGGGACTTGAACCCGGATCTCTTTCTATTTCGTCCTGAGTCATTAGACCACCGAGGCCTTAGAACAGAAGAATGGTTTTACAAAATTTTACACAGTGTACAAGATTACCACAAGAAATGAAGTTACGCATCAGAATCGAAGTAAATTAGCGAAGTCTAATAAAGAAAGTTACAACGAAGTTGCTTGGAGCAAACTCTGTCAGAGATTTTCCTTCGGACTCGGAGTATACCTCCGCCTAAGTAAACAGTAAAGTGAAGCTAAAACTAGCCGCGAAGTGCGGCCGGATCCGGATATTAAATCAATTCGAGTGTGTAAATACATCCTGGTGCGTATCGCGGATGAGTACTCGGACTCGAGAAGGAGCGACAGAGACGAGAAGGGCACGTGAAAGCATGAGGGCGGAGGGGATCGTTACTGTCCACAGATACAGAGAGTATGTACCCGAAACCGTAAACGGAGTTCGGACAAACCCCCCGGATAACCGCCGGGGTAGGAGGCGTGCCCGACGACCTTCCTGTGATCGGCGTTCCGTGTAATCGCCAAGTATGCAGATGATTAAATTTGCAACATCATCGCGGCAACCCTAAAGGCCCGGTAAAGGGCTGCAGCCAACGGCTAGGCCTTAATACGAGGAGTTTGACTCGTGGTTTAAGGGGAAAGCCGGCGTCTTCCGGGATATCTTGGGTCTAAGATTTCGGGTACTTTGTTGACGCAAGAAACGGACTAAGATTATACGTTACAAAGGGTTGATACCCTGGGAAAATTGTCTAACGTGATTCTTGTCTCTCATGATAACGTAACAATTACGATAACGATGTGTTATTTAATCATTATGATACTCGTATCTTTTCTTTCGCGTTTTTATGTCATTTAATCATTATTAACATTTCTTTTTGGATGCTCCTCTCTGTTTCTACCGATAACCCTTTGCAAAATTGAAAAATGTCTCAACAACGTCAAAGTTTATCGACAAATTATATACAACGCTATAATTTAACTAACTAACGTGCTTTTTTTATACATAATTTTAGAATTAGCGGCTAAGATCAACGGCTGTATCTCTCCCTAAGTGGCTCACTGCAGAAAAGAAACCCTCAAAACTCGGACGTTACGGACAAATGTAATCTCCCGAGAAAACAGAAGTAAACGAGCATTGTACCCCAACGGCACACTTCCTCCTTTCGTCGTTCCACATGTCGAACTTCATCGTCGTCAAAAACGTTTTACCGAGTTCCCCGAGCAAGCATAGCCATTGTACGCAAGGAGGAGATGAAACCATATGAAATTCCAGAGACACGTCGCGCACCGCGAGCAAGGAAAATATCATATTTTTTACCCCCCTCGTATCTTCTCCCCTCTCCCCTGAAGAAAGGAGAGCAACTCACGATCCGCCTGGTTTAGCAAACGACCCGTTTAGCTTGCTAGACTCCCATTGTCATCGACGGGGGCCTGAAGATCGAGCCAGGTAACGTCATATTCAATGGTCGACCAATCACAATATTTTTGACGAGTTATGTCAGAGCATAATGGAACCGACGAAAGGGAGTAAGAGAGAAAGAGAGAGAGAGAAAGAGAGAGCAAGAAAAAAAAGCGAGCGTAGATTTTTCCACCGTAAACTCCGCGTCTTTCGTGGCAATTCGTGGCCTACAATGGGCCGCTCCGAAAGCGGTGGTCCTTGAACCTTTAAAAGCACAAAGACACACACTACTAGTCTGCCCGCGTCCTCTTCTTTCTAGCTCCTCTCTCGCTTCTTCATCCCGCTCATCCTAGGACGCCACGGTCCCTTGGGACGCCGCCGAGCGTGCGTAACGCGCTCAGCGATCCGTGAGTTATGAGGGAAACGCGCAATATTAATATTTTGTATCATCCTCGCGTGCTCCCGCTCGCAACGCGCAGCCCTCCTCGGGCTGAGGATCAGGAGCGGGATGCGATCCCGGCCCCGTCCTTTGTCGTTTGAAGTCGTCTTTCGCCGCCGCCAGAAAGGAAGCAGACGGCGCGATGCGGAATTGCGAGGGCGGAAAGACGACCTTCTCGCTACTTGTGATACAATTTTGCCAAAAGCCGCAGCCGCTTCATAACGTACCACGCGAGCTGTTGTGCGTTAGCTGTCGATCTTATCATTCTTTTCTTTTTACATATTGTTATGCTAATTATTTATCGGTGTTAATTAAGTTTGTTCTTTCACATTTTTGTTTATGTGCAAATAGTTCTTTTCGACGTTAATGTAAATAATTTAGGTTACGAAAAATACAAATTAAAGAATATGAAAGTGTATTGAGAGAAAAATGTACTTAAAAAATGTAAATTTTAATATTTGTTTGAATAGTACTAGCTGAATATTTGCTAAATGTAAACATGTATTTATTTGGTATAAGAATCATTAAGTTGATTTGACTATTTTTTTCATTTAGTAAATATTTATTTACTGTAAGTAAATGTTAAGTTAATATTATTCAAGTATTTGTTAAAACTTACTATCTACATTTTTTCTTAGTAAATTTCTAAGAGCTATTATATTATATATAGAAGGTTACGAAAATATACATAAATTTATTCTCCTATGACAATGTAAACGACTCTCAATTTGGGTCATTCTCAGTACATAAAATTTAAATATAAAAAATTGCATAAATTATGAAGCCTAATAATTGAATTTAGTAAGAATCATACAAAATTGAAAATAAATACATAGTCAATATAGATATTTTTTTCAATATCGTCTTCGATGTCTTTATACATGCTCGATCTGTACGAGGATCGCTTGGTGAGAGTTTTACGTAACGAATGTAACAAAATCGAAGATTGTTATTTGCTCTGCGGCCGCACTGTATTCCAAAAATACCGAAAATAAACGATAGGTCTCAGGTGGTATTGTACGGTAGGATGTTGAAGCATCATCTAAACTAATTGTTGACAGCCGGACAATAGCGAGCCAGTAATAATAACTTGCAGCTCGCTGGGAAGCGTATTGTGTTCAGGGATCGGCGTCTTTACCTGGATCTTCCGAAAAAGAGGACCACGGTGGGCAGAAGTCCCGTCTCTTCAATCATCCCGCCGAGAAAAATGACAAGTCGCATTTTTACGTAACGATGCATTCCTCGGCGCTTAAGAAACTTATTAAACTAAAGAACTTTACCCGAAATGACGCAATTAATAGTATAAAAATAAACACGCCGAATTTCTCGATAGATCTTATTAAAAGTATAATAAATATATAGTAGTCCTATTTTATACAATTTTTTAATACAATCTTTTTAATTGATGACGTATAATCTACATTATTATATTATCACATGATAACATATTGCTTTTTAAAGCAAAACATAATTTTATCTTTTTATAAGTGTACTCCCTTTCTAGATGCATAATTGCAATCGAATTTTTTTATAAGTTACATACATTGATACAAATAGTATCAATTAAAAAGTGTATCCCGCCAATATAATAAATGAGTTTATGATGCTTCTGTTCCCTTTCCGCGGACGGTTTGAATTTCCTTCGGAAGATGACGCCGATCCAGCCGGGCTCCTTTCTGCAGTCCGACGAAGATGACAAGAGGGTTCCCTTATAAAAACAATGTGTGAGGATGACTGTCAGTATGTCGGATCGTTGCGGTAGGAAATCGCGCCTGTCGGTTGAAAAATGAGAGCGAAAGCAGGAAAAAGAGAACACGAGAGCTCTTGGAAGGTGTGACCAGCGCCCCGCCTTCCAATGTGGTCGCACTGCCGAAGGAAATTATGGACTAAACAGTACTTTCACCGGGTCTCGGGTTATTTGTATTATTTCTGACACTATCTCGGGTGCCATTGTTTCCGCCAGGATATACTGGAACAGATCGGCAGCAGCCGATGATCGACACTCCACGCCTAATAACAGTTGCGCGGGCCGCACGGCAAATCAGCGAAACGAGCTGATAATTGAAGGCACCGTTGTTATTTTTCTGGAGCACCATCAATGATTCCTGCCCGCGAAAACGCGCCGCATCATCGCGTTCCCAATTTGTATCGATTTGACCGTCTCTTTCTCTTTCTCACATCATGCTTTTTTTCTTTCTTTTTTTTCTGCTTCTCACTGAGAAACGGTCTTCCGCAGGAAAGCGTCAAAGATCATGGAAAATGCGCTTCTTTGAAGTAGCAATTCAAAGCTGATAATTTTGTGGACCAACAGAAGTTGTTTTCGTGGCGAATCCATGGAGAGGAAGACATGAGGGCCATGGCTCCCTCTTTTTCTCCTTTTTTAAAAATATTTATAGCAAAATATTATATATATATTTTTAATATTTCTTCACAATCATAATTTTATAATAATATTTTTTAATTTAAAGAACTAAATATAAAAAACATAGATTTTATTATATTGTTCTTTTTTGTGTTAATATAATTTGAAATAAAACATTTTATGAATAATTTAAATAATTAAACTTTTTCAATTTAAATAATATTTTAATATTCTATTTTTTTATATTTGATATCTTAAAAAAAACTTTGCTTACGGCGCGCCAATATAATCCCCTCTTAACAAATTTTTGGATTCAATGTCTGATCTTGTGATTACACCGATATATCGACGGAAGCACAGAAGCACCTAGTCGATCAATCCAAGAAGCAGAAGCTTCAAGAGATCCGATCTCCAATCTATTTTTGTGCACGATTAGGGACACGCGCTTTCTCATCAACACACGTCGTGCGCAAATCCTAAATTCAATTCCCTCAAGCAGTAAAAGAGAGCGCGAGAGTTCTGAATACGCACATGGCCCTCTTCCTCCTGATTATATTATCGAGAACATCACGTCGTGGCATTCCATCACTTTCGTTTATCTGTTCTCTTTTTTTTCATCTCTCCTTTTCACGGCGGTCGTCGAGTGCCGTGAAAAGGAGAGGGACGCACGACCAGAGAGGGCGGAACGGAAGAGAAGAGGCCTTCGCGCCGAGACGTCTTTTATGTTCCGCGAAGAAGTTGCGTCGTACAAACCCCGTGCATGTATTTTTGCAATTATTAGGTGCTCGCGGCTCAAGGATACAGCCGCGCGATATCCTGTTTGCTCACGCACGACTGCGGAACGCGCCCCGCGGCTATTATGCGGCTGTAGGATTAAAGATGGGCAAGGAGGGCACGGGACGAGTCGTGGAAGACACCCCTTCCGGATGGAGAGGTGACCGCAAAGCGAGAAACGGGTCCCATTGTGACGATCGAAGGCGCGACACGATAATACCGATCGCGATTCCGCAACGGAGCAGCCCCGCTGTGGTAACGGATGTTAAGTGGTCGTTTAAGAACATAGTTGCGCCGGATGTTTAATTTTCGAGGCGGCTCCTGCTAAGGAAACGGACACCTGCGAGCCTCGATGAAGTGTGCATCCTCTGTCATTGGCAAAGTAAAATTGCGGAGACCCTCTATTGTCGCGGTCTCGCATTCCCACCGCAAAATATTGGCCAGCTGTGCGCGGATTGACCACATCTGTCAACCGCAATTGATTGACCAAAATCGTGGATAATTATTTTAGCAAAACTTTGCATTTTTTGGTAAAACTTTATATTTTCCCCTTTATGTACAAAATTAAGTCAAAGACAGTGATAAGGCATTTAATCTTGAAGCAATATTTTTTTTAGTAGATCGAAGAGTTCGAGATTACGTAATCTATTGCTTTCTTTATTTTCTCTTATTATTAATTGTCGACTATTATTGAAGTTCTTTCAATATTATATCAAATATAAAAATATTATCAAAGTTTCGCAACTCAAAATACCATAGCAAGATAATTCCCGAAAAATTAAGTAAAAAAGTTATTTGTGAATTTTTATATTAAGCAATAATTTTGAGATATAAAGGGTTTTAATATTCACAAGTAACTATTTATAAACATAGTCTATAATTGGCCATATTTAAATCTTTATCTTAGAAACTATTACTTAAAATAAAAATTTACAAATAACATTTTTATTCAATTTCTTGCTATAATATTTTAAGACGCGAATTTTAGGATATCCTGTACATAATTAATTTTTTTATATATAAATATTACATTAAATAGTAATTCATGGCAAAGAAAATATATTGCCAATTACATAATAACAATCCAAGATTTTATATAAACGTATTTTGTTCAAGGACAAAACTTTTTTCTCATAATTTCCTTTCTGTCAATATCAAATAAATCACTCGACCGGTGCGTTTCGAAAACGCACAGTCTTCTCGGCACAGTCCCCCTCGGGACACTTTATGTTTCATGCGTGTAAATTGCGCTCGGTTATGTCGATCTACGTTGAAAGTGGCACGAAATAATTTTGTGGCGGAGACGTGATCGGCGGTGACGCGATGAGAAGAAGAGACCACAGGTATGACGCGGGGCGTGATCGTCGAATCGCAAGAATGCGGCCCTCTTCTCGCTTCTCGTCTCCTCCTCAGCGCGCAGCGAAGACTTTCGAGACGAAATTACCCTCCTCCGGGTGACACTGCGTCGTGGTAATG
>NW_011627021.1:214116-547199 GCF_000204515.1 Acromyrmex echinatior
TTCCTGCACGCAAGCCCGCCAGGCGACACTTTGGGTAACGATCGGTTCTGCCGGCGCCGAGCAGTTATCCCGCCGTAGAGAACGATGATGACGACAAATTCGCTCCTAGCCGAGGAGGCCGAGGAAAACGCGCGCGGACTCGCGATCTTTTAATAAATCGCGTATGCTAACCCGGGTCACGTTCGATTCTTTGGTGCTCGGAAAATATTATGGTCCCGTACAGCTGCGCACGCCGGCAATCGATCTCTTCTCTTTCTCTTCCTTCGCTAACTAGAACAAGTACGAGAATCACAGCCCACGGGGGTGCTTTCTCGAGCAATGCGTTCTCGATTTATTCCGCACACAACGACGTCATTGTCTGATTCACTTAGTGTCTTCTGAGACGGATTTGTACGATTGGCAAATGCACGATCGGTTCTTCTCCAGAAATATCCCTCGTACTTTGATTCATCGCTAATAATTTCTTTGATTATTTTACGATTGTAATAAAAAATTTCTTGCCACGGAGAGCATCGATTAATATAATTTAATTCTAGAACGCTGTCGATACGTAAATTTTACGTACAAGTGAGCAAGATTATCGAGCCCTAAATTATGCCTTCAGTGGTCATCAGGAGATTCGATTCGTTATGTTAAAAGCCAGAACAAGCGAGGAAAAACTTTTAAAAATTCAATTTGTTATCACAATAATAGAACAAAGGCTAAAACCTTAATTTATTATAAATTTAAATTAATTTAGTCATAAGCAGCATATGAATCAAATTATAATAATACATTAAAAATGTTAAACTTGTAATAAATAACAACAATCAAACAAACATACGTTGTTTCTCATACTAGGTTATTATCAATGTTAACGCCAAATTAATAAATTGTAAAAACTATATCTTATCGAAATTTATGTGGGATTTAATCTTAATCACTTTAATCTGTTATACATCAAAAAGACTCCTTCTTGATAGTATTATAACAGAGAGCGTAATAAGTCACTTCAATTTTTAAACAATTAATTATTGTATATTTTATTGTGTTACGAGGAAACTGCATACTCCGTATCATTTCAAGATCGAATTTGATAATAAGCTTATTTTTCTGTCCTTTTAAATTATAATTAGTGTTCTTTTGTATTTGATTTAGTATTCTTTTATTTATAAAGATTATTACATATTTCGTCATTGCAGATGTATTACATTAATGAAGAATATTACATTGACATATGTACTGATAGTAATATTATTCATTCAATATCGATAGCCCTCTAAAGTAAATGAGATAATTTCTAGAGATTAAATAAATGAGGTTTTTCGCATTCAGAAAAGAGGAAGCCTTTAATGTATCCTTTTCTCAAAGAGATGCTAAAATATAATTATTTTATAAAATCAATAAATTATGGGCTTTTAAATTTAAAAGTAATAATAGTTGTATATATTAATTTCATTTATAAAACATGAGATTTTGTCTATTGCAAATTTTTATTTATTTGAATGTTATTCTAAATGAATTAATCATGTTTGAAGAAACGTTCTCTAATGTAATCTCTGTGCTACTTGCGAAAGGATGGCGCAGAATTTGTTCAGTATTTCAGAACGTTACTCTATTCGAAATACTCCGTGACCAGAAAAATAACGAATTCGAATGGCGGGAGAGTTGTCACTAGTTGTCAGTCCATCGATTGCAGGGTGTACAGCGAAAATAGTTTAGTTGGAGTAATACGACGACGTCGACAGGTCGGACGCGACAGATGTTTCGCGTCTCAGCGACACTCTTGTATTTCTGTCCCATTCAGTATAAACAAGCGAGAGTGACGATCGCGTGGGTACAAGAATAGACTTCTTCCTGGCGACTCTGGCGGTTCGTAGATCGCAGATCGATACTGCATTTCGAGCAATTTGTTATGAATTTTCGCGGTTACAGCCTCCGAAATAAACTCGTATACTCAATAACTATATCAAACAGCAACTCATTTATCGAATATATTTGCGAAAAGTTGAATTATACCGACTTATATCGATATCGAGGTAAAAACGTTTAATCGGTAAACACCGAAATCCATGCAACGTTCAGCCCGATAAATCTTCAATCGAATAAGTTCATCCGAGGGATCCAAAATCGGTCATAGCAACAAAGAGAACGTTCTTCATTGCACGACGGTTGCCCTCGTTGAACCACGACGAAGAAATTCCCTGGCGTCGCAGACGATCGCGACAGACGATCGCGGCAATGACCATTCGATGACCGGCGTCGCTTTTTTTTCCCTCTTTCTCTCTTTCTGCGAGATTCTGAAAGTGCAGCGGTAGCGGCGATGAAGGCTGCCCGGATGCAGATGGGGCCGGTCACGCCGGCTGTAATTAACAAGGCGGGCTTTGTGGGTGTTTTGTCGCCGGCCGCGACACGGTTGTGACGAGGGAGGAATTCTCTCCGCGTCCATCGCGCGTCCGGGGGACGCCAGACTATAAAACGCTCTTTGTGCGTAGCGTCCGGTGAAGCGTAAGCTGCCGGAGGAGACAAATGTAAACATTCTCGCCGGTCGCGAAGAAGAGTCCTCGAGTCGCTGGAGAGAGGGAGGAGAGGAATATAAGAAGAGGAGAAAGAGAGAGGGAGAAGAGAGAGAGAGAGAGAGAGAGAGTAAGAGAAGGATCTTCGCGGCGTAGGGATTATGTGTCGTATTATACCATTTATACCCCGTGCACGCGGGTCGTGTGTGCGTCGCGCCACGTTGTCCCGGCACTCCCGGCTCCCGAGAGACGACTCGACGGATACATAGATGGAGGAAGATAGAGGAAGACTCCTGAGATATCGTATTTCGTAAGGGTCGTAAGGCAAGAAAAGTAGATGACGCTGGACCACTCGGAGATGTCTACTTCCGAGCCGCTCCTCTTCGCGAAGCGTGGTCTCACCTCGAGAGTCATCGTGGCTTGTTTTTTCGAGACTGGCGCTGCCACGACTCCCTTCCACGAGCCTCTGGCCATCGGCCATTTCAATATCAATGAAGCGGAAATGGGCGTTCGCTATCACTCGACGCGAGGAGTGTGCTCGCATCTATGCGAGCGATAAGAAGTCGAGGGTGGATGAGGAGTGCGCTCGAGACGAGACGAGCTTTGTGTGATATGCTACTGACTGTTGTGCTACTTTCTTTTTATTAATCTGGATTATCAATACTTTCATCTTTAAAATGTGAAGTCACAACACGGACTTTTGCGTAACGCATGACGCAAGAAAATTAACTTCAATCAAATTTCTAAATCAAATTTCTTTATTTTTATTCCCATTTTATTCCCATTAGTGGAGATAAAAATAAGAACTTTGGATGATTCTCTTATGCGTTATGCAAAAGTCTATGCTGCGGTCTAGTATTATAGTTATACGTTAACGATCGATTTTTAACTCTAGTACACACAATTGGATCAGTTTTATAAATTTCTTTTCTTTAAGATACTAGAAACATCTGACTAACAATAAGTAGTGTCTCTATATTTTTTTGTCTATATGAACATCAATATTATTAAATTGCTTGTCAATTCAATTGTGATATTAATACTTCAACTTCCGTTTAGGGTTATATTTTAAGATCGACAGATTATCAGCGTGACGGATAGTTAGCTTGTATAAATCCACAAAAAATATTATTAGACGCAAAGAATCGCCTTGACCGAATATATCATTTTTTATTCACATGTGTTTAACCGATCTATTTTCATTTAATATCGTCTATCTTTTTCTTTTTTAATACATAACTTTACAAATACTTTCTGAAAATTAAAGTATTTATAAGAATCATATACACACACCTTCAATTTACACGATAATTTTCCTTTACTATTCACGATGAGTCGTTTGTGTCCCGGATTAATTTTTATCACTTTTATAAGTATACAAATATTATTAAGTAATTTTTTTTACATATACCTTTATTCAATATCTTCAGAAAATACTGTATTGATATATTTAAAAAAATTGTATTTAAATGTTGTAACTAATTACTTAATAATTAATACTCTTAGTTTCTCAAAGAAAATGCGCAGAACATGAATGACTTAATCGTGCGTACCAAAGGTTAATAATTTTGATATACTTGTAAAAGTGATGAAAATTAACTCCAGACAACTGGTGTGTAGTAGAGGACCGAAAAATTATCGAGTAAAGTGAGGGTCAATCATAAACTCCGTACTCTTTGATAAAATAAAAATAAAAGATCTTATATCGCGGTTGTAAGGCTCTTTGAGAAACATCTTGCAGTGCTCCACTATCTTTTTTTTTATCACGCGTTCGAACCACCAACGATGTAACATAACGATCAGCTTCGCACGAGCCCTCCAATCGGATCACGTGCTAATTTGACATACGCTTCGCTCGTATCATACAATTGCCGTCGTTTGGAACAATCATTCTAGATAATCTCTTTTGTTCGTTTTGAAACAACGCGCTCGAGATACCAATGCGAACGGCGTTCGCGCTTCGAGACTTCCAATTAGCTTCGCCGATAGTTTTCAACGATCCTCTTGTGGTAACTTAATGCTGGATGGTTCAATGTAGATCCGCATTCGCGCCATTTGCGAGAGATTATCGCGCAGGACAGCTGAAATCCAGCCGCGCGATAAGTACGCAATCCCACACCCGTCCACTTTGAAAATTTGGTTGCGGTCGCGCGGCTCGAAAATCATTACGTTGCTTCCTTTCGCGCCTCGTACGAGATGTCCGTTCAGTATTTGTATCGTCAGCGAAGCGGAAACGGACACCTCGAGGTAAAATGCTACGCCGAGTCGCACGCATCATGTTGCGTCGCTTACTTCAAGTTGCCACTCGGAAATATCCACTTACAAGAATAACCCGCGTAAGATTCTTCATCCCACATATTGTAAGGGAAAATGAGGCGCCTTCGTCGTCATCCTTTCGTTTATATAATAAGAGTATCCATTGAAGAAAACTGACGCAATGATAAGGTAAATACAGCATCACAATGTAGAGATACTTTCTTGAAATAACTAAAAAAATGATGATTGAATAAAAGTACGATCTCGTATAGATTCTGTGGATTGATGTAAACAATTCACTAAGGCGATAATGTCGATTAATCATCCGTCGACCATGTAAAATTTTGCAATTTTCCGTCCACGATCAACAAATAAGATTATGTTTATATGGAATATTTATATACAAGTTTATACGAATCTTTTTTATGTAGACAATACAAGCAATGTAAAGCACGTAATGTAAAATTATTATAAATTGAATAATGATAAAGAAAAAAGTAATTAAGTTATGATTGTTAATATATCTGATTGACACATCGATAAATAAAAATATATAATGAAATGGAAACTTTAGTGTAGTTCATTGCAACAACAAAGAACATATATATAGGTTCTAATGAACTATAGATTGTTTCACAAACTCGTTTAGTACATAATTTAACATAATTATTTAAATGGCACATAAAACATAGTTTATATTGTATGCACGTAAATATAGATTATTATATTTTCTTAGGTGTATATCAATTGCATACCAGCCAATTATGCAATCGCTAGAAGAAAATATAAAGAAAATCTTCCTACGCAGAAGTCGCTGTGATTGACAGTGAACAATTACAAGTAAACCAGAACTCCTGGATCGAAGATCTTCTAGATTATATAAAAAAATTCTGAAAAAAATTCTTGCATACTTGTGAAAGCTTTGAGAACAAGTTTTTATCATCATAGAAGTTTGATGGTACACTTTCATTATTTTTTATAGATTTAAATTGATCTATACCAGGATTCACAATCAAAATATCGATTTGACTTCAAAGATCTCCAACTTGGCGGGTGGAGGATTAAAAATACTTATCTAAAATCATGATCAGATCTTCCGCTATTCCTCTAGATAGATCTCGCGATTCTCGCGCTCGCTAAAAAAAGAAGAAGAGATGCGCTGAAAAGAGTCCGGATGGCGCAGATCCTTCGTCGGGAGATGAAAAAGCGTTGTCCCACGATAAAGACCTCGTTCCTCGAGCGGTAATTATTAGGGCCAATGGCGCCCACCCGCGGTGTGCAACATGAATTCCAAAAGCTATTCCGCGCGCGTTTCTCTCGGAAACGGGAGGCTCAGGTCCGAAAAGGAGAGAAGGCGGGGAGGCAAACTTCATTGGAGAGATCACCGGCCGATCGCCGACAAGGTCGGCTTCGCTCCGACAGAGAGCAGAGACAATACGCTCCCCGCGGCGACGATGTATATAAATTGTTTTCGAGGGCGAGTTTCATGCGGCCGCACGTGTGACAACAATTGAGAGAATCGCTCGTTTAAATTCAATTAAATTCGCGTTTAGAATTCATCTGATTGAAAAAATTATTTAGAAAGTAGCTGTCCTCATCAGTGTGTGACTTTATTGATCCTTGATGACCAAACAAAAATAATAATAATAATTATTATAACAATAATTTTAATATATTACTCCTTTACTTTAAATATGACACAATTATAAAAATTAATTAAAATTAATTAAAAACCAAGAAGTAAATCTATTGATTAATAATTATATAACTGAAATACGATTTCAGCACAAAGATTGACAATGGATTAATCAGCAATATCTCTGTTCCAAGCGATAATTAATAAAACATATCACGGAATGGAATCAGGAATGCGCGAGTTCGTCAATACGTACGATGAAAACGGACGTTGAAAGCAGGAGTTTCCTCAACGAGTCAAAAAGCGCCGTACCCGCAGCCATTCGTCAGACGAGGCGGACGGCGTGACCCTCCCTTGTCGGGGTTATCCCCTTTGGCAGCGGCGTAACGCGACGATTAAAAGACAAAAGGTACCTACTCGCTCTTTCCGCTCGCCTCTGCTTTCGTCCACCTTGTTGCAGCAACGCGCGCGTTCCATTGAGCCGCAGAAAAGGTCCGCGGAAGCGCGCGCTCGCCGACGGTTTTGTACCTCGCGAACAATGGTGCCCGCTGCTCAGCTGCGGTCCGATGTTTTAACAGTGTTTCCAAACACTCCTACGCTTTTACGGGGAGGGCGCGAGAGACCTCTCTCATGGGATACGATTAACATGCGGTATTTGCTTAGCCAGCGAGACGTCGCGTCGAGAGAGACGCGACTGCGCTTTTCTGCCTGATACTCGCCGAGTGGAAGACATTGGCCTGTATTCTCGGTGCACACTTGACGCTGAACACGTCTGCTCAAACCCCTATCTTACCGTCGCCGTCGAGCGAAGTCCTCGTGCTAGATAAGCACGTATCAGAAACAGAAAAGATCAACTTGAATTTGCAATATTATATAGCAATATCGCAAATAAGAATAGTGCCATATCAATATAATTCAGTATAGTAACTTAAATACTAGATTGTCAACAAAGTTTTGAATCACCCTTTGATTTTTACGTACAAAAATGATTTTCATTTGGAAACGGCAATTATTTCTCAAAATACAGACCATTATGTTTATAACCAGGTTCACTATCAGGCTAACTGCTGGATTTGAAGTGCTTTCCAAGAGATGACACAGTGTAACACATTAAATCATTACATTACTCGTTTGCCTAATTAAACAAAGATGAAATGATCACCGCATTACTGTGCCTTTTGTTGGAAAGCATCATTGATCTTAGTATTAGTCGGGCTTTTTAGACACCAACAAATAACCTGAACTTGCTCAATCATTTCAAATTGTCATCCACTCGAGAAACATTGAATCGAAAACAGGCCGTAATCAAAGAGTACAAGATCAGGACTATATATAGGACCTCGATGCCGTCTACATGAATGATATCGAGACCAAGTATAGTCGGCAGCTAACAGATTGATGGTGAACCATTATTAAACATAATAATCTTCATTATAAGAATAATTTCCGTTGTTTCTAAATAATTTGTATTAAAAACGAAAGAACGATTTGGTACTTTTTTGACAATCTAATATTAGATATACTATGTTACGAATTTCTATCGAATAATCATAGATAAAGTTCATAAAATATTTTTTCCCCATATTTTAGTCTATTAGCATTTCTAATTGAATATACCGTTGAAGGCATGTTATTCGTCGACAGACGCGTGCAAAGTATGCGTCCACCAGGCGGGCAACGAAGCCACGCTTCGGAATCAGTGCTCGCGGGCGAGCTATGGTAATGCGCGAGGGACACGGGCTTACACACGAGGAGGAGACTTGTACGGATACCTGGGATAAGCGTTCCAGGAGATGGTGCCTCCGGCCGCAGGACCGCGTGAGTACGGTCCGCATCAAAAGGAACACGTCCCCCATGAGAGGAAAATGGCTGTGCTACTCCTCGAGGATTCTACATAGAACCTTCACGAAATATGCATACAAGTTCTTCTTGGCTAAGAGCGTTTGCTAAAATTTTTATACATATTAACGATAAAATAATGGGTTTTTTTAAATGACTTTAACATAATTTCATTATTATTGTATAATACATGAGCTTTTCGTTGCATTGTCATGTGTGAGAATTAAATATGTTGAAAGATTAATAATTTTTTGATAAGCAAAATGAAATAAAACCAAGTATAACAATTTACAACTTGTGTAGTGAATAAGTTATGATTGACTTTACAGAAAGCACAGTTTTGTTGATGCACCTAAAAATTTTGCTCTCTATATATATATACGGATAGATATAATAGCTGGATCTGAAAATAATTTCGTTGGATCATCAAAATAATAATGTAGGATGCTGTGGTTGCTAAAATGTCAAAACTTTTTGCAGCATTGCTCATCATGCTTGAGATTCCTACGTAATTATTTTGATATTAATAAAATTATTTTCAGACCTGTATCTAGCTAAATTTTTAAATAATTCAACAATTTTTTTCCATGTTGTTATCTTACAATTATCCTTTATTATGACAAAAAATAATTAGAGATTGTAAGTCTTCCATATATTTAATTTTATCAAAAGAATTATTTATCAAAATGCATTCAATCTTCCTCAAATGTACACATGGTGACACAAATAAAAATAAAATAATTATACGATATAATATAAAGAAAGAGATTATATAGAAAGAGATTATATAGAAAGAGATTATGAAATTCGCAATTACAATAAATTTATCGTTTCATTCAATGCATTTTTGAAAGTAATTTGGATCATTCGAGAAAGTATCGTTCAATTCAGTGTAACTTTTACTCTTATTTGGATAAGCTTTATTATTCCCTTCTTCAATCTGCAAAGTGCTAATGTGCGTCGTTGATGAAGTCTCGAGCGGCATTCCACATCCTTTTTTCGCACGTCGAAGCGAAGCACGTTAAAGCATCGAGTAGCTCTCTCATCTTTACTCCCATTAACGACGATCGAAGTATGACACGTCCGATCTTAACGATCTTTCCGGATGCCTTCGGAAAGCGACCTCTATTAATAACGATAATCGACCATGCGCACCACGAACGTGCACATTTTTTGCCAGGAGTACAGTCGCGATTATCGCCGACATGTCGATGAGGATCCGATAAGATCCCTAAATGGACCCCGGTCGCTCCGATCGTCGCTTCGAAGTCGTCGCGATCTCATTTTCGATATTCCGGATCTCATTCTCTTGGAAGACGTTCTCTCGAACGTGTTGACCCGCGATGGGTTAACGTCGAGAATTCTTCTCGCATCGCACCGGAGGATACCGGAGGATACAGACGATGGAATCGGAACGGCAAAAGCAGCGATCAACCCGGCACTCTTGCGGGTGGCTGTACGTCGAGAAGAAGGTGGACAAGTTGAGTCCTGGGTCTCTGAAAGCGTGGGCGGAGCGGAGCACGCATAGCTCCCGGCCTCTTCTCTTCTTTCTCCTCCTGTCCCACCTCAGCTCATCCACCTTTTTCACTGACACACCACCGCCTCCCCCTCATCCTCCGCCGTCTCCTCCTCTTCCTCCTCTTCCTCCTTTTGCTCCTTCTTCGAGCTCAATGTTATATGCGCTCTTTCTGCTGCACTCGCTCGACCCCTCTTTCTCATTCTCTCGCGTGCCCTCTTTATTCCTCTTATACCCGTTTCACATCCACCTTGTAGGCAGCGGTTTACTACCGTTTTTCTCTCTTTGTGTCTTCGCCGTCCGCTAGGACCGCAGGATGACGTCGAGACTTTAATGCTTCTAGGGCATGCACGCTGTGGATATGTGTGTGTGTGTGTGTGTGTGTGTGTGTGTGTGTGTATGCCGCGTGTCTAGATATGCGTACCAGACAGTATAAGTGCACGCATAGGGTGTATCATATATATTAGATTCAACTGTAGAGTTCGAAGATTTTTAATTATACTCATACTTGAAAATTGAACTTTGCGTATTACCGCTCAATATGTAAGAAAATATTACAACTTTCTATATGGTTAGAGCAATTTAAGTATCTAAAAAGCTTAAGCAAATCTAAAAATGATTTTGTTGGACCATCAAAATAATTATATAGAAAACTTAAGCATGATGAGCAATGACATGACTATCGCGTCGAAGGAAACAGAATTCAGAATTAACGAACTGTATTACAATACTATAATGATAAATGTCTATTTCACGATGCTGCCGGGACACCCTGTGTATATATACACAATATATATTAATATAAATATATGATAGTGCTGGCCGAGGTAAATTACACGTTGAGCCCACCCGTCACCCAGCCACGGATCATCTCGAGTCTCCCTTCCCCCGTTCATCCGTTTCTCTGCATCTGCAAGACGATCGTCCCAAACGTCGAGGAAACTCCGGAGGAAGCTCCGGGATGCGAGTGGCGTCTGGGCCTTCTCTTCTCGAGCAGCGGCTCGTCTTTCCCTGGGCAATCACGCCGTCGAAGTACATTGCGCACCGCGGGCTAAGGTCGGCAATTAACTGTTACGCCATACGCGGAGGAAGAGATAGAAAGAGAAAGAGTGAGAAGAGGATAGGGAAGGAGGCGGAGGACAGCGGCGATCTTGAACGCTTCCCTTCTCGGTCATCTAATAAGATTTACTTCAAGATACAATGTGTTACATGCGCGGTATACATGAGCCATTGCGCCGGTCAGCCGTAACACAGTCGGAGCTCGTCGCTCCATGTAAAATGTAGTTAAGGAGTAGAGCGAGGTGATTTCTCGGAAAGTATATCGAGACGCGTAGAAACGTATTATCGCGTGCACACGGAAACGACAGGCGTGGCGAGCGAAAAGCCTGTCGGTGTTGTTCGGACGATTTATATTCTCGTGTATGCAGATGCGCTCGAATTTTTATATCAGGGAAATACGCTACGTGAGGAAGTATACTCTCATCTCTATCAGAATTGATATTCAGAAATACATCCAAAATAATCGACAAATCATCTAATTTTAAAAAGGATCAAGCAACGGACTGTCTTCAACCATTTTTTCCTGAAATCTTAAAAAGGCGAAGTTTAAAAAAAATTTAAGTAAAGAATACCAAAATCTTATAATTGTATTTTAGAGGATGTTTTCGGATGTTTTCGCCGTCGCGAACACAAACACGATAACGATAACGCGAGAGAGATGACGTAGCGTGCGCTCGCGGAAGAATTATAGCGTAAGCATCTCGCAAAACAGGCGCGTTACACTTACCAGGTGTTCGCCAAGTTGAACGGAGCTCCGCGTCTCCGGGCGCGTCTCGATCGCAATGGGTCCGCGTTGGGAACGATAACATCGTGGGGCACCACCGCACGAGGCGCGAAAGAGAAGAAGTGGAATGCGCGCGGTTGGTGAACAGCTGATCGCTCGATCGCGGCCCTCTCGCGTGCCGCGCTCGCGAGCCGAGCCGAGCCGAGCCGAGCGGAGCGGAGGCACGGCGTGCCGGGGCGATTACGCAATTAACATTCGGTTTAATTATCCCGTGCCCCCGGAGCTTAACGGGTTAGGCGAGCGAGTCCGCCTCGCCCCGGTCAGAGCGCGCCATGACGGCGGGAGCTTGCGTTCTCGTGTTGCACCTCGTTAGCACCGGCCAACACCTGACCCCCTTTCCCCCGTCTATTTATACTCGGTGCACAATTGTGCTGGAATATCACGAGCGTGACGCGCGCTGACTTTCCGCGTCGCGAAACAATATCGCGCGTTGTTCTGTTCCGCATTCGTCCTCGGCGCTACACGCAACGGACCCTTATCTAGAAATCTGTTTTTCTGCATTAAAAGCTGGTACCTGTAGACCTGCGTGTGTAAATGATAAATATACGTTTGAAAAATAAAGATTACCGGTTTTACTATTAAAGCTATAATCAAATTATGCTCATTTGTGCTTCGTTAAATTTTTAGTTTGCAATTGGCAGAAGAAGTTTAATAAGAAGTGTCATAAAAGCTTAATTTTTGTTTTTATTTCACCCTTTTGGAATGCAAAAGTTATGTTTAGATATACGGAGAGAATTTTCTTTTAAAATTTACCCTAAAAACATGATAGGTGTGGTACAATACAATATTTTAAAGATTTTTACCATCTTTTGCACTTCAGTAAAATTAATCAAATTTATTTTATACCTTATTGTAAGTTTATTAATGAATGAGAGAGATTTACATTAAAATTCTTCGAAATACAAATGTTGTCCCTCGAAACTATCATATTTTTAAGGTAAACTCTAAGAAAAAATTCTCTCCGTGTACATTTAGATGCATATGCAACCTTCGAAGAGTTATACTAATTAATACAAGAAAAAAAAGTTGCAATTATCATAATTTATAGTTATTCTCGGCAATTATATATATTTTGATAGAAACTATAAATATAATTACTACTCATAACATTGTAACAATAATAACTATAAAAATGAAGCTCTTAATCTAATTAATTTTACCATGTAATGATTATAAATACCAAACATTTTTCTTTTACTGTATATAGAGATAAGTGAGTTGTTGTATTCGTCTCGATCTGTGAAACGATTTGTCGTACAATTACAGTAAGGCTACTGGTTAAAATCAATATCTCACAAAGAAGAAACCTATCTTCAAATAACGGACGGATTAACAATTCGAAGTGCAACGTAAAAATCCCGAACCACTTTCGCACTATCTCGCAGACTGCATTAGGAGCAGTAGATACGCCGGGATAAGATGTAACCTTTAGAGCGCCGGGATCAACTTAATAAAGCAAGTTAGTGCGCGGCACGTAGCACCAACTTGGGTAATCCGCGTGGCTGCGCCAACAAAAGTTGCGCCAGTTCGATACGATGTTGCGACGAGTCCCGGTCGATCTTGCCGGTTGCACTCCGATACGCCACGCCGCGCGATGGTTTCGGTAATAATTGTGAAAATCACGAACTCACGATCTTAATTGGCGACGACGGACGGTGGGCGATCGAGGGAGGAGGGCCGATACTCCGTAAATTCTCGATCCTATAATTTATCTTTACAGCCTTTAACATAAAAGAAGACATTGGATTCGCGCCTTTCAATATTTTTAATCTTCTAACGGTAAGATTTTTTTCAAAACATATCTAGAAAGGTGGAGTCGGATCTAACTCGATGCTCTATTTCGTTCATTTTTCATTTAATCAATGTACAATAGATAAAAAAAATAGATAATAACGTGAACTTATTTCTTTGTTTATTTATAGATAAACAAATACACATATTCGATCGAAATGGGTGTTGATGTCTAATAATATTTTTAAATTAATTCTACAATTCTTAATTTAAGCAAAGAAATACAATAAAGTTTATTGACTTTAAATTGTATTAAAATAAAAAATGATTTTACGAAATCGTGGGGGGTTACATTTGATCCTGATCTTATTATTAAAAGAAAAGAATTGAATTGAGAATTCACACTATTATAGCAAGCTTTTTCTTTATTGAAACGCTATGATATATTCATTAATCTTACGCATGGCACGTTATTGCACTACGTTGTTACATTCTCCAGAATAAAGAAAACAAACATAGTGAAAAGGTTATAGATGTTAATAAAATCGTCGGCCTATCTTATTCTATTCGAAAATGATTTTATCCCTGGCGTACCTCTTGAAAACTAGCCGGTAAATGTAGCCACATATCGTTCTCGTTGACGTTTTAATTCTCCTCGTCAGGCTTTCGCAATGCGAGATAATCGGGCCGCGGCCGTAACGAATCGCTCGTAAAACTAGACGACTGTCCTCGCGGCTGGTAATTTTCTCCCTCCCCTCCCCCCCTCTCTCTCTCTCTTTCTCTCCGACAATCAGCCCGTAGCCTCGCCGCGGACGATGCCTGTGCGGAATCGCGCACAGAGCTCAACGGAGCTGCCAGTCGTGGAGGACAAAGATCTTACACCGCTTACGTTAACCGTAGAAGCCGCGAGGTGAGGCTCCGCAAGTCGGAGAGATAGAATCCCCCTCCGGGCACTCTCTCGCGTAGTTGCTTCCTCGCCCCACCGGCGACCTGAGCCCCACTGACGTAATCGAAGAACCCCGGGCAGCCAGATCACAGATTAAACAACACTCGAGTCCTTCTCCTCGATAATTACCCAGGTCGGAGTAATTGCTGCAATCCGGGAACGGCACGCAGTTACCCGCGATAATTCACCCAACGGTGATTTCGAGTCAGATTGCCCGGGCAGAAGTTACGTTATACGCGCTCGGCCATGCTCGCGCGCGCACCTCTACCGAAGTTGGAATTGGTTGGAGGTAGAAATTGAGAGAAAGAGAGAGAGAGAGAGAGAGAGAGAGAGGGATCCATTGTGCCGTTCTCACAACCACCACCACCCTCCCCCGTCTTAGTCTTCATCACCATGCAGCGCGACCTGCGAATGCAATCGTCGAAATCGACGTGGATTACGCGTTCGCACCTGCTGCGTGAGCGCGATGTCGATTCGCCACGAACACTTCTTCGGATACATGTTACGCCCTCATTACACGTACTCTTCACGACGCGAGGGATGATGCTCGCGTGACGATTCCACGACTTCGCGAAGATACCAGGGCGATATGCACCCCTCGAGAAATTGAGTCTTACCTGGATCGAAACTGGGGAAAAATATCGTTCGTCGCGGGAAATTCTTTATTATTTTGTTCGATCGTTGAAATATTACGCGTCTTACGAAACAAACTTTGCTTAGTTATAAATTATAAAAAATGACAATCCTCTGAAACTAACATGAATCTATTAAACCCATTCAATTATATTCCTCCAAAGCTGACGGTAGATCTAATACTCTACCATCAGTAATCATTTGGATAACAAAGATTCTGATGACTAAAAGTAATTCAGCTTTTTCTGTAATGTAATGTTAATAAAAATATATATTTTTCACGATAAAATTATTTACAGATTTTAATATATTATTCTAGCATTATCTTTATAAAATACTTATAGTATCAAATTATTAAATTATTAGGCAATTTAATTTGTGATATTACTACTGTAGTTCAATCGGGTTTGCGTTTCAAGACTAAAAAATCAATTCGATACGCAACTTAAATGACTACAAAGGTATATAAATTCACATAGTATTATTTAAACATCTAAGATCCAGCTTAACCATTAAAAACTTTCTTCTTCTTATTGTGACTTCTTGTTGTTTTCACATTTACAGTCCTAGAAACTCTTAAGAAATACATTATTATATTTGGATTTATTATTAATTCTTAATTTTTATAC
Source organism: Acromyrmex echinatior (assembly GCF_000204515.1). The sequence continues at coordinate 229,641 of NW_011627021.1, forward strand.
TTATTATTGTAGCAATTGTCATTTTACATAAAAACAATTTAATTTTTTAAATGTTATATCTGTAAATTTGGATTATTCTTATTAAAATATATTTAATATTCATTCTTTTTGTATGAGTTATGTCATTTTAGTTCCTTGAGATTAATTAATGCCTTTTAATCATCATCAAGTGTCTCACAGACTCAGTATCAGTAACTATGTTACAGATTTTGGTGTCAGCTTTAGAGATTAAAATTAATAAGCAAGCGATAGAAAAAGCTGAATTTCTGTCTTCCATTTTTCACATAGAAGGATATGATAGTTTTCTGAATAAACGCTGACTTTTAGTCATTCTATCGTTAAACGAGCTATAACGGCGGGAGTAGTTATTGAGGATAATAAAGAGATGAGTCACGCTGAGTTCAGCCCATAGCGGAATCGGCGCAATTTTCGTCGGCTCTCGTCGCAGAAATTGCGGACGGCGGCGCGCTCGCGTGAATTTCTAGCAATTTTCTCCGGCGAGAAAAAGTCGACGTCTGGATAAAACGTAAAGTAGGCGTGGAAAAAAAGGTGAAAGCGGATAAGCAGTGACGTGGATGGAACTAGAATGGCTTGGACGAGCCAGGGATATGACAGATATGTTGTTCGGCTTTAATTATAGGGGCCCACGTGAGTGATGTATCTCACGCGAGCCGCCGCCGTGCTCGCCCGTATCTACGCCGTGGCACATCTCGAAAAAGAAAAGATCGCGGCTCTTGCGGCGCGGGTAAGGCACCGATCGATCCTTGCGCTAATATATTCCGGTCCCTGAAGGACACCCCACCCCTCGGAAGACAATATTTTCGGGTTTGGCTTGGTCATCAGTTTGTAATTAAAAGTTCTCCCCCTCTCCCACCGCCGCTATTCCCGATGGGACCGTGTGGCTGGACCCTGTGTCATTATTTTGTACCGCGCGGCGCCAGGACCCAGTATCTCATTCTTCCACTGGAACACGGTGCCGGGGACAGGGGGGTCCGATGTAACGGGTGTACCAGGAAGAAATCCTCGGTTCCGACTTGGCGCGACGAGTAATTTAACATGCGATCCGGGCATCTTCAAAAATTAACAGCGCGATTAATCGGCGCCGATACTCCACGAGTAATTGCCGCCATTACGCCCGTGATTGCGCGGCGATTACTAATTAACGCACTGTGTACCGCTGATTAACCAGTCGCTCGATTACTTCGACGATCGACAATCGGGCCCGCGCGGGTAGGTATTTCATCACTGATCAAACGAGTGTCGGTTACAGCGGTTACTCTTCAATGGTGGAGGACCAGCGTAATTACCTAGTACTACGCATGGAAAGAACGGTTTTGTTAAAGTGTGGCTAAAAAGCCACATACAGAAAATGATTTTATTTCGACTATATCAAAATAATGATAGGTATATAATCAAACTAATTACTACACTGAGAAAAATGATCTGATCGAATTAAATAGTAATTCTAATGGACGAATCATAATTTTCTGGTTAAATCTAATAGAATTCTAGTTGAGATAACTGGAATTTTGATTGATAATTATTCTAGTAAAAATAAGAATTCTAATAGATTTTACCAGAAATATTGTATCAGCCAGAATTCCGGTTATCTCAACTAGAATTCTAATAAATTTAGTTAAACAGAAAATTCTGATTCGTCCATTTTCAACTAGAAATTTTTTTTAGAATATTAGAATTTAGGATATGTAGAAAAAATATTGAAACATATTTTCAAATCTGCACCTAACCAAATTTTTGGATATTTTAGCAAAATTGTTCGTTTCGTATTCAATTTTCATTTAAAACTTCATCGGCATTAATATAGTCAGCAAATTAGGTAGAGTATATCTAAAGCTCCGATTATTATTTTGTAGTACCTTAATTAACACTGACATGACTAGATTAAATTAATATTACGTAAGCCTAGCTGATGATTATTAATACAAATTGCTATTTCGCTGATGAGTTAATCAGCATCAACGCGTTTGATCAAATGTCCTGTTTCTCTCTTTGTCTCCCTCTCTCTCTTTCTCTCTCAATCTTTCTACAGATATTACAACAAGAGTCATAATCTACTCCACAACTTGAATCTTGTTAATCATTCGATCGCGCGACTCGCCGTAATCGGAGCGAAGAGACTTGTTTGTCGCGCTTGCATGCTCCGCGTCGTAGCACCCGGTATAGAAAATCATCATAGGTGCGTGTCTACGGGTCTTTTTTTAAAAGCGTATATAGAGATGGGCGGAATGCCGGCCACGTTTTATTTACGGCCATTGGGACAGTTTTTAATTTGTTCTCCCTCGGGGGAGGTGGACCAGCTAGAACGGGAACAGAAGAGAGAGGGAGAGAGAGAGAGACTTTGCTGTCTGGTCTTTAAGGAGTTTTCGACCTGTTAGTCGTTAGAGTCCAAGGAGGCGTTTCTACGATCTTCTGGCAGTTCTGGCGTGGGAGAGGGAAAGGGACTCGGTCCTGAAGAGGTGGCGGCGGTGGTCGACACTAATAAATCCTTAATTATAATTGCGCGAACGCGTGACGAGAATAACTTTCTGATTTAATTATCGGATCGATGGCTGTTATCGGCCGGTCGCTGGAACGATTAGTCCTAATGTTTTCGAATTCGGACGCTGGGACAGGTCAAAGGTCGCTTGTCGCAGCACATTATCGTATTTTTATGTTTGTTAAATTTGTCATGAGTGGTATACATGCAAATACAATCGCTGCTGTTCGATACGAAAAAAATAATTTTTCTCTTAATTTTAAATTAAGGAAACTTATCGTCTACCTAAATGACATTAAAGAAATAACATTAAGAAGAATGATTTCTTTGAAGATGAAGACGCAATATCCGTTTCTTTATCAATTCCAAAAATACATTATATACTCCATTCTATCTAAAAAAAAAAAAGAGAAAGAAGAATCAGATGTCTTGTGATGTTTGCATAGCGTCTTCAATTCCATTAATTTCGAATATTTTTCTCAGAATTATCCTTTCAAGGATAGAAGAGCTAAAAACATTCTTCATAAAGTATTATTCTTTTTTCTCCTCCCCTCATTAAGTGACATTTTTTTTGTCAGACGTTCAGCAACAGCAATCACCGACTTGATTGCCTGTCCTAAGAACGCAAAGATGAGATGCTCTGTAACTCGAAATTATTTTTGTCAAAGTCGAAAAAATCATATAGCTGAATACCGGATTGTCTTCCTACATCGTCAATTTCAAGCCTTGTCGTTCGTCGTGAGTAATTGGGAACAGGTCCATTCAAGTATATAGCTGTTTTTTATCATTACCAAGAATTTGGGATCTGTCAAAATGTCCCGGCCGCAGTTGCGTTAATTACGGGTCCTCCGGGGCCTCACTGGAGTCCGGAATAATTATAATAATCAAAGGGACACGCCCCTATACCCGCTTCCTCCCATTTCTCTCGTCCCTCTCATCTCTCACCTGACTAGAAACAGACGGTTGGACAGACTTTTTGGTATCATGATTCGTACGACTAAGAGTAGAGACGAATGACAGGACAGAGGATAGCAGAAAGCATACGAAAGTGCGTTATTATTCCGCCTCGGCCGTCTCGTTTCCCTCGCCACCTCGGAGGCACGTCGACGGAGCTCGGCACTCGCATCAAGTGGCACCGATCGCGCAAAGAAAAGAAATTAATGTGGTTAATTGCAATTTGTTTTCGTTTCAGAAATCGAGGTCGTCATCATCGTCATCATCGTCATCATCGTTATACGTCGTCGCCATCATTGTTGTCTTCGTTGATTCACGCCCCACGGCTACGCACGACACGATGGATCGATGATCTATCCTGGAGCGATCTATCTCGCCCCTCTCGTAGACGGAAAGGAGGAGAGTTCTCGGGCCGGGACAGAGACCGAGGGTCTGATCGGGGCCTGACCTTTTCTGTCTCCGCTGATTTACGAGCGCCGGCAACGAGCAGAAATCGAACTGGAGCGACCGCGACGACGGGGCACCTTTAATTACGGGACACCAGCTGGCTGCGCGGCCGAGATCGGTGAACTGTCAGAATCGTTCGCCGGCCGATTTCTCGCCACGCGATAACCGACCATCACGGCGCTTTTATATAGAAAAGTTGTTTGCAAGTGTTGGTTATCAATATGCCATAGTATTATAACACGATTTTTTGCAGCGTATTTTATCACGATACCGAATGCGATTTACGTATTCGATTAATTTTACAATTGATATACAAACATTTTCGTGGCTATATGGCAATGTAGTAGAACTTTTTAAATATAATTAATAACAATAATAAAATTAATTAGTAATCTACCTATGTTAATATTTTCCACAAATTTTGATCTTCTTTCAAAAATAAAATTATTGTAAATTAATAATCAAAATGCAAGAAAAAATTCAAGATAATTTCAGGACGAAAGAAGGTCCATTCTCGCATCGGCATCCTCTTGCTATATTTCTTTTCATTCTATGAATACATAAGACCGTCAACCTGAACTCTTATAAAATCGTCTCGGTACCTAATCACTTGATCGCCTGTTCAACGAACATAAAAAAGTTTCGCGTAATTCGCATTCTATCCGCGGACGACGACCTTAATGAAAACCACTGCGCCTCTGTCATTAAGGATCCCGTCTCACCTCAACCTGCTCCCTACGTTCCTCGCTCTTTGTTTCATTGGTCGGTGTTGTGCGAAGCTCCGGGCCCTCACGTGTGGAAGGGAGAGGGAGGACCTGCGGGGGTCCGAAACCGTCTGTCATCTCCGAACGACTAATGGTTGCTTCACGCTGCTTCATTATATTTTCTAAATGTAAATTCGTACAAGGTCCCAGACTCTCTCTCTCTCTCTCTCTCTCTCTCTCTCTCTCTCTCTCTCTCTCTCTCTCCCTCCCTCTCTCTCTTTCTCTCTCTCTCGTATAGCGCCTGGAGGCCGGGGGGGTCCTTATAAAACTTGGGACTCTTCCTCGCATTACGACAGACGAGGTCGACGGGGCGGGATACGGAAGGGACGAGAGGAGGGGACGAGGAAGGTTCAAGAGTGAATCCAGCCGCGGGCTAGAGTCGCGCATCGTTGATTGCAGGCGACAGTTTATGGTCCTGTCTCGTCCTGCGGACCAATTAGCCCTCTAGCTTCCAAGAAGACCCACTCCTGCGAGCTCTCCCTCCCCTACACTTTTCTCTTTCTCTGTCGCTACGGTCCTTTTATTATTTTACGACCGGCGTTAGCGCGCGACCACCGCCTCGACATTCGTATGGGACGCCCGGTAGACAACAGTAACTTTCACGCATGTTTTATAGTCTGAAATTGTATTATGTCTCGGAGCCGAAGGGCTTCGCTCGATCGGATTCGCTTCTTCCCGCGCCAATATAACACAAGAAACAAAGACTTTTTCTTAGCGCCATACATCATAAAGATCGATGAAGAAGAAGACAATATCGTTACATTAAAATAATATGGGTTTAAAATTTGTATTCCTTTAGATAAGGATTATTAAGTAATGCAGCGTAAAACTATTTTGTGATTTCACGGTGTTGGTCTGTCTGTCCATCCGATTGTCCGTTCTCAGAAACGACTTAACTTTTTTCAAATTTTGTTTTTACAATGGATACACAAAGACTTTTTTCATCGAGGCAAAGTAGGAGCCAAATTAATTAACTATAATAGAGTCAAAGGGCAAAATCAATTTTAGTATTCTTCAACTTAAAAGTTTTTCGCTGCACTACTTATTATTAGTGATCTATCACAAAGGATTTATTAAGAATTGTATGTAATATTGTATACTTTACTTTAAATAATATTTCTTTACAATTATTTTTGTAGCCCATCAATTGAGAGATGTTTATTCGATCTATCTGTATTTAGTTGTTTCTTGTTCCTTTTACGCAATAAATTCAAATGTTATAAAATATATTGTAATACAGAAATCAATCATAATCAGTCATCGCCAATGAAAGGACATGATGTAAGTATTGTTTTAAAAAGGGGAAAAAGGCTCATTACTTAACATAATATTCCGTAACTTAATTTCTTCACTTTTTTCCTGAAGTCTGATCTCACTGCAATATCCTTTTTGTCCGGGTTGATGATGGAATATGTCTTGTGTGAGTCGAAGAAAGACATATGATTTAAAATCATTCGCCAGGCAGAATTAATGCCTCGATAGTGGCAGTTACAATTACAAAGCGAGAATCATGACGTACACATAATCGACTGTTCAAAGAACGTTCTTTGTCCCGTTTTCAAGCTTTCAGTCAATCATTGACGGCGACCTTGGAGAAATCGGCACAAGTTAATTAGCGGCGTGTATTATGTAATTGATTTTACCATATGCATCACATCGTGCGAAAAAAAAATATGGCTGAAGGCGACAGAAACTATACTATGTACCAATGAATTCTCGTCGTTATACTAAAGTTCTTTAAATATTCCTCAGATAATTTCAATATTTTCTACATGTTATGATATTGTATAATAGACAAAATATAAATTACTTCTTTAAAAATAAATTCGATTGCAATATTTATTAAATTAAATGAAGGTTGAAAGAAAATTAGCATTAAAAAAACTTTACGATATAAATACATAAAATTGAAGAAAAGGAGAGTAAGAGAAAAATGAAGAGAAGACATTTTTTTGGAAAGTGAAATCTATGCAGACATTAAACAGACTTCCAAAATTGTCTTTGATATCCGATTAAGTTTTATGAAATCTCTACTTAAATTCGTATTATCTTAATTTCCTCAAGTCTCTTTTAGTGTCTCGTTTCAATTTAAAAAAAAAAAAAAAAAAAGAAATACATCGATTTCATTAATTTCAGATAAAATGACGCTCTTTGCGATAAAAATGAGATGTCTCCAAGATTTGTAAAAACTTTATTGCCCGACACGAATCGCGTTATGGAATGTTTGATTCGCGCATTCCTCTGAGACAACCTGTTTCAGTCGTTTGTATTTCCCCGCGCGCGGCACGAGACGCGTCGAGTAATCGACGTCGCGGGTCCCGTCGCGGTAAGAAAGAATTCGTTCGTGGGGGGAAAAAAGCAAACGAGAAGGCGCAGGGGCCTCACGATTGCCCGGAGCGTCGTCGACGATGCGTCGCGGCTATTATGGGGCCCAGGTCTTTTTGCGAGGCGGACCGATCGGTGGGCCATTGTCTCGAGATGATTGCAACACGTTCGGGGCTGCTTATAATATAGGGACTCGACGAATATAGGGTCCCTCCTTTCCCCCCCCCCCTTTCCTATCTCTGTCTCCTTTCCCGCCGGCCTGTTTCTCCGCGCGGGCCTTGTTGCGCGTCCCCGAACCCACTTTGGAAGCTGCGGAGCAGAAGCGGTCCCGGACTCGACCATAGCACAGAGACACACGGAAGGGCGGGTACCCGATTGTTCCCCTACCTCTCTCTCTCTCTCTACCTTCTCCGATGAAGAATATGGATCCTGGTTAATGGGATCGCCACGGATCTCCGTCTGGAGCCCTTTGGTCCCCTCTCGTTTCTTTCTTTTATTCTCAATGTTATATGTAAGTAGAGAGAAGACAAGTTGGTGTGTCAGATTTTTCTTTAAGATGCTTCTATACAAGTTATTGTTTGCTAAATAAATTTGTTAAGCTATAAAAGTCTATACATCTATATATATATATATATATATATATTTCAAAAAGTGCTGTAATGTATTTCTATTAATTCATTTATCAATCACGTATTTGTATCTTTAATAGCCCGTACCAGAAATTTAGATTGAGATTAGATCGAAATTTAACCAATCAGAAGAAAAAAAAATCAATATCAAGTTTAGTGAACTTCGATTTAATTGGTCAAATTCCAACATTGATCTCTAGTCTAATATGGACTTCAAATTTTTAACAATATTGAACCAATATACACTTTAAGCAATGCAATCTTCTTTGGCAAATATTACTTCGTTTACAATCTGGACTGCATTTATTCGCAGAGAATCTTATCGCAGGAACTCACGAAAAGATGTCGATATCCGATTGCGCGTGAGGATACGCGGGAGGAATCTTATGTTCCATTCGTGGGAAGAAAAAAGAGAAGGGACGTTCAGTTAATGGGATCGTCTTGGATCGTCATACCTTTTTTCTTCGTTCTGGTCCCAGCTCGTTCCTTCGCCTCCTCACTCCCGGTTCCGCTTTACCGCGGCGTCTTGAGAGAGGACTTTCGGGGACTACCTCGACGACAACACCCAATGAACGACCGCAGAAAAACTCAAGCAATTTGAGTCTCCCCGTTGCTTATTACCAATCGCCTCGTCAGTCACAAATTGGCTTGGTGGGACCGGTGTGTGCATCGTGCTCCGAACTCCCTTCAGGACCTTCTCGTCCTCCCTTCTGGTCCATCTCGTTTTCTTCTGTGGCTCTTCGCTTCCACGGTTCGAAACCACACATACGCACACGCGCACAGCGCGTGTACGTAATATATATCTGTATATGTATGAGATACCCGGGTCGCATTTGCAAGTGAGATTAAATACACCCAGGTTGACGAGAGACGTTCGCACGTTTCTCCCTACCGCGAAACAGGAGAATCGTCAGAAGATACTACCATTTTTCGTGGATTCTTTTCTCGCAGCGCGCCGACTCGTTACGAAAATTCCTGTCGAAAGGCGTTCATGTGGATTCGGATTGCAAATTCGTAGTGGCTAAGTCTGAGACACCAAGCAAAGGAGACCGATCGTAAAAATTCATTACGCAGCACGCGAGTATTAGCTGCGCGTTTTACGCTCTTTCCTTTTTTGCTTTCTTTTTTTCCTTGCTTCAGTGCGACATTAGCGCGTCGATGAAACCGGCAATTATTCTTCGACGCGAGCTTGACAGGGAGCGATAAAAAAATTATGATAAAAATGGCGCGCGTGAAACGCTGAAGAGCGCGCGATTTGCGCACAACAGCTGTCTCGCCTACTGACCCAAATACGCCGCGGGGATTTACCGCCGGTGTATGTTCATGTGGGTGTCAAGTTCGCGAGTGCGAGTGCGAGAGCGCGGTTGCGTTGCAGGGGCAGTTTATCACGGCGGGATTGCCGGGATTACCGGGACGACAAACCGGCGATCGCCCAACTTATTATTGGTTATTGATCGGTTATTTATTCAAATGAATGCAGATTACCGTGGCGGGTTTTCAATGCTCCGCCAGTTAGCGGGCGCAATGAATAAATTGCTACTGGGCGCGTGCACGCCGGTACTTAGCGTCGTTCTTCTTCAAGGTCCCCTTCTTCAATCTCCCTCCCACCCCCCTCCCTTTCTTTTTCTTTCACTCCCTCTCTTTCACTCAATGATATTAAATTTGCACCGCCCTAATAATTTGCCGTCACAAATGAATCCATAATTATTTCGTAAATTATTACGAACCTTCCTAGATGAGACACGCCCTCTTAATTATAATCTCAGAACGCGCCAAATGTTATACCTAAATTTACGTACGTATAAAAACTTATAATTACCAAAAGATTGGATGCACAATACGCTATGAAACAATTCATTACGAAAACAGACATAATAATTTTTGATAAATATAAAAATCCTGCGCTTCCCAATAAACGTAGATAAAGACTCATCTTCCTATGCAACTACGCGTACTTTAATTTCGGATAAAACTCGTAAACACACTCTAAATTTCTGCCAATTAATATTGATCCAAATTGGATCATCTCTCATTCGATGCATCTAATTTATAGAGAAACGTATCTCTTAATCGAAACGCAAACGAAGCACGTCTATCGATTATCTTGCGCGGCGTGTTTCATCCTGACTGCAGTTCTGGGAGAGTCGTGGATATTTCGTAAATCTCCTAACAACCTCACCTAACTCTCAGGATGTGCCCGCAACTCGGCCTTCACATAAACACTTGTGAAACACGGTCCTGTACGGCACGGTCCGCCGTCGTCGTTGTTGTCATCCCACGCAGTTACGCGTCGTGGTATCGGACGCCACGAGAGAGGTGCGAATCTTCGTGCCCTCAAAAGAGCCATTCCTCATCTCAGCCGCGCTGCCACAGATCGGCGCGTCCCCGCTGTCTGTCCCCCTTACGAACCCCCGAACCTCTCTCCCTCTGTGCCGCAAACGAAGGTATCGTCCCGAAGAGCGCCGCCGATGCGCATCCCACGCGCATGAATTAAAGGCCGCGCTCTCGGCTGGTTAGTCTTGATTTATCCCCGAGCATCGGTCTTCCCTCTTCTTTTGTTTCGTCGCTTCTCTCGGACTGCTCCGAGGTCCCCCTTCGTCTCTCCTATATAGCCGTCGCGGGGCGTTTGGTGCACCTACGAGAGATGCCTTCTTCAACCCACCTCCCCTTCCTCTCCCTTGTTCCTCCTCTTCTGCAGACTCTCCTCGCCCCGCTGCGGCCGCGCCGTTACCCTCTCGTAATAATCCCGCGAGAAGTCGGGGCCCCGTCCCTAACAAATGCGCTGTTTTCAGTGTGCCGTGAGCGCGCAGTCATCCCGCAGGACCTCACGACGTGGCGGCCATTAGTTTAACCGGGAAACGTGATGGAAAGGTTGCCTGCGTGCCGGCATAACGCCGGCTAACAAACATTGTTGTGACTTCCACGGGGTGAAACCGGGTATCCGTCATCTCGCTGATCTCACTCGGCCGCTTCTTCGTCTTCGTCTCTTCTTCGCCGGGTTCACCTCCCTCGCTTCCCTCCTCACCTTGCCGGTCGCCCGCTCCTCCCTCAACTTCCACAATCACCGACGCATTGTCGAGCTAAGAGATTGCCCTCTACGCCCGAGAGTTATGCGCTTGGGATGACTACGCCTCCTTGAATTCCCTTCGCAGGTCGCTTCTGGTGCCGGTAACAGTGCCGGTAACCCGTTGTTCCAAGGTAGTCCAAAGCGTAGCGGCCGGTTCGAAGACGCGTTAAGGGACTGTTTAATATGCAGAAGTCATTACTTGACAAATGAAACTCTTCTCCCCTTTCTTCTTCTCCTCTTGTCTTAAACGATGCATTAATCTCCTATCTTCCGCTTCATCTTTCCTTCGTCTTTCCTTTTAAGCTCTAATAAGCGATAATCATCAATCGTCTCCGATAAGTTACATATTTCTAGCTGATGAATACTGCATAGAATACTACATGAATCAGTATGACTTTGTACGAGAAAGGTTAAGCATTTACTAGTGACGTATATGTAAGATAGATAGCGATTGTCGTTGTTACACAATCTTCTTCATGTGATAAGCTATGAAATATTTATATCAAATTATTATACGATTAGATCATGTTTTTAAATATTTTTCTATTTATAATATTATTGCTCTGTTATTACTTGCTGGTCATATTTATCACTTGCTATCGAAAGTGTATAAACATAATTGAAAAAATACGACGGAGGCATACTTGTCATCATTATTAATACTATTAATTTGTTTACAATTAGCGATAGATAGATATACAATGTCAATAGATATCGTATTGAGGCAAGCAATATTAATTGCATTATGTTTCTTCTCTCTTCAAAATCATATAAATTTAAATTAAAAGAATAAATGTTTTACGTATCATAATTATTACATTCTTGTAAGATTTCTCTCTATTTTTTAATAATATATATATTTCTCCAAAGTTGCGTAAGAAAATTAGGCATTGTTAACAAGCTTTTTAGAATGCTTAGTTGATCGAAATATTTATGTAAATCACAATAAAATTGAATCAACAGATCTCGATATGCATTCGTTATCATTTTTGAATATGCAATTTCTTTCATATAATATGCACATACTCATCGGAGTTGAATCGTATAAAAGTTGACACGCGCAGCATTTTATATGTATTTATAGTTAAAATGACTGCGTAAGTAATTAATTCAAGATTACACAATTATTCATCATCTATCGATAAGCAAATTTTTATTTAAGGATATATGTGTCACAATTCCAAAATACTTTGAAAAATATAAAAATTTCGTAAATTTTTATTATTACATCTAAATTTCTATATAAAATTTGAATATAATTCTCTTGTTGGTTTAATATTATTAGATTTTTTTTATTTGCCTTGACTCTTACGTACAATACGTTTTGTAATACTTATTTGCAAATTTTTGATAAGGTAACATTATGAATTAAATTAAAATTTTTTATACATACATACTAATAAAACTCTATATATTCGCGTTCACGCAAAAGTTCATTTTAATCCACTTAATTATTTAAAAGTTATATTTACTTAAAACTGAACAAAATATACATAGCAATTGTGCTGCATAAGCCATTAAAAGCCAAATAATTTGCTTTTTGCAATTGGTTTCAAGGCACATTTATGACAAAGCTTTTGACTGATACGAGCTTTTTTGATTGATATTTTTAACTGATATTATATAGCCAAAATACATTTCAGTGAAACAGCTGAGGATGTGACATACCCTTGCAAGATATAACTTCTATAACTTTTTAAAAAATACTGCGCGCAAATTGTCATTTCGTAGCTGGAATTGACAGTCGTACTAAATTAATATACTTATAGTGAAGTTATAATAGCATGGCGTATAAGATGGGTTATCCACATAGTCTGCCATGTTAAGTTTTTCCATCTGGTTCGCAAAAGGGTTAACCTTCTGGTTAACCTTCTGCAATTAATTTTCCAATATTTGTTTCTATGATAAATACGTGTTTTTATTTCTCGTTTTACATATTTGAAATAATTGATTACATATTATAATAAAAAACTGCTTTCCAAACGTTTTAAAACAATTTCATTTTTGGGTCACTTTTGACTCTGCGTTTCACATGGAAGTATCACGACGTCCGAGAGTAAATACAACATTCATCGTATAATAACTTTGTGATAATATCGATATCAAGTTTGCTTCTATTAGCACTGATAATGACGTTAATGTTACACGTAAACTGCTGATACCTCGAGTTTATTGTTTTATTCTTTCCCTACGATACCGGGTATATCTTAAACGAGAGCCCACCAATGTAAATTCGCGGTAGTCCTCAGAGGGAGCATCATTACGGATGCTTTTCTTCTTTTATTCTTCGGACTCATCGAAGTGGCTTTTCATTCCGTGGCAGAGAAAGGAGAGCGAGAAATAGATAGAAAGAAAGAAAGAAAGAGATAGAGCAAGGCGTGCGCGGAAAGCGGCAAGCGGGAGTTAATAAAGCGGGAAGACGCTAATTAGGCGGCCATTAAAACGATAAGCGATGACACGTGGTTGACGTTCGTACATACGACATGTTTTAGTTTTGTCTTCTCGGGATAACCTCGCGTGATAAACCCCGCATTGATATTTTTGTCTCGATGTCACTCACGTTGTGCGCTTTCGCGAACAACGACGGTAGTGTCAACGCACGTATCTAGTAAATTTGCTCTACTATTTCTGCGTTTGTGTAACAATAACAATCATTATCTTATACTTTATATATACGTCACAAGTAGAACATGATTTTTCTTGTATAAAATCGTTACTGATTCATGTTTTTTGTGTGGTATCTATCAGTTAGAAATATGTAAATGCACTTGTAGGCTGTCTCGGAAATTATGTTATGTAGCAATTTTACACAGATCAATAATTCACTTTTCCTTCTGTGATATTTTTATTTTATACATTCCGGGAAAAGAGATGAAGCTTATTTGAAAATAATTTAAGTAGCGTGATCGATTTGTATTCGTAACCGAAGTTTTCTGATTTTTAATCGCTTGTAATACGATCAAGACACTCGTACATTGACGTTGAAATTATTGCAATTTCTCGTAATTTCTACGTATGATGTGGATAAAGAGCGCGATTCCTGGAATTTTCTGTACAGGAAACACGGTGCTCTTTTTCTTTCTCGTTGCGAAGCGGGATCATGTAAACTTCAGCCTTGACAGGCGACCCGCGTGACTGTGACAGCATTCGAGAGATATCGCGCGTTCGATAATTTCTTTGTTGGAAATAATGCGTGGTTTTGTGTCGCATTCGATGTTACCGAAGTGTTTGTTCTCATTCTTGACGATGTAACTCGTATATGTGCGTTATAAATCATATGATAGATATAATATGAGTGCCAATATTAAATTTTCATAACACAATTCAAGTCCCTTTACCACTCCAGATCTTATAAATATTTATATTTTTATTTTTTAAATAAAATAAAGAATTACGAAATAACATTCGTAATTTAAAAAAAATTAAGATAAGATAATTTCGTTTCTTCATCATTTCTTCTCTATTTTCATTGTTATTTATACATATAGTTCCTTTATTTCAAAAGTGATACAATTGAAAAAATTAAGTTTTTAAGAAAAATTAAGTTTGCAAAAAGAGAAAAATTTCCTAACTTAAAAAAAAATTATATTTATTAATTTATATTAATATCAAAATAAATATACTCTTAGAAACATGATCAAACGTCATTTTTGTTTCACATTCTTAAAAAAAAAACACTTCTTGTGAATTTTGATGTCTTACATTATAACAAATCTGAAATAATTCATTAAAAGTGAAATAATTTGAAATATCAACAGTTTATATTTGCCTTGATCAGTTAAATGATTAAATTCAGAATAAAATAATATTTTTCAAACTTCCATCACCAAAACTGTTTTAATTGTAAATATTTTCTATAGAAGACTCATTTTATTTACAAAAAACGAAGTGTGTAACAATTCGAAGTGTGTAACTCATATAGAAGTTATCATATTTTTAAAAATCTTAAGAATGATAGTTAGAAGTGTTATTTGGCGGACTGTGAAGTTAAGTTAAATTCACTTAAGTTTAATGATTGGATAAAGTAATCTTTACCTAACCCAAAAATAACATTGTTTAGTTATATCACTTTTAAAATAAGAGAACAACTATAAATATTCATTAATCATTTATTCTTCAGAAACATTTTCTAGTTATATGTAACATACATATGTATCCATTTTAATGAGTATAAGGAAGACATTCTTATCTCTTAACAATCTTTCAAATCGTATCGCTTAAAACGAAGTAGCATTCAAAAATACTCGCAATTCTATCCCGAAAAGACCAAATAGAAGACGAAAGACACCGAATGACTGGCTCGATTATTGAAATCTCACCGAGTACGCATCAGAGTTCTACACCGAAGACCCGCAATTGTTTCGAGCCGAAAGAGATCGGGTCGGTCACTCATCAATATGGAGTAGCCCGGTGCCCAATCCGGTGTCAGCCCTCGGGCAGCCCTTTTGAAGGTTACGAGGCGGGTAGCATACTGTCATTCCTTTGATTGGCTTTTAGAGAGGGCCACCTCTCCTCTCGACTCTTTGTTTCTTCTCTCATCTGCGTCCCCTGTTCTCTCGTACTGTCCCTCGGCCCCCCTACTCTTACCTTCTCTTACTCTTCTCCAGTCTTCACTTTTATCCCGCGCTCTTTTCTTTTCCTTTTTTTAGTTTTAATCTGCCAGCGCTTTCAGCCAGACGAGGGACAGCGCCTTTTTGCTCCTGATCATCGCGCACTTCATCGTTTGCCGAAAGCTTTACTGTGATCCCAATAGACCGTATCGGCAATACCGTACCGGCAACGATACCGTAATTAGGACGAAGGATCGTATAATCATAGATTAAAATCCGTATAAGTACATTTAAATATGAAAAAACTCGTTTCGAGTTTGTCACGTTTGCATTCTCACAAATAAATGTAGAGATGAATTTTCGTTTACACTAAGAGAAAAATGATTGTAATTATCATAATTTAAGTCAGTAATTTATAATCATTTTCCATATCAGCTGAATATTTTTTATAACTATTAGGTGTTGGAATTAATTCGTAGCGTTTTACAAGTGATGGGAAGTACTTTCATTAATGTATTTTTTAATGCTCATGTGAAATAAATAACATTCTTTCATTAAAAAACGCTACGAATTAATTCCAACACCTAATATAAAAATAATTATTATTACAATATTAACGTTAGATGTAAATAGCACATGATACATAAAAATGATGTTTCTAACCATAATTATTTGACCATGCAGTTATAGTCATCAAATACTACACACTTTCCTCCGTTA
Source organism: Acromyrmex echinatior (assembly GCF_000204515.1). Next base: position 245,594 of record NW_011627021.1, read on the forward strand.
ATATATGAAATATTATATATATCAATTTCTGCACTAATTATTTCCGATAGATTATTTGAAAGACGGCAAGTTTTATCGATTACAAAATATGAGAAATCGACAAGTGGAAAATAGGAAATAATTTATCAAGGGACGAAGAGGCAACAAAGAGAATAGAATAGAATAGAGTAGAATAGAATCAGCACTTATTAAATATTTATTAAAGGAAAAGAGAGAAGAAGAGAAAGAGCGGATACGCCCGCATTAGGGCGCAAGAAGTTCGTAGATACTTCGCTCCGCGCGCGCGGTTAATTATCGATCGCGGGAAGTTTCCTCCGCGCGCGCGTCCAATTATAAATTATAATTAGGAACGTAGAAAATGAGGATGCGGCCGCACGCGCGCGCAGAATCTCGGGCGTGGAAAAAAAAAAATTGTTCTTGCCCGCGCGCGGACGGACGAGATTCCGCGGTGTATAAATAATTCCGCGCGATAACCGCCATCACCTGGTCGGGCAGGCAGTGTCGGAACTCCGTCGTGGGTCGTGGATTTCGATCGGCCGATGCGGCGCCATTCAGGAAGGAAACACATACGTTTCTTTTCTTTGACTATGCCTCGGCCCCGGAATTTCGTGTAATCGCATAGCGGCGAGGGCGCGTGCTACGAAAACGATAAGGATCTCCGCGACCATCTCGTTCTCTGGCACGGGCCACCTTCCCACACCCGAGGCAAATCCAACCACGGCCAATCTACCTGACCTATCTATCTGGTAACTATGGTAACCTTGATAACCCTTGCGAGCCCCTAATATCGAAGTTCCTCACCGAGGAACGCCTCACGTTCAAAACGGCGTTTATTCGTCGAATTGTAACTTCTTACCGGACGCTGTAACGTTTGGTCGATCTTACGACAATGCGAAGCTTAATCGAGTAAATTAAATTCTTCGAATTTCATATATAATATTTATTAAATTTTAACAATAAAAATAATGTCGCAAGGACAAGTAAGAGTGGAAAAGCGTGGTACTTGATGCGCAATAAATCATAATGACAAATATATTCCTGATTACGTACGTAAGAATCAATCAAATGTTTCGGTTTAATTTTAAGCCATCCTCAGAGATATTACAGTAATTATTTTGCAGTTAACATGCTCGGTGTGCAATGTGAAGGAATTTTCATAATTGAGAAATGCATAAGTCAACTAGTTGTCAAGCCATATAAGTGAAAGCCAATGTAAAAGAGACTAGATCACAATATAAAATTTCAATAAAAATTGTAAGAGAAGAAGACAATACGTCAAATATAATAATATCTTATCATTATAATAGAATAACTAAATTCAAAAGTTAAAACATAAATGATATATAAATTTAATAGAATGGATCGAATTAAAATGTAATGAATTTTGTTGTAGGAAACGATAACGGAATTTGGAAGAGGAAAGCGATAAAAATAACGTAACGTTGGTGGTTAATATAACTCAAAATGTAACTTTGTTGCACGCTTGTTCGCGGATTAGAGTAACTTGGTTGAATGAAATTGTGGGCTGTATATAATTCGATATAGTGTTCAGTTTTCCTCGACGGGCAATAAAAAGATAACATTGAGCTCTGAAGTTTGTCATTTACGTCACAGTATTTGTATCCTACGTTAGTTTCCCAATTGTTTTTTTCTTACCGGAGGTGTCGAAATTTAAAAGACGCATCTCGCAAGAACGTATCTCCGCGTTGCAGGTAACGCAGACTGTACGCGAGCGTATAATTACGTCGTTCCGTGCATCTCACGCCGAGTCTCGCGAAGGCATCCGATGCCGCGGATAAACAAGTTCAATTAGTCGAGAACGTCGTAAATGCACATTGAATGACGTTCGCTCTTTTTTTGCACAATAATTAGCTCCTCAAAGAAATTGCGAGATAAAAGCGACGGAGTGCGCTCCGCGCTTCCGATGTGTGCACGTTCGCCAAGCATCTTTTTTACGCACGCGTGTCGTACATCGTGCGATCGGCCTTTCTGTACGCGGGTCATTCACCGAATCATTAACGCGACGTGTATCGAACCGATTTCATATTATACGATCGCGTCCTAATCGGGTGACATCTCGATTTCTTTCCGCAAAGTCATCCTCCACAAAGAGTCGAAAAGGACGTCGCGTGAAAGCTACTAGAGAAAGGAATGCGTGATGAAACGTTTTTTTCTTTTCACATACTACTTTTCATCGTGGTAGAACATAAAGTTTATAACAGGAAAAGGAAAGAATGTCAAAGACTCGGAGCTTATATTCACAATAAGTGCCGTGTATTTATATATCTTTAAAATTGTCTCTTTAAATTTAAAATACGACATTAATCAATTTCAACTGTTATTTTATTTATCGATTATAGTCCTCTAATTCGCGATTACAGAGTAATAAAAAAGTGAATTTTGCTTAGTCATCAAATTATTATTCAAACAACAAGCTGATATTATTTGACTTCATTTTATCGTACAAACGATATAAAGGCATTAATTTTTTTATGTCAAAATGGTGATAGAAATGTTAGTTTGCACCTGAATAATATTATAACGTAAATTTAAAAAAAAGGAAACTCTGTGTGTCAATTACTTATTGAATACTAAAACTCCACATCAGAGATTTTCATCGATAAACTGAAGACCGCTCTATCAGTTGCTTAATAAAATTTATTTAAGAAAAGGCTATCGTAAATGCATTCTTAAAGCACCTTAAAGCTTATATTAAAACTAAAGGTGCACGTTTTGAATGTTAATTATTATTTCTGGTATTTAATAAGATATCACTACCATTCCAGAGTTTGTATTTTTTTTTTGTAAATATATTATACATTACTAATAATATAAGAAATTATTAGGAATATATTTAAAAAAAAAAAACTTTTGTCATTCTATATCATAGAATTTTTGGTGACAATGAAATATGAAATCATAACGATCTCTTTCTAATGTAGGTTTTTCTATCTTTTCGTAACATAATGAACGCTCGTTCATGATAGATTGACTTTCAACTGGAAAGCTTTCTTATGAAAATGAAAACTCTCAGCGTTTCTCGCTTTTCCACGATGCAACTACTCTTGGCTATCGTAAATATAACGCACAATTAAAAGGCACAGGCAATAGAAAAAAGGAATAATAGATTTCAACCTATCGGAAATCGAATATATCAGAAGGTACAATTTCTAATAGCTTGAAACCTGTTATTCCCCGTTCCTGTTGCCTGTCCTTTTCAATTGTGCATTAGTGCTGAACTCTCTTTTCTTTTGCCCCGCGCCGGAACATTTATTTTCGGTGATGTAATTTTGTTTCACGGCGAAACGTCTTTCCGTGGTGAAACGTACCTATCCGTTTGAAGTACGCGCTCACGTCGTCAAGAAGGACTAATGACGCCGCGAGAACGATCCAGCCCCATGTGGGCCCCGGGGGCTCATGCGCCGTCGTCGGCCCGGAACAAAAAAGGCTCGCGGTTGACTCCCCGACCTGGCGAAGGTCCGTGCGCTCGTCGCCCCCTGGTGACATTTCCCATTCTTCTCGGCACGCTATTACCAGGTCAAAGCCGCCGCCCCCGCGGGACGCCGCGCGCCGACGATGCGGTGCTCAAAGGGCCACTTTTCAGGTCGCTTTTCTGGGGGGGCATATCATACGTCTCTTGGCATCGGTTTATCGACAATCGTCGATATTTCGTGGCTGGTCGATTCGCTGGCTGACAGACGGGAATCACGTGAAAACATATGAGTGTAATCATGGCGATCCGTGAAAAAAAGGGGACACAACGGTGAGGAGATGACTTTTCGCCTTTCAGATTTAATACAGTTTTCTTTGCTCCGAAAGAAGACATTAATTTAAAACGCAGTCTCTCAAGATAAATTCCTTGGTCGTAAATATAGTGCTCTATTTATCTTACTACATCTAATACTCATTTATCATGATTGTAAAAATTAAGGAAAGATTGAAATGTAATTGTATGTGGGCTATGCTTTGATCATTAATGATCATTAGCGGTTCTAATCGCTTTATTGAATCGCAACGTGTGAAACGATATATTTTTGACTTAACACATGCGTTTGATATACCTATAAAAGACATTAGTCCAAACATACGATCGACATTAAAGCGCATCGAGATGACCACGTGATTGGAAACTTGCCAGGTATGAACGAGAGACTCTGGCACTGTCTTCGCTAGGTCGAACAAAGATTGCAAACAGGTTTTCGTCGCTCTTCAATTCGAGAATTTACTCGCCGTCATGAGTTTCCCCATGTCATTAGCGTCAATTATCTTATGTAACTAAGATACCAAGGTATTAATCATACAGAAAAAAATTCAATCAAGTAATTCAATAAAAAAATCATTAATATGTATTGGCAAAAGACAGAAAAGTATGCGCAGCCATTAATCTCGGGATATGCAGATTGAAAGTATATTACACAAAGAACTTCTTTTTTAAAGAATCTATGCGATACTAAATGCATGAAATTAATTGAAGCATAAAGAAGTTTGTTTCGCAACTACCACTACTTGAAATGACAATGAATAATACTACATCTCAATTAAAATCCAACCTTTCGAGCTCGATTTCTTTTTCGTTTTCTATTCTATTGATATTTACTATACTGATGCCTCGTGAAAGAAAGACGGCTCGTGCGAATCGTTTATGCAGGCAGATGATCGTCACCGTCGAAAGCACATCGCACGTTCTCGAAGAGTGAGAGGGGTGGGTTCCTCGTTCGCCGATGTAATGGTACACACGGCACACAGCCGCCGGCTCGAAAAGCGAAAACCGCGAGCGAAATGCCAGCGAGAGAAAGAGAGGAGAGAGAGAGAGAGAGAGGGAGAGAGAGGAGAGCGGTAATGCATGCGATTATGCGGATCAATGAGCTATGGCGCTATTTATGGCTCTATCAGGCTCGCTCTACCACGCCACTTCCGACTCCACCCGTGTCCGAGCTCATTTTTTCTATCCCGATTTTTTTTTATACGATCATATTCACCTGCGTTAAATCCAGCGAATCTCGCCCAAATAACGGAAACATGAAATTACAAATATGAAAACATGAAATATCGACGGCATATAATTTAAATTAATTAATTAATGTAAATTTGGATTAAGACTTTTTAACTTTAGTCGGTATTCGCGGGTCCAATAGATCCGGACATTTTCTTCAATTAAAAATTGTAAAAATTGTGTATAATAAATGTTTTTCACAATCTTACATAATTTTAAATTTACATACTCTTTGTTCCTTGGTTATTTTTACCTTCAAAATAAAAAAATTGTTCAATTGCGTTAACTTTAAGATACATTAATTAAAAATACACTACATTCGCAAATAATTAATAAGAACATTTCGGAACAAATATCAATTAGGATTACATTAAAAAAAAATATTTATCTACATCTGCGGTATGTGCAATTATAATTTTATGTTAATATATATTTTTCTTTTAAGTAATTAAGATATTCTATAAAATAAACATTTTTAGATCATGCATTTTTAATTCCATTAAAATTAATCCGAATCTCGGATATATATAGAGTGAGTGAGTGAGTGAGAGAGAGAGAGAGAGAGAGAGAGAGAGAGAAAGGAGAGAGAATTTAGTAGTCAATATAAGTTTAGCGTAGAAGCTGGTTTTCCATTCGATTTAGATAAAAAAAACCTTGTAACATTTGTGAATTCTGCGTTTATTAATATTGTATGATCTTCATTGTTCAAACATGTATAAAAAGATTTTGAAAATGCAGAACAATAAACTGACTTTATAACCGATTTTTCTATTGCCATTCGGTTGCCACATCAAAAATCGTACACGTCACTTTTCCTTGTCGATTGCATAACTGGCGATCAGCATCTTAATTCCTGTATTATGCAAATGGGCCTAATATCTTAATATTCACGAGCGCGCGCGAGGGCATTGGACACAGGAGGGTCTAATGGTCGACTCAATTAAGACACCATTAGACCGGCAACATTTACACGTTAACGATAATAGCGGTCATGATACATTCTCGCGAAATAATAACGCCGGTCGTGTGTACATATTGTACTCATGATCCGGAAGCACAGTATTATGTATCTTATATACACAGAACTGTATTAATTTCTTTCAACGATGTCTAACTTTTTCAAACAGTCATGCTCACAATTATAATACGATTTTCTCTGGAGAAATCGACTGTGGACGTTAAACGGATTCGATATTGGCTCAGCAATACCTCCAAGCGCTAGTAAATGATATAATTTCACAATCAACTTTTCAAGCAATAAAAGAAGTATTGAAGGTGTACTGGTTCTTGAAAATATAAACAATGTCTCATTATTAATAACGGAGCCTGTTTTCTCGACGTAGGATCAGTGTATGTGGATGGTCACGTCAAAGAACGATCGAAATGTAAGACCACCCATGTCGAACAGCGACGACCCAAATCCAGCAGCACTTGAAAACGATGTCTTTCGAAATCATTTCGTAATTTCAGTACGACAAAGAGAAGCCCTCTCCTCTGCGACCGCGAGAAATTGTGTAACTCCAAGGCGAAAAAAAGAATAAATATTGTACAAATTACAAGTTTTGCTTGTAATCAATTTTAGGTTATAATTAGAATTACAGTTAGATCACTAAATTGTTATTGATCTTAAAATATAACACTCTGTATGTTAACACGAGATATTAAGTTGAGTATTTATAGATTTGTTTTTTATCTCTGCATCTCTTGCTCGAGTTATCCTTTTAGTGCGATTTATGTCAATTCCTATATTTTATACAAAAAAATATTTGAAATATTAGCTTATCTTTAAACAGTTTAATTTACCCTTTATATCTTTTTCTCATTTTTAGAACTGGAAAAAGATAACAAGTTAAACCGAGATTGAAGTATCGATAATCACAGACAGGTTGTAAAAATCTGTATCGATAAAAATGGACATTAGGTTTCATTCTAAACGCCAGGGCTATTCGGTAAACTGTACGACACCTTAAAGTGTTAGGTCTAAGAACGAAACAACGGGGCGCGGCGCGCTAACTGCAGCACGAGCGATCCTTCTCGAGTAGGATGCAAACGGCTTTATTAACATGTGCACGGCCAACGCAAACACGAAGAGATTACTGGCGGTTACCAACAATGCCCGTCGGCCGGGGGACGTTGTCTCCTGCTAATAAAGCAACGTTGCGCTAATTATGCCGTGCTAACCGAGCCACGGCATGTATACGCGCGTAATGTGCACCGTAATCGCGCTTCGAAAAGGCCATGTTCGAGAACGGGAACAACGGACGAACGAACAACGTATGCGAATCATCGTTACTAGAGTTTGCGCAAAGATATATAGCGAATACGAGTAGAGCGTTCGTTAGCGTTCGATTCGTGTTCGGTCCAAATTGCAACATGCGTCGAGGAGAAGATACTTTCAACTCGGGAATAGTCATCTGGATTGATATCTACACAGCGGTAAGAATAAAGCGGTAAATTATATTGTGAAATATTTTGTGTAGATATCGTCAAAAAATAATGTTAAACTTTTAACATATCTATTTTCTTTTTTTAAATAACTATTCCATATGATTCCTTAATTGTAAAGTGCCATCGAAAATCTGTAAAAATAAAAGAATAAAAAAATCATATTAATTAAAATCTTAATTTTTTTTTAGAAATATTTTAGTCACAATCAATTACTTAACTTACTTATTTTATCTACTATTTGTTTGATTTCTATCTACTCTTCAGAAAAAAAAATTACGATTAAATTCATATTCATAATTTCTCAGATACTATTATAATAAATCGGAAACAATCAATCATGTACAATATGTTATTAATAATAGTATAATATTTTAATTGAGAAATAAAAATCTCAGGTAATCATTTACATATAAAGAAAAATCAAGTAACTATTTCCAGATTAAAGGAATTCATTCGACGTACACGCGTCTTAAAAAAGTCAATGTTCCCATCGGTTGATTCCAATTAAATTATGAGGACAAGCATCGACATCGGATACCTGTATTACCCTGTCAAAATTGATAAATCAGAGACGGAGGCGCCGCATACGAGAAAGCCGCCAAGAAAAATTTTGCAAAAAAAGATGAAAAAAAGATCGAGCCCGGAGGGTGCAATTATAACGCCTTCGCGCGGTGGTTATCAATGAATACAAATCGGGAATGCGTTCGGATCGGGTGCGCTTATATTCGCGGTTCGGTTTTCCTCGTCAGCGCTTATGCAAAGCCGGTCTCGCACGGCCGGTTGATGCAGCCAGTCTCCGGGTCCCTGAATAATGCATGCGATATTCGCGCGGGCCAAACGAAATGTACGCTCGCGCGTACCTACGTATATGCATGTGTACGTATGTGCATCTGTACAAGAGAGCGTATGTATATACGTGCAATATGTATATATTCGTTTTGGCGAGTCCGCAGATGGAACCGCACGGTTATTAGGATGATTTATACGAGGTGGACCGTCGGCTTTGAAATGCCGAGCGGTTGCTCGCTCGAATCCTACTTCGAGAACTTCGCTTCGTGGCGACGAATCCGCCTTGTGTCGTCCTCCTCGTCGTCGTCTATCTCGGGACACGAAAAAGAGACATGCTTGTGAAAGCTGCGTTAACTGCCATATTAACTGCGTTCTGCTGCATGGCGTGATTTTTCTCCTCGACAAATGCCATACATTAGCAAAGGCGTTCAGCAAGATAATATTACGAAGCATTTCGTGCGGCAATCGGGAATGCTACTTATCGGTGCCTTTGTAGTCGATTGTAGAATATTTTAGAAAAGTTTTACAACAGTAATAATTTCTACCCAATTTCGAAGAGATTCCTTTCGGCCAGAATTAACATTTCTATATGGAAAGAACGGTTTTGTTGAAACATCTAAACATTTAGCTATCAGATATAGATCTGAAAATTATTTTATTTTGTCATCAAAATAATTACGTAGAACGATTGCTAGAATATTAAACATTTTTTTTTGCATATTGTCATCAGTGCTTAAGCATGCTATATAATTATTTTGATGATCCAATAAAATTATTTTCAGATATTTAACTTAAAATTTTTAGACACTTCAGCATAACCATTCTTTCCATGTAGCTCTGTAGTTAGGATAATATATTATAATATCTTTAAAAAGTATGAAATTTTAATAATAACTAAATTTCATTGTATGGATAAAAAAAACTCTTTCTTTTATAATGTCCAGGATTTTACAATAAATAAATTGTAATGCGATAAATTGTTGCAGTTACTAAGCTATTCAAAATTGAAGACTAAAAGCTACGTATAAAGAAAGAAAAGTAGTTTACTTATAAACTAGACAAGAAAAAATTATAAAGATTAATCTCATAATGGTATATTATCGATTAACACAACAGATTAGATACACATCTACCTCGTGGCCGTTGCCAAAGGAGAAGCCGTTTTACCATCACGGCCAGATTGATGGCCGGTGGCGAAGGGCTTCGAGAAGGGTCGAGGGAAGATATAACGCCACTATCATTAGAGGCGACTGTAAAAGCGGATTCGAAATAACAGTATATGGTAATTCCAATGACGGCCACGCACGCTTACCGTGGTAATACACCGATAATAATTGCCAGTTCTGTCGCCATACATCAGACCGCCGCGAACATCGAGACGCAACTTTAAGCGACACGACCGCGCTGTTAGATCGGTGTGAACACCGTATGAATGAAAATGCGACCGAATAGGAAGACGGTGACGTAAGGTCGTTAACCCTCTCACCGCGAGGTTAAATATTTCGAAAGTTTCCGCAGAAATACGACGTTGAATTCTAAACGTTCACTATTATTAGTGCGCGGTCACAATATATGGTTTCTTTCAATCAAACAATTGTAGAAAAGCCATAAGTGGTCGAAAGTAAAGGTATTTGACCAAGAAAGATAATATTATTAGCAATATATTCATGTATTTAGAGCAGGTATAAAAAATCAGCAATTACGTAAAATCATTGTTGATAATAATTCTTTTTGCGTGCAACAGAAGAACAGGAAAAAATCAAATAGAAATTAATTCTAAATAAATCGTTTGATTCAAAGCACCATTTGCATTAATTTGATCAGTTAATTTTCTTTATAATTATAAAGTGCTCACTTATGCTCTTTATAATTATAAAGTGCTCACTCAAATTTCTACCATAATTAATACTTTCGATAAGGATGTTTTTAACTTCATGCTTTAGAATTAGCTGCAAACGAAGCACTGTAACATGGTAATGTATATGTACGTAATTTCTTTTTAAAATAACTACAAATTTTGACGTTAATTTTGTGTTACTGAAATCGATCAACATGCGATAAAAATATGGCAATCAATGGATTTAATTCGAGCGTATTTTTCGTGCAGTTCTATGCTCGCGAGTTTAATTATCATTACCCGATGAACACGGCCCTCGTTCAAGTGTCGTCCTCTCATCGCGGCAATTTTCCACCCCCTTGCAAACTCAGACCGGAAGTGCGAGGGCGGTCGGAGTCTTCAGCCAGTCTCTGTCTCTGCCCCTCGGCCATGCGTTTCTCTTCACTTCCTTAACCCCCTTAGTTCTCCCATTGTCGGGTGAGAGCTAGAAGTTCGCGAGCGGTTGGACGATCGGGAATTTCCGTGAGAGATCGTTACAAAACTTTTAACGGCTTCGAGACCCACTCGAGCACGGCGGTACCGAGGCTTTTCGTAAGTTTCACGTTACCGCCGTCTCTACCGCCGTCTCTACCGCCGCCACCACTCCCGACATGCGTTGTCGGGGTGCGCATGCCAACTTTCGAAGAACAAAATCAATTATGGAACGCCCGTTTTTATGCCTCGCGAAGGAGGTAGAACGCGAGGAGTGAGAACGACGAAAGGAAAAGAGGGTTGGTGGTACGCGGGGCCCACCACCGTGATTATCGGACGAAGTTGCGAACTAAAGTAATTCGCCCTTGGCGCCGCGGACGTGTATTCGGGATTACCGGCGGATTATGTGCGGTTGGTTTTATTTTTCTCCGCTGCGAAATAATGGACTGAGCAAATGCACTCTTATCCTCCTTCTGTCCCCTCCTCTCTAATTTTATCGATAGCGTTCACGATTATCTCATCATGTTCTCTCGTCCAAACGTTTTACTTCATATTATCAATTTTAAATTGACTCTTTTTTTTTTCAAATCTCGCGACTCGCAATATAACTAAGAGAGAAAATTTCAATGTCTATAAAGCTTAAAATAATATCCAGAATAAAAATACAAATTGATAAGGTTAACAATTAACGAGCAAAAATATTACAAGATAATAAGATAATATGTATATCTATAATTTAATATCAAGTGTGATATTCAAGATATGTGTAAATGAATACGTTTCGACTCTGCAATATTAGTTCAACAATAGTTTTCAAATTCTTCCGGTCTGGAAAATTATCTTCATTTTATACTCTAATTCATTCCTATATTTTTATATTCTTAATATATGTAATCTTTAATATATTATATCAATTTGAAAACTATTGTTAAATTGAAAAAGACTGTGCAGTTGAAACGTATTCGTCACTTAATAATAAATTATATACATTATCATATAATTTTGTAATATTTTTGCTCGTTTCTTGCCTTATCAACTTGCATTTTTGCTTTGTATACACGAACTAGTGTTAATTGCTGATATGTAATATCCAAAATTCCGAATTTAATAATAAAATTACACAGGAAGACGGTTTTGCTGAAATATCTAAAAATACAACTAGATACCTACATCTAAAAATAATTTCATTAAATCATTAAGATAATTATATAGGACGCTTGTTGCTAAACTGTCAAAACTTTTTGTAGCATTGCTCATGATACTTAAAATTCCTGCATAATTATTTTAATAATTCAACAAAATTATTTTTAGATATATCCAACTAAATTGTTAGATATCTCAGCGTTATACTAAATCGTTCTCTACGTAACAAACTTAGAGAAGAATTTAACAATTTTCATAATAAATTTCGTTCATAATAAATTCTTTGACGATGTCAAAGAATTGAAATTTCATTTTTTCAAAATTTAAAGTGACTGCGCTCATGATTCTTAGCATATTATATATAATGAGGAAAAATTCAACGACTTCCTCTGATGAACTTTGATATCGCGAGGCGCGCCGGTGATTCTCGTTAGCGCGCCTCGTCGCGCCGCAAAAAGCAAGTGGAGTACTGGAGTAGTGAAATCACTCATGTGGTCCCGCGACGCGTTTCATTCACCGCCGGGCAGAAATGGCCGCGCGGCCAGCTCATTAATAATAACTTATCCACACGCGCGCGCCTTCGTGCCCACCACGGCCCTTTTGCGTTTCATTAATTTCGCGCGGGGGACCTCGTTAGAGCCGGGAGACGCGGGTGAGATAATGGATCCCGCCGACCCGAGTCACCCCGCCGATGCAACGCGACGTGGTCGGTGTCGTTTCGTCGAGCGCGCGTACGATCTCGGTGGATTTTTCTTTTTTTTTTTGGATTCGACCGACTGGAGATTCATCCAGCGGACAAAAACTTAAGTGCGGCCGTTTACGGGGTGCTGCCCTCACGATGCAGGACGAAAAAGGGAATCGTGCCGACAACGGACACGCTCTGGCGTGTTTTTAACGATAATTTCTCTTATCTCCCGCCAGCACATGCTGTCCGTCGTTCGCAACGGATCTCGCATGTATCCGGCGGTAAATTGAGCGAGCCGAGACAGTCGCACAGATTGCAGACGCGTATTGCGTACTGCTTCTCCATCGCATCGCGATCGCATTGATATACCGGATATCGCTGAATTAGCATGAAACATCACAGACGCCAAATTGTATCCAGATACAATTTCGAGTCGATTTCTTCTTCGCGATATTACCGATAGTTTTTCGAATAAACGATGAAAGATGCAAAATGCAACATTTTCTATAATTGCCGATACATTTATTGTACTCTCTGTCGTAAAATATTAATTACATTATTTTTTCGAAAGCAGATTTTAGAGATATATTTATAATTTATTGTATGTACGATAGAATTCTCTTCCAGTTTGAATTTCAATCAGATATTCAAGTTTATTGTTATGATATATCCAATCACAGGTGACGGAGAGATGATACTTGATATACAAAAGTGGCCGCGATGCACCGTAAAACGATTCGGTCAAGTGTACGATATTACTGTACAACGTGATGCTAATTATCATCGATGAGCAAGACTCGGGCGAAAGAAACGTTGCCACTGTGTTACTAGACAGTTATTAACTGCGTTCGACAGCATACACCACTCAACGTTCCCCTTATGGCTGCGCCTTCTCTGAAATTATGCGCCGGCATTGGTGTAGCCTCGACTTCGGCAAATGTGCCACTTAGAGAGAGAGAAGGAGAGAGAATTAGACCTCATGCCTGAACTACAGGTTGAAGGATATTCACTGGGAATTCTAATCGACTGATTTTATATAACAATGGCTTTATATGGAAAGAAATAGTTATTTAAAAATTCTATTCTCTTTGTAATTATAAAGAAAATCTGTCTCTATTCCAATTTTTCAAAGTATTTTATTGGAGTATCTAAAAATTCAATTAGATACAAATGCAAAAATAATTTTATTAGACCAAAATAATTACAAAATATAATAAACAAAAAGTTTTGACATTACAGCAACTATTTTAAGCGTTTTATATAATGTGATATATTCCAATAAAATTATTTTCAGATCTGTATCTAGCTGAATTAAATACTTCAGCAAAATCGTCATTTCCATGCAGATACATAATTTTAAATAATCATATTTCATATTATCAAACATAAATCATTTGCTATAACTTTGAATAGAATTTTTTAAAAATAAAATTAAAAATTTTAGTTGAATTAATAGAAACTGACACTATACTAGACGTTTTCTACGCAACGATTATCACGTCTGATGACTTGTCAAACGAAAAAGCCCCCTCAAAAGTCGCCTCAGACATCGAGCAGATGTCTGAAATATTAGACGGTCTCTTAGATATCTTCACCACATTCCTTTAAATACTCATGTTGTTCCCAGTTGTCGGACGACAAACGCGATAGCACCCTCGTCCGATGTCTCAACGAGACGTACGCCATTGCACGACGATAGCGTGAACACAAACGGATCTCTGTCCGTGCCTATCCATAATACATGACTCGAGCTACGATGTCTTGTTTTTGTCACTGCTGACTCGATGCAGCGCGTGAAAAGAGCACAGAGGTCCTTCGGTAGCACCGCCTTCATAATCCGCGTTAAGTTCTCCTATTCAGTCTATCTTTCTTCCTCTCTTCCTTTCGTCTTACACACCCATCGCCTTCGGAAAAACAAATCCTTTCACACCAATTTTGTAACAGCTAAGACGTTGACGTGTCGTACTTCTCCCATTACAGGAGCGATGTTTTTTTTTCCGTCCCTATCGCGTTCCGCGACTTCGATCGCTGCTTACTCCGGTAACGCGAGACCCATGTTGTGATAGCACCCCCGCAGCACCGTGCTCGCTCGTTCGGTGTAAGTTACTCGGGAGTGAACACACCCCTGGGGCCGGCAAACGATGCGTAACTAACCTCACGCACGCTTCACGCATTGACGTGACCGCACACTGCCTCCATTCATAATCTGTGCATACGCCGCTCTCGCGCCGATCCTCGTTGTCGTCATCCAACGCGCACAGCAATCGACTTTCCACTCGGAATCTCAAGCGATGAACCAACGGAACCAACGGAAACAGATAAATGGATACTCGTGTTCGAAAAGTAGAAATTTCAATAAAAATGCTATTTTTTTTTAATATATCCATAGCAGCGTTTTTCAATCTTTTTCAATTCGTATCATATAAATAACAAATCTTTGTCAAGATATATCATTAGATGCACGCAGCATAATAGATCTTTTATCAGATATCGTTAACACGATATTCAGATCATAAAATAAAAAGTTCTAAAGTTTTTTATTTTTTATTTTATCGTTTTAAGAATGATTTTATTGTAATGATGATATCACTTTGATTAAAAATGAGAGTAAACGCAATACAACAATTTAGATAATTTTCATACATTTTTTTACTTTCAAATTTTTTCGCTTCTTTTTACTTTCTCTAAAATTTTCGCGATATACTTGTATAGACTTTTTGTGACAGTGTGTTATGGTATATCAATTAAAAAACACTGATCTTTAGCAAAATACTGATAATAATAATAAAATAATAAAATACTGATAATAATAAACTACTATTATTAGTAATAGTGAATCAACTAATTAAATTTTATTCAGAAAACTAATGAAAACCAATAATGAAAAGAGAAATCAAAAACTCGTAAATTATATAAAATCAGGGTAATGCTCCTCTATAATCATTCCTCCGTCCAAATTTACAATGTGAGAAACATTGAGGTGGCACAATGCCAATTTCGCTGTAACAACAATTGCTCTCGACCATATAGTTGACCAGTCCTAGGGAAATTGATCCCCGACTCTTTTTTTTTCTCGTTGGCTCTCGTGGAATGGGATTCACGTCGACGGGTATTGCGGGATTTTCGTGGTCGAGTATTTCCTGGGGGACCTGCACTCTGTCAAGGCAAGTTTATCCGCGTAGTGACGGGGCCTCGCCAACGGTCTGTTTACACCGTAAAACCGGAGGCATGCGATCGAATAGCGAGTTATATTAGGTGCTGCGAAGTGGGGCGGTTTCGTGCTACTCGGAACGCGATATACATATCGTTTAGATCGAAAAGTGCCGTGTTCTTTTCGCGGTACTTAAAATATTGCGGAGAAACAAAATAAACCTGCAAAATCGATATCTCTTGAATACTCTGAAAAAGTGTATGTTAAAATATTAAAAAATTATTATCGTAAAAATATGGATAATAGTAATATTATTTTATGTTCGTGGCCATAATCGCAATTATCTCATTTTGATATAATTTCTTTTACAATGTCAGGAATTAAATAAAATCGCTCTGTAGATAAAACATAAGCAAAGTCATTGCCTGTACTTATTTAACAAGAAATGGTTCCTCCAGAATCCTAAAATAATGATATATAATGATTCCTTATTCATAAAAAGAATCATATTTTATATTGACTATATACTATAGATTACATTGTAAAAAAAAGTATGTAAAAATTACACAATTTATTATGATAGAAATATAAAATTATGCATTTTAAACGAAAAATTAGTACTTTTTTCTCTAATTATGTAAATATATCTCTATATTAGACAGAAAATTGCAATAACATTATTTTATAATTGTTATGTAATATAATAGTAATACTATATTTGTATTTTTACATTCGTATATATTGATAACTAGTTTTAAAAATTATATAATAAAGAATATAAGATATCAATTTACATAAATATGCCTACAAATATAACTTCAATTATAAATTTAATAATGCAAATTATTTAATTACTATAAAAAAGGACAATTTTATTTGTAAGATATAACTTTACTTATATGTGTTTATAATTTGGGAACTATCTTTAATAGACAGTCCCCAAATTACCCACTATAATTATTGTAATTTTTTACGGTGGAGGTGAAACGCATTTGTATATTGTGCTGAATTACATAAAGAAAGATTTTACATCGACTGTTTCTCTCGCTGCAAGTGCGTCGCAAAATTTCAATGACACAGATATCGCTATCTGTCACGAGAGAAGCACCGATCGGTTTTCGTAACACGCAGTATTGGAAAAAATGTGTCAAATTTAATATATAAATCGCATGTCCCAAACAGTCCATGCAAATTTTTAGGTTAATTTAACAGAAAATAAATATGTTAGAAAGTTACACAAATATTAGGTAAAAGAATAAATACAAAAAAGATAATATTGACACAATTTGTAAACAAACTGTAAAAGCATATATTTTCAGTAACATTTATGATATGTAAAATTAATCCATATTTTATATATTCATTCGTTTCAAATTAATGTTTTAAAACACTTTACTTTTTTGTTCAATTATTCATAAATTGTGTTATTTTGACAATAAGAAATGTTGAATATCAATTTAACAGAAAATCTTTAAATAACATAATTATATTGTTAAATTAACACTCGAATATGTTAAAAAATTCAACACAAACTGTTAAACAAAAATGTGAGTGGATCATTTCCAACACAAACGCGCGAAAGAGACGACAGCCGGTGGCCTGGAGAAGCCTCCACGAACCGGCCGGGATTATCATGGTTATCGCGACGAACATAACTGTGTTTTCTACACAGCCACTGAAAAGTGTCGAAGAGGCAATAATAATTAATGTTAAGCGATGCTCGAGGTTCATCAAGTGACACAGACTGATCGATGTCATAGGCCGGTTGTTTTGCCCGATAACCCTTCTCATGACATCGGGCGTTATCACTTCCACGAACGCTTGTTGCATATTTACCGAATTTTTTTTTTCCCAATCGGACATTCTGCGGAGCAAGAAGATACGCGATATACGCGAGATCGTTCTTCGTCCCTCACGTGCATTCCCCGCCATGAAAATTCCGCTGACGTACTCTTATATCGACATTTTTTCGAATAGCAAATGCTCTCGGCTCTTTCATGCACATCTGTTCTATGTAAGATTTCGACGTCGAGTCTTCCTCGAAAGCGCGTTCCTTCGCTCTATTGAAAGTCTCGATATCCGTTCGAGAAACTAGAATGACGTAAATGATAATGATAGCGTTAACAGTTAAATTTTTTGCAAAAAGCAACATTTTGGATTTTAATGAAGATAGCTTTTTAACTTTTATAATTAACTTTCAAATATAATTCCTTTAAAAAATGACACACGTCAAAACATTAAGTTTTTCACAAAAAAATACTTTTTTCAATTTAATAGAAAACTATCGACTAATCAAATAATATACTCAGCAAAAAGAATATCTCTTAGAAATATGATTAAATATCATTTTTGTCTTTTTCATAACTCGTTAAAAAAACCGCATTTTTTTAAGTTATAACAAGTTCGATGTCTTACAAAATTATAACAAACTCAGAATAATTCATCTCGCGTTACGTAATATATTTACCTACCTTGATCAGATAAAATGATTAAATTCAAAATAAAACAATTTCTTCTGTAAGTTTTAATGACCAAAACTGTCTTAATTCTAAATATTCTCTGTAGATGCCTCTTTTTTATTTACAAAAATGACACTCAAAATGTGTTACGTTTACAAGAAGATATTATAATCTCTTTTAAAACCATAAAAGAATAATACAAATGCTATTTGGATAAACTGTAAAGTTATGAATTAATTTAATCTTAATGATTGAAGAGAAGTAATCTTTACTTAATTCATCGACAGTAATAAAATTGAAAAATCATATGTTTTTAGTTGTGTTTCCTTTGACCTAAAGGAACGATATTATTTTATGTGATATCTTTTATTGTTATTGAACTTTCTATCGAATAACTTGCGTTATTCTGATTTTGCCGAAGTTTAACAATGAATTATCGTGTATCATAGAGCGTATGTTTGCTCATTATTTCACGAGACTGTTGGCATCTTCTTATTTGGCATTCGTCGAGGGGACAGACGCGTCCGGATCTTAATTCACCGCGGTACATATTCCGTGGTCTTCGTTATTGGATTCCTCCTGATAATTCTGCCCTAAATCATCTCTCGCGGCGCTGGAGGATGCCGGATTGGAAAGGGGCCTCTAATTTCGCGCTGGGTCTCTGCGGGGTCGTGGATTATGCAGAGGCCGGCAAAGGGTTGATCCTCGAGGGACGGGTGCGTCGACGTGACACTACTTGGCCTCTCAGCTAATAGAATACTGCCTTTAGGTAAACGGTCGTTCAGAACATTCCAGGATACCAACCAACCAATTATCAATCCTTGAGACTAACAATAGCTCGTACGTGTGGATTTTCATTGATAAATGTGAGAAAGCGAAACGAACGTCCGCTACATTTCTAGATATCTACATTGATATGATATACAGACACCATTTTATTTCTACAAATAATAAATTCCATAAGTCTCAGACGGTATTCTATCATAAATTATATATTTTTTTAATAACATATAGTACATATATATATATATATATAATATATAAGATATGTAAATATTTTATTAAATATATATATTTTTTGCTTTTGCTCTAAGAAGCAAATCCGAGTTGAGCTAAAATTTGCTGCGGTAATCAAAAGTTAACAATATTTGTGATCAACTGAATACGAAAGTTCCTTCCTTCATATTACGAACAGTTACTTTTATTCATAAACCTCTCGATCTTTTGAACAATGCGGACGTCGCGCGAGTATCGAGCAAGTACCAATGCCGAAGTTGTTATGACAGTCAGCGGCAGGCCATCCATCACCGAGATTCGGTCTCGGCGGGCCGAGACCGCGGACCAACTTATCCAATATTTAAGGTTTTGTCCCTCGCGGGGCTAGCTGATATATCACTCGCATTAATATATATTTGCGGGGGAGATAACTCCGGTTAGAGCCGACGTGGCTGAGATGAAGACGGGGAACAGGAAGAATATACGGGAGACATATAAATGTCGATGGAGATTCTTGCAGTCACCTCGAGGAATAGATACGGCTATTTATCGCAAAGTATCGTCAGATTGGGGCACCGGCCATTCAATGAAGAGGATAAGAGGAAAGGAGAAAGAAAGATAGAAAGAAAGATCCGAACATGCTTCTTCGTTCGAGACGATCAATATCGCGCTCTTCTCCCCCGTGCTTGGAAATTAGGAGAGTTCGAGAGTCCTCGCGGAGAATGTCAGATCGAGCCGTGATAAGCGCAATTGCTGTTTCAACGCTTAAGAAGCCTTGTACTGATAACGCGACTGTTTCGCAGAAATTACGTTCGGGCCGGTAATACAAAGTTTCTTATGCACGCTCGGGGCCGCGGAGAGCGAATCGGCGCGGCCCGAAAAGCTTGATGTCAATCTGCAAGAGCCACGTACTTCCGAACATGTAATTACAGAACCGTTTCTCAGCGTCTCGCTTTATTTCTCGCAGCACCTCGTTCCGCGCTTATCTACCGCGCGAAATCTCCTCGCCGGTTTTACGAATGGGATACGACTGCGACTCACGTCGATTCATGATTTTGAGCAAACCGCGTAAGATTTAAACGAATGTAAATGCAAACATATGATTCAAGACTGATACATCTAATCAATTGTTTAATAATTAATAACTAATAATTTCTTTTTTTATCTCGGAAATAACATGGTTGTACTTTTCTAAAAAATTTAAAGATTATTATATTACTAAAACTCGATATATCTTAATTTATTAAATAATAAATGCATCAATTTGATTTTATTAATCTTGTTTATAAATATATATGTAGCCTATTCTAATTTCTCTTCTGTTTTATACTGATAAAAATTTATCTCTTACGGCACATGTCCTTTTTGCAATGACCAATTCAATTAATCTAGCTATGACTTTCTAGAATAATATCTAGAAGTCTCCTGGGAGAGATACAAGCTTCATAACCTATCGTGGACGGCAAAATGGTACAATGATGATAAATAATTCCGTTCGAAATAAGAGTGCGGTGGACGTGGACTTTGCCGAAGCAACTTTGAACGAACTCGGAGGCCACTCCAAGTTCTTGCTAATTACCACTACGTTACGGAGTGTGGCACGAGCCGACACGACGTCCTCATCCATCTTAGTAAATTCCTAGCTGCGACCGTCGCGGAATACAATCTGGCACGAGGAGTTTAGGCTTTTTATACTCGTGAAATTATCTGTATTGTACATACTACTCTGACGGAAGAAAGTTAAATAAGTGATGCAGAAATGTGTGGAATAAAATGTGTGCATTATCAAACTCTCATTGGCACAAATGTATATAATTAATATCCAATATTAAATGGTATAAATATTAAATAAATTAAGTATAAAATACAAATTTATAATAAAATGTTATAGTAATAAATATATGTATAATATAATAATAAATGAAATGATCGATTAAAACTATTTCATTTTGCATGAAAATTATATAATTACCATAAATAAGTATCAATTTTTTTACATTTTTGTACGTAATACTTCTCTTTTTCTACGAGCTCGTCTATGCATTAAGAACTTTAAAGAAATTTTCGCTAAAATTTTACAGAAATATTAAGAACTTTTAAAAAATTCGGTATTTTTGGTTATAGCAACGACCCTTCCTGTACACTGTCCTATTTGATTTTAAATCACCGGTATCGAGAAACACGAGAACGATAGCGGTGATTTCGGCCAGCTGGATAGTTATCTGCGTTCGTCAAATTGAGGATGTAACGTGGTTCCTGGTTCAATTACATTGTCTGTGAGACGTTAAAATACTCGTGGCTTCCGTATGTGGAAATCCCTTCCATTTCGTCCTTTGCAACACTCCTTCGTGCGTAGAAGTGCAGTCTCACCAAGAGTGAGAGAGAGAGAGAGAAAACGCAACCAAGAAAATTCGTGATCGAAACGTCGAGCTCGAAACTCTTCCCGAGATCAGAATATATTTTTTCATTAGCCGATCGATCGCCAACCTTAATATCGATCCCTAGCAGATGCTCCGAGATGCTGCTACCGACGCGTAACCTCGTTAAGGTCAAAGTCGTACGTCAAAAGAACCCTTTCCCCTTTCCCTCCGGATGTAACGCTAACGCAGCGCATACAAACGAGCGCTAATGGCGTGGATAGCTTTTGTTGTTTTTAATTAACCCTTTCTTTTAAGACGGCCAGGGGGAACGGTAAAACCGTCGAAAAGGACTGTCTCGCCGCCTCCTCTCGTCCTACACCATCGCCGCATTCGGGCCCTTTTCTCCTGCCTTATATCCCTTTCCACAACCCTTTCGCGTCCCGCGGGGGATGTAAATATGCGGGGAATTGCACCTCGGAGACAGGCGAGCTTTTCTCGTTTACGAGCTACGACGAGGCAGTGCCTGCAATTAAACCTTCATCTAATTACCCCCGCGACCACCCGGCTAATTGCCGACAGACCCGCGGGATCGACTGGAAAGCAATGCTATCTGTTTCACAAAACTTTTCTTCCGCTATGGGAAGCTCTTCGAACGCGGCTTTAGGCTTTGTAATTTTCTCGGTATTTAAATACACAATATATCTGAGCAAGAATTATGCGCACGTTTACCATAATTTATGTATTAAAAAGAATTGTACTGAAAATATTAATTTACATAAATATTAAATATTAATTCACATTTTGACTTAAATATTCTTCGAGATAATATTCAATCGAAATTTGACGAAGCACACGTAACTACGGTAGAGAAAATATATGAAAGCCATCGTAAAATAAACGAGGTAAACTTTCAATAACGCACGACAGTTGCGGCCGTAATCGCGCACCTCTCTCGACGCGACGTTCCCGAAGAAGTCGCCGTTGGTGTACAAACTAAGAGGACGAAGAGGGACGACGGGGAAGGGTTAAGATGGTACGTTAGGACGTCGGCGCTTTGTCGCGGTCACGGGGCTGTCAATCACCGGTGATAGCAGGCGACACATTAATCTCGTGGAGACCCCGTTGACCGCATCCTCTTCTTTTCCCTTGCGGTCAAATAGTCCCCACAATTCTATCTGCCGCTTAGCAGCTGCACGATCATCTTTTTAGTCCTCTTTTGCGCCTTCACTAACAAATTATCGTTTCAGAAAATATATAAAATAACTGAGAAAAACGTTTTAATCTCGTCCTATGCGATTTAGGATTTTAAAGTGAACTATAACAACGAAAAACTATAATGGAATTATGATACTTTTAGCGTAAAATTATTAACCATATTAACAATATTTGTGGACAGATGATCCTATATATTTAGGTCACTCCTTTTTATTCTATATCTAAACTGCTTCAATTTTTATGAAAATGATCTGTAGGATGATTTGATAATCCTTTATTTGAATCTGAGGTAAAACATTTTAAAATCCATCAAGATAAACAGAAAAAAACAAAATAAATTTAAAAAAAAATCTAAATATCGTAAAACTTTGTTTTGGAGAATTTTTAATTACAAAGTAACATTAAGTTTCAATTTTGTTTTATTTGAAGTTCATTTATGCTACGTTAACAGTTAGTACTAATTTCCAAACTGCAATGTGATTATGACATTAGATCTTCCTTCATTGGAGATTATCCGTTCGAAATTCGACACTTTCAGACTATTCAAACTCAGCAATACCTCCTAAAATCAAGTTTCACAATGATTAGATTTTTTAAATATTTTTATTCAAAGATCAAAATCGAATTTAGCGATCACAACCCACAAACCTTAAAATCAGGTCTTTGAGTTTCATTGTTATTATCTTCAAAGAATTATTAGTATTTCCGAACTAATTATTCTTTCTTCGGTTAAAAAATTTTTCTCTTGACAAATCTTGAATCAATTTTCTTTATAATAAATTTGTTAAAACGCCTTTTTCATAAGTGTTTAAATGTACCAATCACACTATCATAAATCCTTTTATAAAAGAAAACGGATAAAGCTAACCGAAGAAAATACTTCATAAGATTCCTACGTGCGTAAATAATTCACAGTTTTGAATACTTATGAGTGAATATTAGCTTTATCATTCAAAGTGCCCTTTTGACTGTTTTCCGAAAAGAAGGGAAGTGGAAAGTTTTCGACAGGCCGATCACGAACAGCGACGCTTGCAAAAACTGACCGCGACTGACAAATGCGTAAGAAGGAGCAACTGGACGTCTTTACAGATGAAAAACGGACGTCGGGGTTATCCGTATTATTAAGTGGAACGTTTCTCGGAAGAATGGCGCCATTTGTTTGCCCCGATATCGTGTAGACTAATCCGCGTTTCTCCTGGCTACGCCAGACGAGAGAAAGGTGTTGGCCGTTCATTTTTCAAATTATATGACGAATGCATCTCTAAGTATGCGATTCACACGTTTGATGTTTGATAATGTATTACAAGTCATTAATAAATTTCTAATTTTACAGGAGAACCAATTCGCTCCTTTACGAAGACAAAGAAATGAGTTTTATAATAATATCTGATATATACAGGGTGTTAAAAAAAAACCATTCAGCATTTATATGGTAGATAGTACATACCATATTGAATAAAAAGAGCTTAGTGAACATATTGAAAGCTCAACCGTTTCTGAGATATAAACATTTTTGTATGTTAGCATCATGAATGACTTACTGGCTTCTATGTGTCGCATGTCGCATGTCGCGATGTTTACTTCAGTAAACTGTAAGAAGAACTCTGTAAGATTCTGTAAGAAGATGCCAAGCATGTATGGAAATGGAAGGAGGACACGGAATATCTTCTGTAAATACAGCAATACCGAACTAAGATTTTTTTACTCAGTAGGTATACGATGTGTACCATCTACCATTTAAATGTCGAATGATTTTCTTAAACACCCTGTATGTAATGAAAAATAAGATTTTCTCGAGATTTCTTAATGCATCTCAAGCTATATACTATCGGTATGATAAGAGAATGATAAAAGTTATAAATTTCACATTTAGCTTTATCAAGGTAGCTCAATCTGTTTTTGCTCTCTTGTAGCTTTCCTATTTTAATCGTAGGAAAAAGAGAATTAATCGATTTAAGCCGAGGATAAAGTTAACAGACGTCGGCGAAACCGGTCATTAGGCAAATGGAATTCAAAGTCACACTTGGCGTTTAGACACGGCGTCGAATGGTGTCTAAGTGAGAAAATAAGGGCCGAGTACTCGGGCGCGAGCGACGGGAAGACGGAAACCACTCTCGATGCTCGGCTTCGTTCAACGGCACATTATCTCGCGGCGCTCGAATTTCAGGGCAAACCGCCAAGGCGGGAGTAAACTCGAAGAGATTTATCGTCCCGGTCTCGTTGAGGACGACGATGTGTCGTTCTCGGCGCAACCCGTCTGCCGATTCGGGGCCACCCAGCTGATCGATCGCACATCGCGATAAACGTATTATTTAATTACCGCGAGTAATTACCAATTACCCGGCGCAATGTCTGTCATTAATTACAGTGAACGATCGCGGCCGAAACGTTCATTACGCAGCAACTCTTTTAATCGGCTTGACTCTCTTCTCTCGTCACAGTACTTCCGCGATGAGACCGCGCTCTCGATTCTGCCTTTCGTCCGTCGATTGATTACGATCGATTATTTTTAGTGAAACCGTGCGCAATATTAAATCATGATCATACTCGTTAATAGCGGGAAAGTGCAAGTTTACGCGAGCGGTTAGTGGATTTTTCGATATCAGTTTAAGCGTTGTTAGAATTACTTCGTGCTTGCCTATTACTTGAGTTAAATTTTATTTTACCTAACGTTATAAAAATAAAAATATAAAGAACTATCTCAGTCAGTAACGATAATCGTCTGATACAACATTTAAGAGGTTATAATACGGAAAAATAAATTTAAAATAATCATAAGAATTATCTCTATATAGGTACCTCTCATGTTAAGATGTTTTTTATTTCTATCTGGTTTCTTCGTCGCGACGTGTATTTTTCATCTTAAATCTCATCGAGAGGCATCTTGGGCCGTGCAGCTTCTCGAGATAATTCGACGTTATCGCGAGGGTAAATAAGCTCACATCTATCCAGGGCTACGCTAATAGATTCCCCCAGGATGCTGTATCTCGGGATAAATGCCTCCCCCAGCGACACCGTTCATCATAACCGAAGTAGGACGAGCTAGCGGGGCTAGAAGAGCGAGGAGGTTAAGGGGACGCAAAACAAGAACGGGAACTTGGCACGATATAGAGAGAAACGGAGCAGATAAGAGAACTCGACAATCCGTACCGCGTCCGAGGTGGTAATCAGAGATCCCTCTTCGTCCTTCGTCGTGGAAGGAGCGAGACTGAGAATCGACCGAGGAAAGGAAAAGGGGGACCCTATGTTTCTCCTGACGAAGGACGAGAGACAAATAACGCTCAGCTAGATTGAGGAGATCGAGGATGCCAGTGAATGTACATTAATCTGTATCAGCCAACGCCATCAATATTTAATCCTAATCCTGAGAATTGCCGCGCGAGAGTAAGATCGAGATCTATGATGCATTGATGGGACGCAATGTCCCTTCCGTCGACGTCAACTCGGACAATGTCCCTTTGAATTTTCTTCAATCTTTGTATGTCGAAAGTTAATACTTATCGTATTACATACGTTTTAAAAAAAAAATCGCTAATGTACAATAGTGATAACAATTAAAGTAAAGACAAATTTTAATAAATATTTGTTAGATGTAAACATATATTTACATATATATATTTATATATAAATATACAACATATATTTTGTACAAGAACTATTAATTTGATTTAACTACTATTTTTTTATTGAGTAAATATTTATTTATTGTAAGTAAATATTTAGTTAGTATTATTGAAAAAATATGTATTGAGATTTAGTAAATTTTTTCTCAGGATACAACTTTGACATAAAAAATACGTTATTTGTAAGAAAAAATTAAATTTAGAAGAAGGAGGAAGAATTTATATCCGATTCTCTCTTGCACTTTTATTGTAGCTTATACTTGACTTCTACCTTAAAGAGGACTTAAATTCTCAAGTAGAAATGTTTGTGTTTACTTTACTTAACTTTGATAAATACATCTCAAATGGTTGCGAATTATATCTATTGTGTACGAATACAGATGATTTACGCACCAATCTACATCCACGGAGATTTAGATAGGCATTTTACTTGTATTAAATTTAGCAGACCCTAAATATTCTTGATTGACTTGCTACGCTTACAAATGTCACGTTGTATGTGTTTACGTCTCTATATACGGGGAAAATAATTCCTACAAGCCAGAAGCTGACGGGATCACATCGTCCGACATTCGAAAATGTGTTTGCAATTTTGAACGACGTTTCTGCCAACGATGCCTCCTCGCGAGACGTCGCGACAGGCGCCTCGGGTCGACGTAGCGCGTGTCGTCGTTACGCGGACGGCAGTGAAAATGGCCTGTGTGCCAGAAAGTTTCGGATAAGTTAAACAGCGGCCGTGGTACCGAGGCGTCGTAAAGCGCCGCGGCGCCTTCGTGTTTACGCGGCGATGTCGAGGCCCACCAACCACGTCCGATCCCCGTTCCTCAACCCTCTCGCGCCTAACGTCTCTCATGGTGCATCGGCTCGTCTCGCTAACCCCCGCCTTCCCTGCCATCGACATCGCGGTCCTCGGTCCAGGTTCCCTCGCTTATTCCACGTCTATTTTCGCGCGCGTGACAAATCTGTATGCTCGCCGGATTTATCGAGCGACATTCTGGCCGTCGTACGCCCGTCGTGCCCATATGGCAGACCCCGGCTGCTATTTCCGTCGTCCGGTGCACTTTGCTCACTCCTTCGACAAGTGTTCCTACCTATCGACGGGATAATCAGCAATTTGGATTAACCGCGAATGTTTCGGATAATTTAAAGAACGATGCTGACGCGTGTAAGAAATTTGTGATATTGTTAAAATATTTCTTAATTATGGTATATATTTAACAGAGTCTATACAAATTTTTTTATGGATTTTGAATATCTATCATGTATTTATATATCTAGATATTGATGTCTCATTGATGTCTTCGGACGCAGCTAACTGTAATTCCCCTATAATTTCAAAGATTTTGCCTATACACAGAGAGAATGATACTTTGCTAAAGCATCAAAGAATTTAACTGGATACAAAAAATAATTTTGTTCGAATCATCAAAATAATTACGTAAAAACGCATAGTGATGACAATATACTACAAAAAGTTTTAATATTCTAGCAATCAGTTTAAATATCCTACATAATTATTTCGATGGTATTGACAAAATTATTAAAAAAATTATTTCTTCTATATTTATTTTCTCAATTAAAGACCCTGCAGTATCTGTTACAATTCATACAAGATATTAAAATACAATACTGCAGATATGAATAATTACTAATATTAGAATACAACGTTTCTTTCAACGATCAAATATTTTTCGAAGATAAGTACAATATTTTATCGACGTCTTAAGTGCAATACAGCACTGGCAAAGTCTCCACGTGCAAGATAGCAAGCAGGCTATCTCTGGCGTTCGGCGCGTTAATGGATCTGCGTAGCGATTTTCGCGTGTAGAACACGATGACGATGAGACAATGATGTGGCACAGCGGGGCCGACGCGTCACACCCGAAGGAATTTCGAGGAGCACCATCAGGACGACCTCGTCATCTTTCTTTCGGCCGCCAAACCGGACGATGATTTACGAGCGTGTATTCCGTCGCGGGAATTTGTCAGTCCATTTCTCGACGCTGTCTATAGGTGTTCTTTCGCCCACCCGATATCGATCTTCTTTTTACGTACATATACATATGTACTACGTTTGTATGCACATAGATGTGTAAATTGAAGTCCTGGCGAGATGAGCAAGAGCAGCGAGAGCGGCGTGGATAGCCGTGGTCTTTCGTTCCCTTCGCGCCGAGAAAAAGTAAGTCTTAATAAAGTCGGGACGAGATAAATTGGTACATTAGCATCTCGGCTGTGATTCATGGTGACGTTTTCTAGGCAGGGCAGAGAGGGTGGAATAGGGCGATCGGGGACCGGGCTATGATGTATCGTCATTAACATCGGTTTCATATTAGAACAAATACGTCCGTGTCTTTAAGCTATAAAAGGCGTGTCTCGGTGTAATAGGACGTAATGCACCCCATGATAAAGTCTTTTAAACTTCGTTCCCGTTCATACGCGATCAAATGATACAACCATTAATGAAATATATTCGCGCATTGCAGAATGTCATGTTTAAAATAACGGAAACCTGATTCTTAATTGACGTACATGCCTTAAAGAAATTTTATTCTGTTAGAAAACAGACAAGAATTCCTATTTCCAGAAATTCTTTTGTTTTCTAACGAAAAACAAATCTTCTAAATTTAGTTTTTCTTAAGTAATGTATTTATCAAACAAAGTCATGCGGAGAGAATTCTGTAAAACGTGCACGTATTTTAATCGTTATATCAGATTAGTGATTTTTTTTTTTTTAAGTTAAAAAGTTGATGATGCGATAGATATAAATTCTCGGCATGTTGTATAAAATTGAGAGAAATATCTTATTAAAAAACGAAAATATTGCATATACAAATGTAGAATATTGATTTAGCATTTGAATAATTGAATTCCGTTTCAAGTAGATACTGACATTTGCATAAAATTAAATTTCCGCAAAAATCAACTGAGAAATTTATAAAGTATGTTTTAAGGAATGTAAAACATAAAAAACCTTAAAGATAAAAATCATTATTTTACGTCTATTCATAATATTCAATTCTAAATTTAAAGTCAGATTATCAGAAGACTTCTAGATACTCTTATCTCTAGATGATAAAAAGTCTCGTGATAAAAATGAAGATACTGATCTTAAAAGTTAATGCAGCCTTGTTAAACATCATAATCGAAACCTGTAATGAACGTGCGGATAAATAACTGCGAGTGCGTGTTTCACGGAATGGAAGGTAAATCATCCCCCGTCGCTTAATGGAGCTCGGTCACAGGCTGATGCGAAACAAAGACCGCGACAGGGGAGGGGGAGCGAGTGCAACCCCCGCTCGTTCACGGCCGCCGTAATTCACAGTTTGGTGGCGCGTTTATTAACGGCGGCGCGGCGTCACTCCGGGCTACGCCTTTTTAATGATTTATCGTGCACGCGCCGAGACATGCGTAGCCCTTTTGCGGGCCAAAGTTCGACGTCTTCCTCGAGCCCCGCGGGGCCTTTTCCCTCCTTCACCTTCCGCCAGCTGCCGATCGGTGAGGAGTGCAGATGGAGGCGCAGATGTTGCGTTTCAACCCTGTCACCGTTCGTAACTGCATAGTTCCTCTTCTTGTTGTCGAGAGACGTCTTCCTCCTCTTCACGTTAGGCGAATCATAAAATCGGATATGACCGACAGCCTTTCCATTCGGTTTTAGGATAGACATTAAAACTATCCACGACGCTTGAAATGCGAAAACGACAATGGGAAACTAGATAAATACAGAAAGAACAGTTTTGCTAAAGTATCTAGCTAAATTTTTAGATACTTCAGTAAAATCAATTTTGAAAGAACGTTCATTCTTCCCATGTATAAACTATAAACGGATAAATAGCAAACAATTATAATAATAACGTTACAATCATGTCTGAATGATCGACTGTTGTATAAGAAAGTATCAATCTAAGATTGAGTAATCGAGGACTAATCAACGGAGACAAGCAAATGTTATTTTCTTTTGACGTAACTTCGTGATGCGCGATACTAATTGCTTCTGTCAATGCGCTCGGCGGACTGATCGCGGCAGTTTTTAGCGAGATTGAAATGAGCCTTGCGTGGATATATCGAGCCAAGTAATAAAGGATACTACTCATTATCGGCGGAGTGTAATCGATGGTTTTATGATTCAGGTTCTGCCACGATGTGTACGTATGGTATGATAAAAAGATGCCGGATAAACCGAATACTGGACAGACGATGAAGCGCGGTGAAAAACGTTTAATTGGACTAGATTGTGGACGGCCGAGGTGGTTGGAGCGTAGATGACCGGTTCGTGCAGGCACGTAAAGTATTGACGGTGAACTTCGGAAAATTCTGCCTCATGTTGAGAGCGCCAAGCCATACGCTAAATTGCTCCCCCGATGTATTACCAGGAAGAGAGGACAGAATTTAGAGTACGCGTATCCTCTTATCGCCGAGGTTACGCCGCGGCGGAAAGAAGGTCGCTATATACTCGACATCGAGGCTTTAATCGCGTAACTGTACCCCGCCGCCCGTTCTAACCCTTCATTAGGCGCGCATCTACTTTACGTGACTTTTTTTTAGCGACCGACCGTCCATACCGCTCTCTCGCACCCGGCGAGAATATCGTACGTACGTAAAATGCGGCTTAAATTAATCCGCGTGTAATGGTCTCACAAGGTTACTCTGCTCGATCGTTCCCGATGCTGATGGCGCGTGCGCTTCATCGTGCTGGGGTAGTACATGAGATGGATACGATGATTCCTGATGTACGAAGGGGGAGATGAGAAGAATATTTTGCAATTGTAAAAATATACGCTTAATATAATCTGATAAATTTTTTAACGAGGGAAATTATTTTTTAGACATCAAACGATATCATTCCTTCATTTGAGATATGAAGTGATCGAAATTCAAATATATCACAGAAAACATGGTTTTGCTAAAATATCTAAAAATTTAGCTGATATTGATTTGAAATAAATTCGTTAAAATTTCAGAATAATACAAATGAATCTCGAACGTGTTGAACGATGCTGCAAAAAGTTTTGCGGCATTTTAATAATCAATTTCAATGTAGTACATAATTATTTTGATGATCTAAAATTATTTTCAAATCTGTATCTAAATTAAATTTTTAGATATATTAGCAAAACTATCTTTTCCGTATATAGATTCAAAAAGATACGCATTATAAATATAATTTCACATTTTAAAGTAAACTCTCTTCCTTTTCCTCTCTCTCGAAACCAATGGACTTCGATTCCGGATAGCTCATATATGCGATACGCATCTCGCGAGCACGAACGGCCCAGGAAGCCATCTTGTTAAACTCCAGGGATTTCCGGGCAAGGACGAAAGGATCATTAGCGTCGGGCCGGATTCATCGCTCATACGCGAGTTCCCGTGCGATGAAAACTGCATGAAGAAAAGACAGACACGTCCCGTCCCGTCGATATAAATAAAGTATCGAAGGGATGGACACACTTCGGCTCGTCCGAACACAACGACGAGCGAAATGAAAAATGCCGAGACGGCCGATCAATGTAAATATATTCATGACGTGGGGTGGCCGAGCGGCCACAGGGATGCCGGGATATACACGTACGCGTATACGACGGGGTTTTATAGGATGGGGTTCGTCGAGGACTCGATGGCACTTGGACGGCACATAATTCACTCTTTGGCAGCTCATTACAATTTAAAAAGGCCTTTGTCAGTGTACTACTCGTGATTTCGTTCACGGTCTCGTGGCGTTCGCGCATCGCCGCACCTTCGGTGGCAACTAACGATGCTCTACTTAGTTCCTTCGTCATGCGTTGAGTCTTCAATGAAATGAAATTAGAAATGTAAATTAAGTCCGGTTACGCGATGTTAAGAACCTGAATCAAATTAAATAAAATCAAGTTAGATATTTTGTTAAATATTTAACTTGAATAAAACATTTGTAATTTCTATATATACGCTTCGTAAAATGAAGTGTTTATAATTTCTACGCTTATATACGTTTGAAAATTTTTTTAGCAATTATCTTAGAAAAAAAAATAATCACACTGTTGTGATATCTTTCTGTACGTGTCGCAACCAAAATGTAATCTAATTAATTATATTCATTATCTCGACAATAATTTTGCCGTTATGCACGATCGACTTTTACCGCCAGGAACGTATATATCACAGATTATTATCCTAATCACTGACGGATCAATAATGACGAGTTCGTTTTCTCTCGTCCGCGAAACCGGTTTGAAACAAAGAATGACGATAGGCCAGGAGATTTCTAATTTAAGTCGTTCAAACGGCCACATCGAAAGAGAAATAACTACGTACGCGTTTTCGAAACTGATTCCGGCCATTACAGTCATCTTCTTTACATCGATAATTTTGAATTGACATACAAGGATGTATACTGATTTATAATGCAAGAACATATAGAATTATTGGTACACCGAAGAAACTGATATTTTTCCTAATGATACGGTAAAAATGTAAATATATGAATAATAATTATGTGAACAATGAATTTGTTTTCGATATTTGTTATGATATTTAATATTGAAGTAAGTTTATGAAAATTTCTGTTTTAAAATGCCAACAGTTCCATATTGATATATGATATTTTCAAAACACACGAGTATACATGAAACAACAATAGTAACAAATCCGAATACTCTTTTCTCGATATTCATATTTCTCCAATGCTACGTAAAAATAACAAGTCTCTACTAGTCTTTAATGACTAATTGGTTGCGCGCAAACTAAAAAGCGGGCGCTGCAAAAATTTATGCAAAACTCCGCTAATCGGTGAGCGGCCAACAAGTGTTTGAGTGCCCGATTATCCCGTTGATTACGCACCTCGCTCGCGTTTTATACTTTAACACGTTTGTTAATCACTCTAATCCACCTTCGACGAGCATTCGCGAACCCGGCAATCCGTGAGAATAATTACTACGTACGCCGCTCGTAATGCGTGTGCCTTTTTGCGCAACGAAATACGCGCGAGATTGCGACACCTTTTGTCCCGACGTAACACGGAGAATCGAAACCGGACAGAACCGGGTGGTAAAAAAAAACAAAAAAGACAAAAAGAGAGCGTGTGCGCAACTGCGTTCCCGCGGGATCGGGCGGAGAAGGAGAAGCCCGAAATTGATATGTATTCCATACCGTGCCGCGTCCAATCTATCGTGGGTCAAGCAGGCGGAATTTTAAGCGCGTTTTGACGTATGCGCGTGTACGTACGTGCGTATCGCGTGCGTATCGCGGGTGCTCGGCCACCGAGTGTCGAAATAGCCCCAGACGATGAAACTGTGCGAAACGCAGTGGCCGACCGGACCCCGGATCACCTCCTCGCATTCAGAAACTTACGAGGGCATAAAGTATCCCGATGTCTTATACACGTCGAATACACGCGTGTTCGAAGATACGTGTGCGTGCGCGCGCGCTTCTTTCTATTGTGCAAAGGGGTGGCGCGCGGCCGCGCGAATGCCCAACGAGGGTTGGGCGGCGGTCATCGTTGGAAAATTGAATTTCGTCCCTGAGGGCCCGTCGGATGAAGTATGCTGACAGTTGGAAAATTTGCGTTTAACCACGCGCACGCGACACCAAGCGCCGGAATATATCCCCGGGAAAAATCTTCCCGCCATCGTTCTCTCTTTTTTTTTTCATCACCTTATTCCCTCTTTATTTATTTATTTTTTTCACAAATACGCTCGAAACGTGTGAATTTCGATATCGCGAAACGCTCGATGATTATTTAAAAATACACTTGGACTTACCGTGAGGCACCCATCCATGATGACAGTTCTCGCAGTAGCGCAGATGACGTTTCCCGGGTGTGAAAGATTCGCAAGAGCAGCCGTTCACCGTGCAGCGGATAGACTGCAATCAGAAACAAGTGCGTCACTGTAGAGAGACTATTAAGTTACAGAGAAAGTATCATATAACATTTAGAAAGAGTCGTCAGTGGTGCCTATTCAGCAGGCAGGTTTCGTCTATCTATATCCCACGTACCTCAGTTCAGTACGGATTAAGGGACGATTGCCGTAGGCAAGTGGAAAATGGACGACAGGGGTTCTTGGTATTTTGAGTGACCGTTTGGCGTAACGCCACCCTAGAGGAAGCTCGTAAGAGACAGGCTCGTCGGATTTTAAGGAACCGTGAATATTTTCCGCCCTTTGGCTTGGAATTAACCCCCTGGGATCGACCATCCAATACTCCTATATCCTCGAAGAGGAGGAAAGGAATCGACCTCGCGTATCGGTATTACTTTATATATACGAGAACGCGGTAGAAAACTTTATTCGCCGCGCTGTTGCAAGTTACCTGTAAGTCGATATGTACCTACATCGAGATATCGACGTATCTCGTCGCCGCCGTACTGCATCGAGACGAAAAGGCGGCATCCCTTCCTCTTCAACAACCATGTCTATTATAGATTTGAAAGTTCACCCACGAGCAACACGAATATGCACTAGGAAGTTCGATTTGCAATTATCGCACTAATGCACTTGGGGGACCGTCCGAGATTTTACGTAACACCACGTCGCTCTTAGAGATTGCGACTTAATTTCATTTAATCTTTTAGCAACGAGTTTAATTTTACTTCACCGGAAAGAACGGTTTTGCTGAACTATAAAAATTTAGCTATACTAAATAACATAAGACGAAATATATTAAATTTTAATAAATATATTTATTTACCGTAAGTATGATAAATAAATTAAATTCATATATTATTCAAATAAATATTTATTAAAACTTACAATTAGTACATTTTTCCTCAGTGTATAAATACACTTAAATCGGAAAATAGTTATGTTTGAATTATTAAAATAATTATGCGAGACGCTGAAACTGCTAGAATATTAAAAGTCTGCAGCATTGTCTTAAATGTTCTACACATAATTATTTCAATAATATTATTTTCTTTTAAAAAAAAAAATTTTTTAGATATTTCAGCAAAACCATTCTCTGTGTTCACTCTTAAATCCTTAATATTTTTGGAGATATTCTAGTCAATTTTAAAGATATCTAGTTTTTTTATAATTAAATTTAATTTAGCCCTAATTATTAGTTAAATTAAATAATTGATTTAATAGAATGAGGTGTAATAATTATATTATTTGTTTAAAATATTGATTATTATTTAGGGAAGGAAATTATGGGATAATCTGTAATTTAAATTAAAATCATGTATTAGTAATTTTTATTTAAATTAATATTAATAAAATTTTAATTTTATAGAAAAAATTTAATAATCTATTATTAATATAAAAATATAAGGATAAATATAATATATTTTATAACATTATTTTATTTTATTTTTTAAATAACAAGACTTATAATCATTTTCTTGTTTCTTTCTCAAATTATTTTTTGTTTGATTTCTTTTCGCTACAATCAATTCAACTTGAGGAAAGTTTACCTTCTTTTTCTAATAAACACACATAAATAAATATACACGTTCCTGACTTTATCTTCGATCACGATCATCACGCATCTTCCATATCAGCGAAAACGCAATTTACCGAGAGACGCAACCCCTGGCGACGTTCGCAGGAGTAATAATTTGGAATCAGGGGCAGTTCTCGCTGCCTTCGTCCCTCGTAAAACGGCAGCGCGTTTATATAAAGAGGCGAAAAAAGGGCCGCGAGAGAACGCTGGGAGGGGTAAAAAGTTGTTTCACGGCGGTGTTAGACGCCGACGCTACCCGTTGTGTTGTCGTCATAACGCCGTTACGGCGTTACACAGCGGCGTTAATATAAAGACAAATGAAGCGACGCCACGGTGCACGCTGTGCCGCCTCCTGCTTTGCTCGGCTATGTGTCTTTATATAGACAGTATCCCGTGCCACCGTGAAAAACGCATCCGCCGGGAATCTTCTGTCGCGAGAAGAAGCGATGCGCTAAGACGACGTGTACGACAAAAATTCGCAAGCGGTAAAATTTTATTAGCCACACCGCGGGTTATTTATTCGGAACGACGACAGATTATACGGCGATATTAGCGGAGCTGCTCCGCGTAAGAGGGAGCATTACATCCGAATAAAAATACGTGCGCGGTATAACGTCTTGTTTTTCGCAAGCAACTTTCTTCTTCCCAGGTGAATTTCATTAATAGTCATTATGACTTTTATTCAATTTATTTATTAATTTTCAATTTTTTTTTTAATTTTTATAGCTCGTTTAATTTTTCCTTTCTATTTTATATAAAACAAATTTATGATAATTGACTAAAATAAAACATATTTCTTTTATTATTTATTTATTTATATATGTGCATATTTTTGATATACACGTGATTTTTCTTAATTTGTTTCTCAATATATTGTTGAATTCCGGAAAAATATGTGATTAAAACGTTGTAAATGTTAATTTAATAAGGAATAATTTACTGATATATTTAAAGATAAAATTCAACTGGGAACAAAATATATTTGCACTGCTTTGCACATAATCTATACAACGTTTATATATTACATTATCGTAATACTGTACGCGTAACACTTCCTGGATCTTTCACCTCCGTCTGGCATTGTCATTCTATTTGTCTTCCTACTATCTTCCACTAATCTGGTGATGAATGCCATTTCTCGAGTTACATGCACAGAAGGTGTGTCATTCATTCGTTCCAGTTCTTTTTCATGATATTCCAAGCCGACTTCTCTTACATACGTTTGAATCAAAGTCTAGTCATGTATCGTCAAGTCCGATCAATGTGTTTATATGCATACTGAGTTCGAAGTAATGAGCTGAATAACCAGGAAAGAAATGATTCCTACAGAGAACGATTTTGCTGAAATATCTAAAAATGTAGCTAGATACATAGAAAATAGTTTTGTTGAACAAAATAATTACGTAGAACGCTCAAATTCGGTTGCCAGAGTGTCAAATTTTTTACAGCATTGCTTATTATTCTCAAGTTTCCTATGTAATTATTTTGTCCAATAAAATTATTTTTAAATCTATATCTATTAGGTGTTGGAATTAATTCGTAGCGTTTTTTAATGAAAGAATGTTATTTATTTCACATGAGCATTAAAAAATACATTAATGAAAGTACTTCCCATCACTTGTAAAACGCTACGAATTAATTCCAACACCTAATATCTAAATTTTTACTAGCAAAATCTTTCCGTAGTCATAGAATAAGTCACGATATTTACACCCCTCTGTTTTTAAATTATTCACCGTTCAAGTTCGTTGCACACACGCAGCTATAGTTTCAAGTTTTTTTTATTGTAGTATACTTCAACTTAATACAAAGTTAAATGAATAAGAGGGTTTACCTGCCGATACATCCAAAAACATGTACAACTCTAACAAATCACAATCCCGTAAAACTTGTACTGTGAATAATTTATAAAAAATAATATTATGTTCATAAAAAAGAAGTCATTTAATATTAAAGAAGAAAAATGTAAAATTGTGCCGACATAATTATGTATAAATGTGACCCCATAACTAATGTAAAATAGCTTTTTTTCAAGTTGCTTTTCATAATTCATTACGTCACTATTCCACGGTTGGTATAACGCGGATCTGCCGCAATGCCGGTGCACAACTGCAAATGGATTCGCCAGGTTCTGGCTCGAGTGTCTCTATCACCTCAGTCGTTTCCCTTTTACTTTTGCGTACTGCCTTCTGGTATCGCGCCGTACAGAAGGCAATAACATTTTTACGAGCCTCGAAACATTTATTACCGTCTGTAAGCCGCCACGCGGGTTTTCATCTTGCTCTTTTCCTGATATTCGCTACTTAAGGATACACCAGTTCTCGCGAACGTGTACGTATACGTGTAAGTATCACATATATGAACTTCTTAGATAACGTCTTTCGATTAGGGAAATAACAGGGAAATGTCTACTCAGAGGCTCCTTCCATTCTCCGATGCGATTAATAACTCGGAAGCGGCCCGAATGACAACTTTGTTCCGTCGTTAATATTTATTGTTACAATTTTTATCGACGTCTTTTTGTTTGAAATTATAAGTGAACAATACGTCCCGCTCATCAATATCTTTAACATTCTAGTTTAAGAAAGGAGATTGGAGATACATGAAAAGGTAAATTTTTTTATTGAAATATCAAAAAAATTAGCTAGATACAGATCTGAAAATAATTTTGATATCAAAATAATTATGTAAGATGTTTAAACTGATTGTTAGAACGTCAAAGCTTCTTGCAGCATTGCTTATTCTCTAAATCTGAATCAGTGGAATCAGTTATTAATTACCAGTGATATACTTGACACTGATAATCAGTGAAGTTCAATTAAAAAAGGAAAAATGTTTGAGCATCATATAATTAAAATACTGATATTTGCACGTTAATTTCAATCTTCTAATACTCATTGAATTTAAGCAATAAAACAAGGTTAGTTTGATCACGTAATAAAAATTAGCTAGATTAGAGATCTCACATTTAACTCACTGATTATCAGTGGTATCATTACAGTGATTATCCACTGATTCAGATTTAGAGAGTATCATGCTTGTGATTCCTATCTATCATCAATCATTTTGATAACCCAACAAAATTATTTTCTGCATCTAGCTAAATTTTTAAATACTTCAGCCGTTCTTTTCGTGTATGTATTGATTATCGAAAATATTTTTTCCAAACTAATATTTGTAATATTTAAACTTATATTTGTAGAAAATCAAGAGAAAACATATGAATGGTTGTATAGCCAAAGAATAAAAAAAAAGAAACATAATAATATTAGATATATTAAAATCGTATCAGATGTATAATCTCTGCAAAAATTGATAAAAATTAAAAATTTATACTTTTTGTATAAAATTTATGGTTGTGCAGTATATACATTAGATCAATGTTTACATTTAATAATACAATCTTACTGTTTAAATAAAAATGTTAACATTTTATCTTAATTATTTTTTAAAAGCATGTCTACTTCTTATTGAAACGATTTTTGATCTCCAGGTTGTCACTAAACTTTCATTATTTTCAAATACAATATTAAAAAATCTAATTTTTTAATCATTTTTAATTTTGTTAAAAAATACGTATGATGCAAAAATTTTCTGCAGAATATATAAACAAAATAAAGATTATTACAATACATTATAATAATTTTCGCACGAATATTTTTTTCTTTTAAAAATGTTGTCTATCGACATTAAATGAGTATTTATCACATGTCAGAGGATTTGTGTGTACGTGCTTTTGAGATCCGTGTTATGTGCCCTCGCACAACAAAAGTTGCGCGCAAAAAGCGATTACGGAGCGCGTACGTACCATGCCAGATCGTAATTAACAGGGCGCAAGGTGCGCGGTATTCAGTACACGCTCCATCCTTTGGATGTGCGCGTGGCGTTGCGTTGCGTTGCATTGCGCTTTCCGTTGTATTACGGCGCTTAAAAAGCCTCGCGGCGCGCGTGCCGAAATTAGCGTTCACGGCAGCTGGCTTTTTTGTCGATCGAGAGAGAGAGAGAGAGAGAGAGTAAGAGAGACGGAGTAGCTTAACTGCACGCTCCCGAGAGCCATCCACCGAACGATCAATCGATCGAGCCTGTCATACGGATCGTGATCGATTGTATCCCCGCGGCCAAAAATTCTCGGTCGGTCAAGGTTTCCGGAACGCCGGTTCCGGAATTTCGCGAAAGAACGCAATAGAGTTTTAACCGATGCGCTATAATAAACAGACGATGATGATGCGTACAGTTCATTATTTCCATATACAGATGTTTTTCGACTTTCTCTTCTTCCTATTGTGCTGCTATAATACATATATTTATCTCTCAATAAATATAATCTTTTTTCATTAATTATAATTTCCCTGAAAGAGCATAGATAAAGACGTTTAATGAAATATAAAAGTAATAAGGTAAAAAGCTGCGACAGAAAATATCATAATTTTAGAAAAATAAGTTTATGACTTGTCTCACCCGTGGATGTGAAAATAATTCCTGAACAGGGGGAGGAGGATAGCCAATGAAATTATAAACTATGAAATTTTTTTTTAATAGTTTAATTACCTATAACCTTAACAACTGCAAACGTTGAAATTTCTCATTAATTCCTATTTATAAATTCGTTCATCAATTTGCCCAGATTATCATCCATTGATGCCTTTCGCTAAATTCGCATGGAATATAGCCAAGTTGTTCAGTCGCATTTGCATCATGCATGCTCGTAACTATGTTTTTAATCTTCTCCGCTGTGCGACGAGGACAAGATACTATCCGTATTAGCCGAATTAATTTCGTAGACTCAAGAATAAGGTTCCTCCTTTTTGTATTGGTGGAGACAATTATATTTTAACATTTCAAATTGCGCAGCCGCGCACAATACTTTCCCCATGAGTTTTAAAAAATTAACAGTTGATTTTAAATTCAATTCTTGCATTTCTTAACTGTTGATTCCCAAACCAAACCTCCTTTCGAGGTTGTAATATTCCATAAAGCCTGTTCACAACTACATATATTGTTATTGCATCGCTTGTTCAGGTTTTCTTTTCTAATTGCAATGAGACTAGTTCATGACAGTCTGATCAACAAATACATAATATTATAAAAATATTCATCATTTTTATAATCTCTTCTCATTAATTACAATTCTTCTAAAAGGATAAGAATGTTCAATAAAATGTTAAAATGTAAATGTCGCGATAAAAAAGCCGCGACGGAAAATGTCGCATAAATCATCATCATTTTATAAGAATTCATTTTAAACTTTTCTTGTTCCTATAATTTTGAGAGATATGGAAAGAAATCAACATCATTACATGGTCATCGAGTTGTCATTATAATAATAATCATACTGGGCGTACATTAAGCGATTGAGGAAATGCGCCAAAATCAGCTGGAAAGCGCGTGTACGCAACACAATGATGCGTGCATAATATATAACATGACGCTAGTGCGCAATCAATCCGCCCGCATATGCTCAAGGGACGAATGGAATAATATCGCGACTTATCACGGTACAATAATTAATTGCGCGGATACGGATTACACGAGTTACGCAAAATTTCCATTCAATAACGTCCGCTATCGTGATAATTATTATCAACGCCGAGCCAACGACACAATTTCACAGTGCGCCATTGTGTTCCATGACGACGCGCGCGTCGTCTCCGAGAAACTAATATCGCCTAACAACAAATCAGATCTCTTGACATTCCACTAATTATCATTACTCGAAAACAGTGTACAGACGTGCGTCATTTGCGAATGATAATGGTTATTATTCGGAGTAATGATCAAGTGAGTGAAAGAAAGAGATGATGGACGAGACTTAAAGGGGACGCTGAATATCGCTGTCAAACATCCTCTTATTTAATCGATTAGTAATTCTTACTTCATTTTCCTTATTGACAATCTTCTATTTTACTATTTATTGCAGTTTCATTTATAATATGAATGCATAAAGAGAATAATTTTATATTTAACATGTTTAAATTGAAAAAATGTTCAACAAGAGAATTCAAAGAGACAATTAAAACAACAATCTCTTTTTTTTTTTTTTAAGTAACATCACACATATGCAACATTTCTCGTTGCGATTAAGAACGATCATAAACCCTTGTAACCCCGAAATAAATCGAGATTTCATTACGACGAGTTCATCAACGGTTCCGCGCGGAGCGGAAGATTAACGCGGATAACACCAGTGCTTGTTGCTCGACCGCAAATTTCGGCCGATATACGCCTGTCGATTACAGGAAGCGCAGGCGTAACGCGAAAGTGCCGAAAACTCGACGGCTCTCGGCGACGATGATGCCGATGATGCTGATCTGATACTACAGCCGTTGCGCGCCGCGCAAATCCGACGGCGCCCGGCCGTCGATTTCGCACACGCTCGTGTTTAATGAACAGGGCTAATCTGGACCGATTTGAAACGCAACGCTAACAGCATATACACACACCGACTCGTTCATCGTGGCAAATTAATTTGGCCGGCTCGAATTAAACCTCAAGTATAAAGCCTGGCATATGCGCGCGCGTCG
The DNA here is from genome assembly GCF_000204515.1 of Acromyrmex echinatior. Next base: position 287,696 of record NW_011627021.1, read on the forward strand.
CCCGTGGACTGCGCGAGCTCATTAATGAGTTCGAGGATTTAGGCTCTCCCGTGCGTTGTGCTGATCGGATATTCCACCCCCCCTTTCGTGGGTAACGAGTGCATGGAGGAGCATTATCCTATGAGTGAACTTTGCATCCTCTTGCTTGACGAAAAACTGAAAAATGTTGCATGTATATCGAATCTAAGTCCGACAGAACAGACTTCGAATGTTGCTATATGGAAAGAATAGTTTTGTTGAAGTATCTACTAAAAATTTAGATACAGATTCGAAAATAATTTCGTTGGGCCATCAAAATAATTATATAAAACGCTCAAGTTCGCTAGTTGCTAGAATGTTAAAACTTTTAGCAGCATTGTTTGAATTTTCGGTATAATTATTTTGATGATCTAATAATAATAAAATTATTTTCAAATCGATATGTAACTACTAAATTTTTGGATATTCCAGCAAAACCGTTCTTTCAGTTTGGTATAAAATGTATGATATATTTCTCTAATATATTTATAATTGACACCTATCGCAAATTGAAGTATCAATTAATAAATGGCTATCATTATCGTCCATGGTAATTTTTAAAAAAAGTATGATGAGAATACAGCTAGCGGAGTTAGATGAAATTTAAATGTTGAAGAATAAAGAAAATGAATCACGGCTTACAGTCGTTCGACGCAAACAGCGCGTGTACACAAGTTAGAAAGACGTTCGTCCAATAATAAAAAGAAAGAAAGAATTGCCGTAGCGAGGCGATTTTTCGTCCGGCTTCGAGCACACATCTTTCATCCTAAATATAGCATACATATACACCGGCGGAATAACGAAATGCTAACAGCCAACCGTTAACGCGCCCCGCGTTTAGCATATTGTCGCGACCACAATGGCAATTTGCGTGATATATCTGCCCGTTTTCGCCGGGACGCGTTCAAATGTAGCGGAATTAACTGGTCGAATATTCGAGTACCAACAAGAGAGAAAACGAACGACGTGGAGAGAAAGAGAGAGATATGCATGTGTCATCACATCTATGCGAATACAAAACTTTGGCACACACAATATAGGAGAAACAATTATACTGAAAAATCGCAAAAAAATATTTACAATAGTATTTATATTATCTGTATAATTGAATAATGCAATTAATTAATTCAAAATATATATGACATTTTTAAGATATTTATAAAGAATTTTTTTGTATATTTGTTATAGTTAAATTCGCTTAATATTATAATATCTCGCTACAGCTTACAACGCTACTCATCAGTCTTGCATGAACGATAAATATCGTGCCGGCGACAAAATATCGCGAAATAAAGAAGGTCCTTCTCGAGGGTTGACGGACGACACCCTCAGGACCACTAAGTCACGGGCTATGCTAACTTTGTGCCCAGCCGCCTCTCTGGAAGATCACCCTCCACTATTTTTCCGACCGATGAAATAATGTCACCCCGATTGTCGGCCCTGATACATGTAGCGTAAAACGCGGCGACAATACATAGCATATATGATAATATGTAAAATTTTTCATCCTAATGTGCAACATCGATTATTTTCCATATACTCCCCAAATTCATACGAAGATTTCGATTATTTATTAAAGTCTATTGATATGATAATCGATTACAGCGACGTTCTTATCGTTAATATCCATACAGAAAAAATGGTTTTGCAGAAATATCTAAAAATACAGCTAAATTCAGACGTAAAAATAATTTAATTTCTGGTTCCTAGAATCTCAAAACTATTTGCAGCGTTGCTCAACATGCTTAAATTTTCTAAATATTTATTTTAATTCAACCAAATTATTTTCAGATCTGTATCTAGCTAAACTTTTAGATACATAGACAAAATTATTCTTTCCGTGTAATAGACACAATTTATGTGACAACTTATTTATAAAATGATACACTTAAATAATACTTGCTATTAGTTAATTGCTAATTAATCATTCCGTAATCGGAAAATTGTGTGTTATCCCTCTTGCAAATTAAGATATCGTAAAACTATATAACGGAAAGATATACAGTTTGTCTATTATACTAACGAATACCTAAACCCACGCTGATTTGATACTAATAACTACATGAAAGAGACAGAGGTGTCTCAATCCTTCGTTGGTACATGACAGGTTGGAAAATTTCACAACACAAAAGGAACACCCGTACGTCTCAATTATTTCGGAAAATTATTGTGGAAAAGCCACAAAGCTGGGGCTCTTTCGCACCTGCGGGAGTGACCCGGGTTCTTTTCATCGGTAGAAAATTGCTTGTCTCCTTTTTCCCTCTTTCTTTTTCTTTTCCTTTTTCGTTTACTTCTCTGATCGCTGCGCGCGTGGACAGGTAGGCGAAGCCGGGCGCGGGGAAGTGTTTTCTAAATCTCGTTATTACATCTCGCGGGCAAATGCGAAAAATAACCGAGGGTTGGGATACGCTGCACGCCAAGCCGTGTAGCCATCGTGGTGGAAGAGGTAGCGGGAGGACTTAATCCACCGGTTTAACCATAAAACGGTGATTGCCGTGCGGATATACGCGCATACATATCCATATGCATGTGTGGATATTCGCACTCAGGGGGATTCCGACGAAACGTTGCGCGAATGAACGCTGGAAATTTCTTGCTTAACCCTCTTAGACTCGAGCCGGCATTTATCAAACTTTTCGAGAGACGTGGAAATTGAGAGAAAAAAAGAAAATTATTCGTACACACAGCGACGATCTCTTCCGAGAACCGATCGACCGAGAGAACCACCCCACAAGTTCGACGCGCGGGGGTCGCATCTAAAAAAATGACTAGACATTTTAATAGAGCGGCTTTTCATCTATCGTCCCTATCCATCGGCAATTTCCGATTGGGTCGTCATTGTCTAGCAGCCACAGTCTCGCTGCGCCTTGCGGCTTGACTTTTCATCGTGACGGCCACACCTTGCGCCGTCGTACGATCGTCGGCTGTTAAACGAAAATGAACCGTAATGGCGTAATGGCCGGTGGCAGCGGGGCCGCGCCGGCCGTCGTCGCAGTTTCATCGACGATCGACGTGATGGTAGCGACGCAAAACCCGCGGCTTCCAAGCGATGAGAATATCGAGAAGATAGAGGCTCCGCCCGAACGACCGCGAAGAGATTCGTCTGCTCGATTGATGCAAAGCATAACGGCGATCGAATGTGATTTGTTGCAGCGAGGCAGTTCTGCACGCAGTCTACGTCTTTTAACCTTGCTACGTTGATTCGCAACGATACAAATGATAGTATCAATGTTACTGATCTCTTTGCTACGTGAATATATCTGACTGCGCGCAATGAACTCTCGAGATGGTATTCTTTAACTTATTACGTTAGAGAACTACTATAACGAAATTAAACCGATGCGATGTAACGATACTGCAGCGTCATCTCATCATTATTACGATATTTTCCTAAGCGTTCCCGCATCCGCATACTGAATGACAGCACTATTATCGATTTTACGTATACGGCGTAGACGTCAGTGGCGTTTAAATGTCTTGGAACGTACCGTCCTCGCTCGTCCCCTTATCGAGCCCTCCCTCTTCCTTTCAAGATACTAAAATCGCATGTTGGGCTATCATTACAGAAATGACGTTCGTCAATAACGCTTAAACTTCGGTAGCGGGGTATGTACGGGGCGATCCCAGACACGTAATCGCGTAATGGCCGCCATTGAGGCGCGGGAGGGGCACCCTATTGTCTCACCACTAGTCGGTTGACTCGTAACGACCTGAAACTTTCGATGCCGTGACACACTCCGCGGCCACACTTCTGCAAATGAAATGACACACGCGATTTCGACGGAGCTCACGTACACGGCAGGGAACCGGCGATTTACATTTCGACGACGAAAGCTCCGACAAAGAGCGTTGAGGTTCGGCCGGCCAGCCGGTCGGTCGGCTGGCTGGCTGATGGCCCCCTGGCACGGGATCCTGTTTCCAGACAAATGCACGCTTCGCGAGAACATCGTACGTTTCGATATAATAACCTCGCAGGAAACAGATATCGCGAGACTTTAAGTATTGCTGAGCTATGTAAGATACGTTATGTGTTAAAGACGAATTAAAAATTTGAAAACAATTATTTTCTGTAAAACAAGATTCTTAGGTACGTACACTATCTACTTATATTACATATATTACATGGAAATTAAAAATGAAGTACTTAAAAATTTATTGGATACAACTCGGCAAATAATTTTGTTGGACCATCAAAATAATTATGTAGAACACTTAAGAATGTATTACATGTATTTTTTAATAAAATAAGAAAAATATTGAAAAAAATTACAAATTTTTCTATATTATTGTACTTGAAAATATAAATATAAGAAGCTCGGTGACGATTTAGAACCTGGATAAAAAATTATTTCGATAAAAAGTAGACATTTTTTTTTTTAATGTATTAAGATAAAAGAAGAAAATGTTCATTCAAATTGTATTGTTAAATATGTGTATTAATTTATTAAATTATTTTATATATGTGTAATGAATGTTCAATTTATTTACAGAAGATACTTTTGCAAAGATATGGACATCCTTAAGCGTTTAACAATAATATTGCTGAGAAAAGTTTTAACATTATAGCAACTAGTTTGAGAGTCTTACATAATTATTTTGATGATCTAAACTAAATTATTTTCAAATCTGTATCTATATACATGTAGTTATATACATGTTAAATTTATAAACACTTCAGCGGAACCATTTTTTGTATATATATCGACGACATACCTATATGTGAATCGTGAGACAATCATAGATATTATAAATTTTCATTATTTTTACACAAACTAATTTATTGTTATCCAATGTTACAATAATATCAAACGTTATTACTGGAAAAGAACATTTGCTGAAGTATCTAAAAATTTAGCTAGGCACAGATCTGAAAATAATTTTGTTGAACCATCAAAATATTTATGCAAAAAATTCAAGCATGATGAGCAATGCTGCGAAATTTTTTTACATTCTTGCAACCAGCTTAAGTATCTTGCATAATTATTTTAGTAGTAAATAAAATATTCCAATAAAATTATTCTCACATCTGTATCTAGTTAAATTTTTACGTACTTGAGCAAAATTTTTTGTCGCGTATAATGTGTGTAAAATTCGCTTTGACAGAAGAAATATTATACAATATTTTCGCTCGATCTGTTTCTTATGATTTCGTGGCGTTCTGCGTGCTGCGGAGTTTCTCGCAGAGGGAGACGAGGACGAAACTCGAATGAAACCAAAGATTCGATCATGCAGCGACTTGCCGATATATTATATACAGTGATGGCCATTTCTCGTGCCTTAAGGTCATGAGCTCAAGAAGGCGTGTTTCGAGAGAGGAAGAACGAGGTGTGCAGTTCGCAGGAAATCGATAATCGGACCGTTTGACCAGTAACATCGTTCCCAAAGATGATATTAAGCAATTCCATCACGCACGTCGCGCGCCATTATTCCACGAGATGAATGATTACTAGCCGTTCTTCCTAGAATACGCACGAATTTTTTCAAAGGAGATCTAAAATTTACCTAAAAGAAATCTATCTAGAAGAAATCTATTTATGTCGAAACATTTCTCTTTGTATTCATACACGTACATACAATTCAAAATTAAGTATTAAGTATTTGTTTTTATAAAATATCATAATCCTTATAAGCACACAAATAATTCCCAGTATTATTGTAAGTTAATACTATTTAACGCAACTTCCTTGGTAATCTTCTTTGATATCGGAATATTGAAATGTATATCATTTAATTTATTTAATTACCTCACATATTTGTGAAAGGTAATATAAAATTATATTAATTAAATTTATTCATTTAAACCGCCTGGTGATGGATTCATAAAATTATATTGTTTTTTTTTTTTTTTTACCTCATACACAACCACAAGAAAATGACGATCGTACCAAGTGCTTTACACTCGCGATATAAAATTAAATCTGTCGCTAAAAATATTCAACGTACATGTGCATGTGCATTTCGAGATAACATGTAGGATGTTGCGTACACGTATCGAGCGGGCCGGCCACCTTCCCTCGATCTGGGCCCCAAGCATAACGCCAACCCCGTCGAGGTCCAGTCGATGTGTGATATATCGGCTCGTAAAAATCCCCGGGAATAAAATATCTCCGGAGGATCTCGGAGGCCGAAGGTCGTCGTCGCCGAAAGGGGTCTCCTTGCCGGGGTACAACGCGTTTATGGGTGACCAGATACACATATGCGAAGGTGCCGCGCACGCGCGTGTAGGTGCGAACATTGTTAACAAGTCCCGTATTTTATACACTCCTTCAGAAACAACGAGATGGAGGCGGGGGTGGGGGAGTCGAGAGGGAAAAAGAGGGGGAGGGAGCGGTCGGAGGCCAGAGGTGCTCCGCTTTGGTATTCGGCCATCCTCCGACTTGGAAGACACGCGGAGAGAAGAGACGTGCAATTAAGTTATCGTAAAAAGCGTATAATCGAGGCACGTTTGATGCCGCGCGGATGATCTCCGCATACTCGCGAAGAAATATAAAGACGTTAAGAACGGAACATGTAATTAAAGTAGTTTGGGCGACCTCCACGAGAGAATGAGCTTGGGCGTTGCTTGACATTTTAAAAAGCGTCCGCGCAATAACGTAGGAATGAGCGTTTGAAGGGTCGTAAATGCGTGCGGTCGAGTCGCTTGATCGAACTGGTCGAGCTTTCGCAAAAATTTCGGCTTGGTTATCATGTGAAACGAAAGTACTATGAAAGGTGAAAAAACAAATTTCAAAGGTACGCCTTGCGATATTGTAATACCAAATTCACAATTACAACAGTTATTTATTAAATTAATGATCAATCGTTTTTGAAGAACATATAAATATATATATATATATATACATATATATAATTACACAAATAAATATTTATAAGTCAATTTATTCATTTATTGTGACAGTATCTATATAATCTCCAAGAATGATAGATCTTTAATGTATTTACATTAAATTTGCATTATCAAGCACTAGAAATAATATTCTTTCTCTTATTTAATTCCTATCACTTTACATTTAACTTATGATTGTTCATACTTTCAATTATATTTCTTCGATATCTTGCCACAACCAATGAATACAATTATACCGCTGAAAATCAATGTTACGTCGATAGACGATCTTTGGGTGTCAGCTTATGTAATCCTTGATCGATCGGATATCAATTCGAGCTATTAGAGGATGATACGAACATTTGCATATAGATAGGCCTGTCAATGTAAATTATTACGGCAATAACGTACGTGCGCGTACATATCAATCCATGCTCTGCTGCCGATTCTCTCAAGAACGCGGCGCCGATCGTAAATGCGCCGGTCAGTCTTGCGCATCTACGACGGAATTGAGAACCCTCCGAGCGCGGCGGCGATATTTCCAAAGGCTGTTACTCGAGCGGCCATAATTTTAAGCATAAACACTGATTTGGCACGAGCACCGTGTCCGATGCGCCGCCGCTCCTCTGCTCTTTTTAACCACCGCGTTATGGAACAATGAAGTCTGTTTACCGTGATTAACTCTTGCGCGAACGAGAGCGAGAAGGGAAGACGGGAGAATCGATTTGCACTTTCGAACTGCGCGCTCGAGAGTAGCGAGATTAAAAAAGAAGCCGTAACGGAATGAGTCGAACAAATAGAACACCACGTTCACCGTCAACGCGGCCTTCGGGATCACGTCTATCAAAGATCACGACTGCCGAAAAAGTATTAAAAAATACTTCGTAAATTTGTTCGAAGACGATGTCAACGTGATACCTCAGAAAAGTAATCTTTGAGAAATTTCGAGTCAACTTGCGAAAAATCGTGAAAATCGAAATTCAGTCGCAGCTGAACCAGTTCTCAATTAGAAATTGTAAAATCTTAAATTGAGTCTCAGATTTACGACAAAAATCGCGAGATAATATAATATATAAAATATTAATTACATAAAAATGTGATTTCAGTTAAATAATAAAAAATGTGTGTAAGGAAGTTGAATATATTTAATTTTATTGTAATTTTGTAAAAAAGAAAATGTACAATTATTTATATGCACTTTTCTTTCACTTGTATTAAAAGAAACAGTTGATTTAATAAAATTTTATTTCTTTGATTGAATCAATCAAATCTCTTATTTGGATAGGCAAACGAATATTTTAATTGACGCAATAAAATAATTTAATTGGACAATCCCATAATATTAACTTATAAATTTGGTTTGTTGAACAAAATTTGAATAAGATTTCAATTACAAATTTTGTTTCACATAATTTGCTTTATTGAACCAAGTTTTTATGATATACATCCAGAAAGAAAGGGTTAATAAAAGAATTTCGATTTCAAAAAATGATTTCAAACGATCTCAAATCAAAGAAATGACATTGAAATAAAAAAAAATTCTTTGTTTAACCATACAATCGATGCATTTGTTTGCCCACAAGGAAACAAGAGATTTAATTGATTCAATCAAATTTTATTTCATTCAACTAAATGAGTTTCTCAGTGGCGTTTCGAATGACAATTATTCGGTACGGTATAATTGCGTATCGTCAACCCGAAATATCGGATACAGGGATACGGGTATATCTCGATTTCCGCTTCTCCCTGGGAAAACGAAACTTGAAAAGAGAGAAGAGAGGACGATGGCCGGTCTCTCTTCTGGATTCGGTAAACGCGAAGCGAAAAGATCCACGGTACTTATCCGGCCGGCTCTCTTTATTTTGCCGAAGTGCTTCCGGATATTCCCCGCACGTGGTGCTCGGTCAGGAGGTTAGGTTAAGGAGCGGCAGAAACCTCTCTCGCGGCGCAACCCTCTCCTCGTCCCTTTCCCAGTCTTCCTCACCGCTCGCTTCTATTTCGTTCCACCCTAGTAGTGGGTGGAGAGCAAAAGGGTTTCGCCCGGCAGACGAAGCAAACGAGTTCGGTTCTGGCCGGTGTACTCTGTTCGGAGCAAAGGGGTCGGTAGGTGGAAAGTAGGAGGAGGAGGTGGTGAGGAGGAGGAAGAGACGCGGGGGAGTCGAAAGGGGATCGCTGCCTCCTGCACACTGCCCCCGGGGGCGGCGTATTGATCCGGAGGCGGCGGCGGTCATCCGGCCGCTAATTAAATGCCAATCGCCAACCCATCCCCTTACCCGACCGAAACCCCTCCCCTCCCGCCCGCCACCCTTCGTGCTCACGTTTCACTGCCTCCCTTCCCATCTCTCGTCCTCCACCGCCTCCTGCCACTGCTGCCGCGCTGCCACCGCCGCCGACGTCCCTTCTACACTCAATTCGCCCTCTACTTGCTGTGCGCACCCGGGTCTCCGGCGAACCGCCCCCTTTGAATCACCACACTCGCGACCGCCATATACACCGTGATATCGCCATATCCTGCGTGAACTACCGACCCCTCCTCCTCCTCCTCCCCCCCCCCCCCCCCCCCCCCCCCGCGCGTTGTTTCATCGCCGGTGATCGTGGTATGCGACGCGGCTAACCTTTATTATGCCGCGCATCGCTTTATGCGCGCGAGCCGATTGCCGCGTGATTAAACGCGGGAGAAAATGCACGAGCGATCTCTATCCGCTGAATAATTCCGCCGAGTCCGCATGAAAATTCTCAAAGTCGATCGTATTACTTACCGAAGATTCTCCGTTTCTTATTACAACAAACTTCATGCATGAATCATCGAGTCTTGTTATTAGTCTCGTGCCAAAAATCAAATGAATCTCCTTAAAAGGTACATGGAAAAAAAGATTTTCTCTGCCGCAGCTAATCTTTGGTTTGTTATAATATACCTACGTATTTGCTATCGTAACTATAAATTTATCAATTACAGCAAAATGGTTTGCTGTTGCTGCTATAATATAGATATCACAGCTAAGACATTAGCTATGATACCTATATTTTAGCTGTCCATATTTTCCACTTGCCATTTAGTTACCACATGCAATTTTTAGTTACAACAGCTACTTTCTGTTTTCCGTGGGTACTTTAAAATTTCTGCAAAGTATTCAATATATGGTTAATTTTCCTGTGATCCATGATTTAATCTCTCGTAATCATCGTAATATTCGAAGCTACTTTCCGAAAAAATCTTGGCCAATGGATTCGACCTATCATTCGAATAAAGTGAAAGCCTATCAATTGTATCTACGAAGTATGTTTTAGCGTCAGATCCAAGCGAAGTCACCCCCTTCACGATGAGCGAAGAAAGGTCGGTTGATTGACTTCCCATGGGACTCCACTTTTGGAAGGCCACAGCTGATCCCTCTCGGTTATCTCGCTCACTCATCCGCCGACTCTTTCTTTCTATGTGTCTCGAGCTTTCCCATCCTATGAAATCCACCGAACTACCATCGCACGTGACCAGCTTACTTTGTTACTAACTTCGCGAAATGCTCGGCTAAGATACAAGCGGAATCTTGCTAAAGTATGCCGGATCTCGCGATTATATCGTCTTAAGACGCATACACAACGTTCCCAGTATATTGTTTCTCACGTTTCCTTTCATTACGTTCTTTAGAAAAATGATACATGTATAATTCGTATTTCAATTTATTAAAACCGACATTCGATAAAAATAACATTGTTATTGCATTGCATATTTATGTAGAATTAATTATTAATTGTAAAATTAATTGCTACCACAAATAAATGAGTCGAAGAATTAATTGAGTTCAAGAATGGAAAAAGGATTATCCTGAATGGATACGATAAGGTCTAATCACGTCATATATACATATATATAAACGAATTTGACGAGGGTTCCAAATTCGGCGACATCGATTTCGCGAGAGCGCGCGGAATCGTGTACTTCATATTAAATCGCGAGCGATTTTCGTACCAGCTGGCTTTTTCAGAACCACGCTCCTATTGGTGGTAGAGTACCCCTTCTTTATTCGAGGCGGTGTTAATTGGCGCGGAAGTAATTAAGAGATGGCCCACCCTCTCTCTCTTCTTCTCCTTCTCCTCCTCGCCTCTCGTCGGGCAAACCACGGTACCCGCTGTCCCCCTTCCTCCCCATCCCCCGGCTAACGAGCGAACGTTGCTCTGGGAGATGGCAGCGTCGTGATTAATAACAAGGTCCTCTCCAAACCTTGGCGTGCAGCCTCGACGTCGAAAGGTTGTAGGTGAAATTCCTGTCGGTGCAAGCGAGCGAGAAAGCGAGCGGAGCGGCGCGGCGCGGCGCGGTGAAGCAGAGCTCGCGTATATCGGCGAGTACGAGAAAGGCCGCGATTTTTTTTTCGTTCTCTCTCTCTCTCTCTCGCTCTCTCTCTCTTTCGTTCTTGTTGGCGCGCAGAACGCGCTCGTTCCCAACATCCGTTGCCGCATGGACCCGCAAAGTAATCTGCTCATCGATCACCCTCCAGTTAACGTGTCCGCACATAACCCCAGGACGCGCGTTTCTCGTGCGAGACCGAACGACTACGCTTTGTTTCTGCCGTCCTCGTTGAGATCTTGACTGTCGCACGAAAAAAAAGAATCTTCGAAGATTCGATTAAGAGATACGGGCGTTTTCCTCGCATCTTAAATCTCGAGGAGGTTTCTTAGAATTTGCATTAATATTAGAAAAAATGATTAAAGAGAAACGTGCTTAACGTTTAGACTTCGTATGCCATTTCTAGGTACGTTTCATTTATTTGAAAAAAAGACTTCGCTAATATATCGCGGAATGTTTCTTAGATGTCTTGACCGTCGCAGAGTACGTACTTATACCCTTCATCCATCATCCTCGAGTTAGCATAGTAAGGCGAGTCATGGTGAAGCAATAAAAATGCCGACGTGTCGCACTTACAAGTACTACTTCTACAATTGTAAACTTGCTAGTAATCTACGGCAAGTAGTGATTTATCAGAGCAAAACATGTTTTCATACAAGAGCAGCTGGAAAATGGCTCCTGTATGTCGACGTAAACACAGGAGCGTGACATATGTATGAAACATTGAAAGCCGGAAAATCCTAACCACACAGAAAATTATACTTTGCTACATTCTGTCAAAAGATAGATATATTAGCTTCTCAGCTAAATGTACAAGTTACTGAAAAGTCACACCTTCAAATATAAAACTAACCGGCACGCTGAAGATGTTTACAAAAAGTACTTCAACGTTATCAAAATTCAAGCATAAATTAATTTGAGAGATTTATTGGCGTACATTAATTAAAATTTTACCTCGGTACTCAGAGAAATCATTTTCGTGTGTGATGTGTCCCGGCAGTGAACCAAACTGTGAGGCCAGACGACCCGTTAATCACCCGTATCGTCCGTCACGGTTTCGAGATCTTGAGAAAAATCTCTCGGCGGGATCGTGCGAGGATACGAGGGAGACGGGGATGGAGGACGATAGCTTTCCGGTCTGCTCCTTCAACGAGGCATATCAATCTCCTCGTCTATATATCCAAGTCGGCATCGCCCGTAAGGATTATCGTGGCTCGTCATTAGAGAACCGTGGAGGTCACACCTGGCGCCCCCAGCTACAGCCCTGACGTGGATAAGGTAGGTAAGGCTAATGGCTCGGCAGATGCGAATCATCGTCCATTCTTCCCGAATCTTCATAAATATCCGATCGATATGCGATGGCCTACGTATACATGTGTATGTGTGTGTGCGTGTGTGAGTGTACATATATATCAGGGGGGTGTATGAGTGTGCCCACGCCCTAACGTTCTCGCGATCCAGACCCTTCCTGAAGTTTAACCCGTCCCGAGATCTTATTCGCGATGGTACTCGAACCAGCCCGGAGAAATTCCTCGTTTCCGTCGGATCGAATAGAGCAGGTCCGCCTTTCGAAGTTATGTGGATCGCGTAAATCATGTCTGCGTATATCCTCGTTGCGACTGCGATTCTCTCGAGTCGGTATTCAGAAAGATCGACAAAGACCGGGTTGATGTTAATTTGTCCTGGTACCGATTATGAATGGACATTAAAGAATCTGACGATGTAACACAAACGCGATTTCTGTTTTGCAGTTTTCCATCATGGAAAACTGTTGCTTGAAAAGACTTTCTATTTTTTTCTAAAGTTCTTTCAGTAGTACAATAACTTTTACGAAAACAACGAGTAAAAAAGTAAAAAAAGGATAGCTGCGAATCATATGCACTAAATATTCGAACGAAGCAACTTTTTCATGCCTGTCTCTGCGTCTCATAAAAGAACTGTAATTGCGTTGGTAATCAGGAAGCGGCGAAATTACCGAATAGCGTGCTAAAAAAAAGATATGGAAAAATCGAGACGCATTCGCAAATCTCGGCCGCGTCGTTCCTTAATTTCGGGCGTTTTTCAGTTAGCTAGATTAAGAACGATTTGTAGCGAAAATACGGCGGAAGTTAAAAAACGAACGGGTTAACCCCAGCGCCGTAAAAATACTTGTCAAGGTAACGGCATAATTTGATGCAGCTTATCGACGAGGGACGTTTACAAAATGGCTCTTTGGTTGTCGTACGTAGATGTAAGACATTTCTCCCTCGAGCGATTCTCTCCGATCGAAGTCACTTGCACGCAACAGGCGAGAAAGGAAGCGGCGAGTCCGTTGAGAAGGAAGCGTTGATATAGCATGGCCAAGCGAAAACAACAAGCGGAGAGAAAAGTTCAGACCCTGGATAGAATTTGCCACTGCCAGCCGCTGCTGGATCGTGCATTATCATCGATTAACTATAATTGATCATTTAGCTGTCGGCTTAATTGACGCCGGTTACGTACGGGATCCGAAGAGCTCGTGGCGGCGCGCGCGCGCCTGTGTTCCTTCCTCCGCTCGGCTCTTCCTGATTAATAAAGCGACGTCAAAGTGCGCAATTTGTGCAAATCGATTTATCGACGGAGTGAAACAAAACGGACGCGATGGGCCACGGCCTCGCGCATCTGTCGATTATCGTGAGTTTCCTTCCAGAGGAACGAGGTAAACGCGCGCGAGCGAGCGGTATATACATTACGAATAATTATCGCGTTAAATGCCGTATGAAGCTCGCACTCATGTCCCATCAATACCATAAAACTCTACAAAATTCGAATATCACGATTACCCAAGTTAAAAGTAACAATGAAAAAAATAGAAGGGCTCGAGGGAATAGGCGCTGTTCAGAGTGCGCTAATTGCTTAAAGAAATCTCTCAATATAAAAGTTAAATTTATTGAAGAGACGACAAGACAATCAATAATCGTTAAACGAAATCGTTATCAATAATCGATAATAATTATTTAATTAGTCTTCTAACCTTCTTCAGCGATAATAGGTGCAAAAGTACATATTTAATCTGCCTACATTTACGAGGTCATTAATAACTGGAATTAAAAAAATACTATGTAACTTTTTTCACGTGTTCTATTTCCGATACAGGATTAATATTTATTTATAAAATATATATATATATAAGTCATTTGCAAAAGTCAGGATCGAACTTATATTATTAATGAAATCGAGTAAGTGAAAAAGAGTTCATATGAACTTACGTTCAAGTCTGAAACTCTACATTTTTTCAGAAGGAAGAATTTTCGAACATTTATTGTAACAATTGATATTATCAATATTATCATTACAATAAATGTTCGTAAATCTTTCCTTCTGAAAGAGAGACAGAGAATGTGGTTCCATTCATGTAAATATAAGTTTATATAAATTTTTTTCACTCGACCTCATTAATACAATATGTATGATTATGTCTCGACTTTTGCGACTACTACATATTAAACAAGTCATTGTAATATATACTTATGTGTTATGGAAGATTCTCTAGTGCATAGTTTCGCTAATGCATTATAAAGGCTAATGCATTTAAAAGAAGAGAAAATGTATAAGTTTCATCTTATACTTTTAACTCTATTGCTAATTTTATTATTAATATAAGCTTCTTTACACGATCTAGGCTATTATAATTGTGTGTTGTACGTAGGAACGTCGCCGATCGATCGTCAACGACTCCGCACAGGAAAGGCTCTCTTTCACGCAATTACCCGTCTCTTCGTCCTTGATGGCGCGCTACCGTCATTGAATATGTATATCGGGAAGTGCATTGGCCTTGGAGCGCCGCCAATAGATTAATAGCCACGGAATGATGCTCGAGATTTCACCGGTATATATCGCATTACGGGAAATGACGCGACAAAACTTGTCGAATGACTTCGCGAACGGTAGAACGCATTCGAAGGGACGGTCGAACCGGCAGAGAAGTATATAGGAGATGGCGAGAAGCGAGGCAAGAGGGAAGAACGAAGGGAACTACGAGGAGAATCCAAACGATATCGTATAATCACCCTTGCCTTCTTTCTTTTTCATCGATCCTTTCCTTTCCCTCCCTCCGCGCCAATCCCGACTCGCGATACTCCTGCGGACCTCACGCGTTTCTTTATTTAACGATTGTGGGACAACGATCGACATCACGTGCCAGGAATGGATTTCTAACGAAGTGACGTCTTCTGTATGCGTGAAGATCCTTTAACTTTCAAGGATATTGTCGACACTTTATCATTAACGATTAAATGTGAGATTGAAAACGTAACATAGTTCGTACGTATACATATATATCTCATTGACTTCAATTACTCTACTCTATACAACTGAACTCTATGTTGTTCTCATTTCGCTTATTATTAACTTGTCCTCTTTGTTCGTATTTTAATTTTGATTTTAAGTCCATATTCTAATTTTATAACCTGCTGCTTCGAGTACTTATTAGTACATTTTGAGAAAACAGTAATTATGGCAATTATAAAGGTGACAAATAGGTGTACAATACAAGTTTTATAGATTTAATGTTAATTATAAATATACATGTATAAGTTATGAAGATTGAAGTGGCAAATATAAAAATGACAACTATACAAGTTTTCTATTTAGAATTAATAAAATTATCTACATATAAAACTGTATAGTTGTCACTATGTTTTTTTCTAAATGTGTACTAATATTAGTCTAGCTATAATAGCTATAATAGTTATAAAATTACCATAAATTAAATAAGAATAATGCAACTTTAAGATGAGTTAACAAACAGACTGAGAACGACATAACATTTAATTGTACAAAAAGTAAAATTATCGACAAGGCGACAATAAACTACATAATTACCACTTTATAGCTTTATATATGTGTGTATATTAATTCTATGAAACTTGTATGTTTATTACCTTTATAGTTGCTACCACAATACCTCTTTCTCTAAATGTGAGCATGAAACTGTTATCTTTTTTTTTATATCGCTATGTTAAATTCTTGAAGTTAATTCATGAAATTAACCCTCTTGTCTCCGTTCTGATTTTTTCTTCATGTCCCATTGCGTGTCCACTCTTCTTCATACATTACGCTTCTTTGACGATGACAAACAGAGGGTTCCTCATTGAATGAATTGTATTTCACACAAACGAAGTAACTACACTCCCATTTCACCCACCGTGATAATGATCAACAAAAATCTCATAATACACGACCTCGTTGCTTCACGGTGACATCATCACTAGTATAAACACACGAAATGTACAGCATCGTTTTTCGTTAATGATGATCTTGTTCACGATGACTGGCCATTATTTGCGCACGTCAAAAATCCGTCACACAATAGTCTATCTTTCTACTAGATCCAACGTCATACCTGCGGTATAAAGACTATATTGTGGATAGTATCAGTGAGTGGACAAAGCCGGAGATCGAGAGAGTGGCGTACTTTCTACGCGAGAAAGCACAGAAGGAAGAGAAAAGGATAGGACAAGGCGAATCCTCCTCTTCCTTCCTTCCTTCCTTCCTTCCTTCCTTCCTTCCTTCCTGATCGTCGTCGATCCACCCTTATCCGGCGGATGCTTACGAAGCAGACGTCAAAACATTCGTGAAATATGAGAGTACGGCACGCGGAAGATCGATTCGTCGGCACCCTCGAGGATGAAGAGTCGAGCGCTCGCGACGCGGCGAGAGAGGCGAGGTTCGCATTGTTAAAAGCCCGTAATAGATTATGCATTAAACGCGGCGCGCGGAATAGGAGAGATAGCGTAACAATGGATCAGCCACTTCTCACTCCCCTGGGGACGCCACTGCGCGCGTCATCCTTCGATCCCGTGAAATCATTATTATCCGGACGAGAGGGCGACGCGTAACTTCGCGATCAGAGGACGCGCGTCACGCTCGACGTTTCTCTCGGCGTCTAAGAGGGTCGATTATAATACCAAAGGATGGCGCGCCTTTACTTGATTTGCGACGCGAATCGACGTCGGTCGCAATTCCGATGTATTTCGATGTCTTAAGATATTCATGCATGCAAATTTAATTTCTCGGAGTAAATTGTCGCTTGAAAAGCTACAGCCACTTTGCGTTATATTAAATGGTTGCATAGTACAGCAGTTATGCAGAGATACATATCGCGCATTTACATATCGCGCATTTGCTACAATAATGACGTAACTAAGAGATTATCATTTTTTAGTTGCTTGCAGAAAAAAAACAGAAATATAAGGGGAAAAAAGAAAAACATAAAAGAACATAATTTTATTCCTCTATAATCAGTTTATTATAGCAAAATTGCGTTTAACAGTTAATATTACAAAATTTTTATGATTCAAATTTAATTTTTGGAAAGTTGCGCCGTTGTAGTAAATGAGCGATATGTAAGTATCTACTGTCAATAAAATTACAAATATTAATTTGTGTGCGTAACTTTTTAAATAATAAATATAACGGATGCAATCAGAAAATATAGAAAATATTTTTATTTTAATATTTTAAAGCTATTTTTTTACTTTTTGATATTTACAAAATTTAGTGTAATGAAATTGAATTTCGATTTCATATAACGTTATGATATAAAAATGTAATTTAAACAATTTTAACATTTAAAATTCGAATAAGACAATGGTTACGGTCTACTTGATGCTATAAATACTTCGAAGTATTTTTTGATTGGTCAATCAGTGAAATTCTTTCTTCCGATTGATCAGTCAATCAGTACTTCGAAGCATTTTAGCGCCAAATGGACCGCACCTTTATATTACAAATATCTTACTGTACAAATATCTTATTGTTGACTAACTCAGAACTTTACCTAAGCAAAACAATTTTTTCGTCATTCATTTTCAAATTACTATAGCATTCTACTCAAGTCATTTCCGAGCTACAATCAAGACATTCCTGCATGCGAAATATTCGCGAGGTTACGCTTCCAGGAGTCGCTGTCCCGTAAACGATCATCCCGCTCGCAAGTGCGATGCAAAAACTTTATTGCCGCGAAACAAGAAAAGCCACGGCGGTCAACGACCGATCTCGTAACGGCGGTCAACGCGTCCATGGTCCAGGCGTTTTATAGGAGCAACGTGCCATTAGAGTCGTGTTTCCTGACATTAATTTGGCCACGCAACCTTGTTGCGAAAACTAATAAAAAATTCCAAATGTATACCTTCGTACTAAGAAGACAAGATAATAAAGAAATTAAATAATAAAAAAAAAACTATAATTTCTCTCTCCGAGTGGCTAAACATTCCACTGAGATTTTTCTTTTTTTCTCTCTAAAAAGTAGCAAGGTTATCCGTATACTTAAATTTCATAGTAATCAGAGGCAGGAACTTTTTAGAGACTCACTCGACACTGCATTAAAGGTTAACAGTAGAACGAGTGTTTGCCCGCGAAATTTTTACCAGATCCTCCTCGTCTACCAGACTTCCCGCGAGCGAGAAATCTCATTTCTCCAGTCCGGTCCAGACGCGGCCAGAGTCGAATGTCAGACGAATTACCGGCCATTTTGCCGAGCGGATCGAGCACAAAAATAATGCATGTAATCTGCTCCATAAACCCGTTTGACCTCTCGTCCCTGAGTATAACGTCTAACCCTAGCATTACCAAAATCTCCTCGACGGAACTGTAGGCGGACGAGAAGACAAGGGGTGAGGACATGGTGATATACAGAAAGAGAAAGAAAGGGAAGAAGAAAGAGCAAGATAGACTAAACGATGAATAAAGACGGAAAGACAGAGAAGAGAGAAAAAGAGAGGAACCGACGCGCGATTACGAGGATTACGGCAAGACGACGTGACTCCATATGTGAGACATTACACGAACATGTAATTTCACTATTACGGCTAATCTGTTGACATTAGAGAACAGTCCGCCAAATTGTTGGGTCCCCGAATCCAGGCGTTTGCGCACGAGACTCTCTCGCCGGTCATTATGTTAAACAGTTTAAACTATTCTAAACGATCGAAACGACCACCGGCTGATCCGTCGTGACGACGATTATTCTAATCGTGTCTCTCTTGCGAACCGCTTTTAGTAATACGGTGTCTTTAGGGGTGGCAATCTACTGCAGACGTTGATGGAGAATTCTAATCGCTCCGAGCGTTTTCGACGATCGATTCGCGGATGATCATGTAAAACCGATCGTTTCGATCACGCCCGTCGAACTGTAGGCCACGAAATTATCGAACATTATTAATATTGTTAACGTAAAGGCAGATGCAATAAGAAGAATATAAAGAATGTACTAAATTAGTTACTCCTGCAGTCTTCAATTAAAAAAGACTAGAACTAATATCGCTTAAACTATGATTAACTAATTTGATTTGACGATTCTGTGCTTTCTATTTTTTTTTACTCTTCGATGCTATATTTTTTGTCAGGTATAAAGTATAAGAAACTGTATAAAAGTATGCATAAAAATGAACATAAAATATAAAAGTTCTTTTTTTTTTTTTTTTTTTCAATTAAAATATATAGCAAAATATTAAGAAATATAAATGTATAAAAACAAGCAAATGTAAGTAGTTTTATTAATAAAAAAGTTTTAGCATATAAAGTAAAAGAAACGGTCGAGTATGCCACTCTATATAGTAGCACCGAAAGATTGAATATTTAAACGTAGTTAAAGTGTTATTTAATTTAACATAATTAATTGCTGTTAATGTAGCTGCGAAAAGGAGATAACATCTCTTTCTATTTCCGCAAACGATTATTTGATCTGCGATCGATAACAGCGCTATGCATTCGCGTTAAGTGTTTCTCTGCGTCAACGGAGAAAGCCGCTTTCCCCGGACGAGAAAAACATTCTAGTCCCTGGCATTTTTCACAGGCTCGTCCGATCATCAATCAACGACAAGTCACCGCGATTTTTGACAATCTCTGGCGCGTCAACGACTCGTTTTGTTCCCCTGTTTCCACGCGCATAATCGCGTGTATACACGCACGACGGATTAACTCAGGTGCGGCTCTCGTCTACAGGGAAGCCAGTTACATTAAGAGCGTATTCATCGCAGATCCGTAAATATATAGGGTGTCCCTGACTAATCGTACCGTTCCTGAACTACGAAACAACGGAGATAGGAATTATTTAATTTATTCTATGAAAATCGGAAACTGTTTGCAACCCTTGCAAATACAAGAAATAATAGAAAGAATTATTTTAAGAAGTAATTATTTTAGGGACTCCTTTAATTCATAATATAAGACATAGATTCACGTAGAGGCATTAGAAGTCAGCGCTGATACTAATTTGCGCAAATATAATCAATGATAAAAATATATAAATAAAATTTAATAATTTCTGTGGACGTGAAACGTATTTGCAAGGCATTAGGAGTCAACCAGCGTACTTTATACGATAATTCACGATTGCAAATTAGAATCGCGCTTCATGTAATATATTTTAATATATTATGTTCATATTATTCATATTATATTACATAATTATTATTAAAAATACTAGTCATAATATTAATTTTCTTTTAATATTTTAATTTCTAATATTTCTACAATTTTTTTTATTCTATTTTTAATTTATTCGTACATACTTCATATTTATGCAATATCTCGCCTTAAAAAAAAAAACATTAAATTAATGCATGAATTTAAGAATTAAGTTCTAGAGTTAAGTTGATTTAGCAAGAAATTTATCGACTCTGAGAAGTATTCAATGTCAAAAATTGAAAACTGATGGCTTTCTGTCAGATCTTTGACATGGAATAATCGACGGCAGACACGTCGAAGGATCTACGTCTCGAGAAAGGTGCGATTGGTCAGGGACACCCTGTATTGTCAACCAGGCGACCGTTTTCATCCGGCCCCGCTGAAACTTCAAGGGGTTTTAATTGCGCGAAGGTCGCGCTCTTCAATCGTATCCGATGACTGTCGACAATCGACGCGACAGCTCGAACGCCGGTCGCGATGGCGGAGCGACAAGAGTGACGTAACGAGTCGACAACGAAGTCGGATCCATGAGGACGTGATCGTCATTGAATATCGCCCGGTTCGCCGATGATCCACGACGCGATCGTTTCGAAATGTCAATCCGCTGACAGTTCCTTCGCCTTAAAGTCTGTTTATACGACACGATTTATAAGACATTGTACGCGACCGACTTGTATCGAAATTGTACTATTGATTCACGTTTAAGAAATCGATAAGTAAATACAGGAAATAAAATTGCCCTTAGGATATAATTCTTTTCTTCACCTCTTCTCAAAATATACACCCAGCAAAAAATTAAGCTTCAATTGAAGAAATCGTTCCTTTCGTTGATTTTTTTTTTTAATTCAAGTGAATTTCGAGGAAAATAAAAATTTACTTGATTTCAAGAAATAACGTTCAAATTAAAGAAACTTTCTTTTAACTGCGCACAAATTTTTTTATTCAATCATTTTTTTTTCAATCAAAGAAACTTCTCTGAATGTGTATTCGTTTAACGAAACGTATCATTGAGTTTCGATGTAGTGATTTTATGATACAAAAATTCTTTATCTTAAATCAACAAATTAACATTTTACTCGTTCCAACATGTTTTTGTAACGACCTGTATCCTCAATTTAAGCTCTCAATTTCTCGCTTAATGTATGCTTACATTTACCTATATTACACTCACGCGATGCTTATCTCTGTATGTATACGCTTTGCTCTGTATTCCGTGCAACCTTGTGCGACATGCGTACCTCTCACGTGACGACATCAAAAATTCTGCTAACTTCCTTGCAATTTGCAACCAATGATTAAAAATGAATAACGGCCACCGTGCCATAATTTTTAAGCGCCTTTCACAGACGCAAGCCATAATTCCTCGCGATTACGCGCGCGTCCGGAAACACGATTTGCGGTATAAAAACGTACGATGATCGTCATCGATGAGCAACGAGGATCAATCGATCCGACAATAATGAGTCGAATGCGCGTGACAAACGCGCTACTTTTCGCATGTTCAGGTGTAACTTTGTCCTTTTTCTCTTTCCCTCAGGCACAAAATTACTGGGTTTTGCCCGGCTGACAACAGCGCACCTCGTAAATTGTGCTCGATTATACATGAGCGACGATGATTATCAACGCGCGTTCTACCGTCTTAACTTCGCACGGCGATGTTTTCCATTCTCGCATACGCAACACGATCGTCGATACGCTCCGGTAGCGAGACGTGTCATTAGCGGCGAGCGGCGAGCGGCGCTCCGACAACGGATGATGATCGATGATGAATCGCGCGAATAAAGGAAACCGGCGACAAGAGAGCTCGCCGATTTTCCGCAGCGGAAAGGCAATTCTCTCCGTCGTCACGCCATCGGCGGCGATCATACGGGTTATCGGTTATCAATTATCCCATCGTTAGGCTAAGTGCTCGCCGTTACCATCAACACAGTGTTGTCCCCAATGATTCTGTCGTTAAGTCGAGTGACTCGGGCGAGTATATAACGGTGATATCTCGCCGCATCGCGCATAAACATCGGTCTCGCGTGAAACGCGAGAGAGAGAGAGAACAGGTTTGCGCGTCATTAATCCGACGATCGATGAGACGTATTCTTCGCAAATGCTTCGAGTGCCCACAAGAAGAAGAGGTGCCGCGCGGTCTCTAGTTCTTTCTCTCTCATTCCCGCGAGAGAGTCTCATCTCTCTTGAGAGGAGACGGTACGACTGATTGCTATCGCGATTGAGAATCCTTCGGCTAAGTAGACGCGACGGCTACTCCTTGATCTCCCGCGTTTAATCAGTCATCGATGACGAGTCGTATTACGCGACTGTTTGCGGATTCGGTATTGCGGATTCGTATGAGATGTCTAAGAGAGAAATATAACGTCATTGATTAATTAATTTTTAATTTGCTGAAGAATAAAAGGGTCAATATGAGCGACTGAAGTGCGTTTTTTCATTTTCCGATTAACTTGTGGACTTAACCTCTCTTAACCTGAAAATAATGTAAGCATTGTTTTTTTTTTCAGCTATGATTAATCATTAAACTGATAATTTTGTAATGATCATTTTAAAAGTTACTTATTAAAAAATCAATCTAATAATCAGTTTAATAATCAATCATAGTTAAAAAAATATGACTTTTTCCTTGTCATCAGATTGAGTCCAATCAGAAGTTGATCAGAAAATGAGAAAACGGGTCTAAGAGACGCGCGAGAGTGTGTTAAAATAACAATGAATGTCATCAATGTCGGCCGAGGTACAAATTATAGATGACTGACGCGCCTACCTCTCGAAATCATCGAGATCCTCGAGGGTGACAAGTCGACCTTTCTCTTTTTTTTTTTCATCGAACAATACGACAACCAACGGCGTCTAAAGGCCACTGGTCGAACTGATGAAAATATTTTAAATTTTCGTTATTATTCGCGTACATATCATCTGGCAAAATACATTTTTATCCAACAATTCCGATTTAATTGATCAATTCCTCCATAACGAAATTGTTTAACTAAATTTTATATTTCATTACATGAGCAATTTTTGAAATTTTATTTTTCGCAATATCGCAGCCGACGAATCGGAAACGCTTCTATCTCGTTCAGATTCCATGGCACAAAATTAATTTGCGGCCATCGCCTCTCAGTGTGGTTAACATTTTACATCAACGATGGGGTGGCAACTTTTTTCAGGTAGATTCGCGTCGATTACGGAACGAAGAGATTCTCTTCAGCCAAAAATAACCCCTGACGTTCTACGCTGTTGCGAGCAAGGTGCAGAGGATAGACAGTCCGAGAAGTGTGAAGTGTGAAGACGGTTAGGGACTCGTTAGCTCGAATGATAAGTCGGAGCAATTTCACAGCTTGAAATGCCGACAAAGCGAGGACGAACAGATGCCACGAGAGAGCCTCAGAGAGAGAAAGAGAGAGAGAGAAAGGTTTTATCTTGTACTTCGTCACATTCGAATGAAAACACTACCAATAACGTTCGAGGAGATTGTCGTTAATCGTTAATTTCTTAGCCTTTATAAAACGCCTCGATTGCGTCAATATGTCGCTAAATACGGACTTGCGTTATTTCGAATTTCCCTCTCTAGATGTAAAATTTAAAGCAGAAAGAGTATAATAATGCGAAATAATATACGATTATTTATAACATGTGAATACAGCGTCATGTTTCGTTTATAAAAAGAAAGAAGAGAAAAAGATAGTGATGTAATAAATAAAATAAGTCGAGCTTTTATTTCCGATGTTTTAAAATTCACTGCCAGTGTTAAAAATCTTTAGTTAATATTACGTGCATTAGATTTTCAGCACTGGCAATGAATTCCGAAACGTAACCTTCATCTCGATTAAAATTTAAAGTATTTTCGTATACAATATAATTTATTAAGAAATATCAAATTAAAAATTATTTAATTTAGGTCAGTAAATTTAAAAATATAAATACATTGTGATATAATAAAAATTGATACAACTTTCAATATCATTGTAGATATTAATGATAACAACTTTTATCAAATTATGAAAATATTATAAGAACTAGAAGCTTTCGTGCATTAAATGAGAAATTCCGAAAGATTACAATATACTTCTCTCGCGCTTCTTGAAATAAAAAAAAAACAGAAAATGGATATTTGTGCAGTTATTTCCATCGCGAAGCTCACCGATGGGGACCGGACGAAAAATCACTCGAAAAAATAATGCATATTTAATATCCGTATAATTTAAATATTGGATATCTCGCACACGGTTCATGTTTCATGCGAAAACATAGAGGCATAAATTTTATATTTCGCCGCGACTGGAAACATTTTTACGATTATCGGACGCAAGGAAAATGAAGCACCCGTCCGGGAAAACTCACAATTTTTAATTATAAGGTAAAATGTATAGTTATTTGAAGATAAAAAATTATCAATTACATATGAATATCGGTAAAACACTGTATAATTCATACGGAACGAAAAATTACGAGAACAAAATAATCACTAAGATTTTATTGATTTAAATTCTCGAATAAATTACGAAATTGTATAAACTGTACAATGTAAAGCGACGACATACAAACCTATCTCCCGAATTTAGTTCAACTTTCATCGCATAAAATTTCATCATCACAGAGCAGATACATATACGTCTTACGAATGACTCGACATTATTTAGAATGAATCGAAAGTCATGAAACAAGCGTGACGTCGCTTTCGGATGAGAGGTGGCCGATTAAATTCTGATATAGTCAGGGATTTAATCTCATACGCCGGAATACACGAGAACGCCTTCTAACGTCCCGAGGCACGAAGACCCGTTAAAATGATCCTAGAAAAACTGGAAGTGACTCCGAGACCTTCTCGTAATTTCAATGGACGCGTCTTCCGGGAGTCGGAGAGAGACGGAGTCGGCGTAAGTGATAGAGGAAGATACATTATACGCCGTTGCAATGGAGAGAGAGAGAGAGAGAGAGAGAGAGAAAGAGAGAGAGAGAGAGAGAAAGAGAGAGAGAGATAGAGAAAGAGATCGAGAGAGGACGGAGTAAAGTGCAGATCGTACTCAGCCTCCGGTTGCCAGGCAACGCGCTAATTAGCCCACCCAGCTCTTTGGAGTGGATACTCGACAGTGCTTGGTAACCTCTATCTCTCTCTCTCTCTCTCCCCCTCCCTCTTCTCTCTCTCTCTCTCTCTCTCTCTCTCTCTCATATATACATACTATTCAACTGTCCTCGTCGTATATTCATGTCTCATCTCAGTCCTCGTCGCTCTGGTATCTCAATGATATAGTAATATCATACTAGAAAGTTGTTAATATTATGATGAAACAGTATCAGGTAAAATTCACTTAATTCTCAGATGAAAATATTCGCTATCTTTCACTTCTATTACATTTTCAGAAAATTAATCGAAATTACTACTTACTATATATTGACAAAATGATTTATTACTGAAACGCCTAAGATCTAATAATCGAAACCATGAGTAAACGGGACAGCTAATAATTTTCTAGTAATAAAAAATTAATAATTATTACGATGTCTCTATTCCGTTGAAAGATGAGTACATGATATTATTCTTAATTAATGACGATATCCTGAAAATATTACGATAGAAGATAAATTTATAAATAAATGTTCTCTAAACCGTTCGCTAAGCCTTTTACTAAATTAAACTGTGTGATATCTTTAAGAAGAGGTCTGACATATCCCGAGGGACATTATCCACAATTATTCTTCCCACGGTCAAACGTTCGCGATGACATCCGCATAAAAGTCTTGACAAACTCATTGCATAATATACGTCCACGAATGCATGCGTGTCACGGATGCGTGTGTTCTTCCTCACGCATCCACGTTTCATCACACATCACGATTGACGTGATGAGTGTAACATAAGTGTACATATTTTCGCAAGGCAGTTATATTACCAAATGGAAACGGTTATTCGTCACAAGAAGAGAAAAATGTACGAGGAAAACCGCAACACGTTTCTTTTTCAATAAAAAAAAAATCACTTGTAAATTGCATAAGCCTCTTTGTCGAAATTGATATTCCTTCGATTCAAAATTGAAAGCAATATCATAATACTGTAGTATTAAGTAAAGCTATGACATATATTCAAGATATATCATGAGAGATATATAATATTAGGTGTTGGAATTAATTCGTAGCGTTTTTCAAGTGATGGGAAGTACTTTCATTAATGTATTTTTTAATGATAGTAAGAAACAGATAATCTTCTACAAGATTTCATCCATCTGCAATATACGATGAAAATTAAATGGTCTTTTTGTTTAAACGCGTGACATGACATACGATTAATTCACAAAATATGTTTTATCTAGATTAATTGTTTTACAATACTACGAGAAAGAGAGAAAGAGAGAGAGAGAGAGAGAGAGTTTAATTTTACAATATTTAATTATTAAATTTATTTGATAAGAGTTATCGTGCGCGCCTTCTCTTATCATTGTAGCAATACATATTAATCATGATATCGCATTATTCAACAATGAAAATTTGTACGTTAATCCTATCATCAATGGAACAGCGACGAAATGCTGGAGGTAATAACCGCGATACCGTAACATTACTTTTGCAACGGCACAATAATAGCCACCATCCCCGAAGTACATAATTACAAACCAAACGGATCACGCGGTAGATGAATCAATGTAAAGACTGTTCCCGGGGAATTGAAACGACTGGTGGGAGGAGGATAGGAGGAGGGATTCGTGTTGGTAGGAAAGGAAGCTGCGAGAACGAGATGCAGGAGAAGAAGAGCGTTAGTTAAACCGGGTTAAAGCATCGCCTGAAGACAGAAGATGTACGCGTCCCGTGCGTCCACTTTCCTCCCCTCCTCCCCTCCTCTCCAGCCCTGTTCCCGTCTTAAGGTTCGTACAGGTGCGCCCGCGAGGGGCTAGCTCGTAAAGATGCAAATACTCTCAAGATGGACTCGTCAGCGACTGTCAAAGTGCGATTGCGAAAGGAAGCGGCACAGCGGCCCTTAGGTCGTGGCGGACCCTCGCAGCCTTTCGCAAAAGAATATTATGTTGCGGTCGAAAGATAAACAATGGACGACCAGCCCTTTTGTCGAGGAGGATGGGGGGAAGCGTATCGTTTCTCTTCCATCTCCTTCTTCTCCCGGCTGATGGCTGCTGGCTTTTCTCGCTCCGCCAACGCCTCGCTCGCATTTTCTGTTTGCTCGACAAATAAACCCTCCTCGAAGAGGCGTGCAGACCCGTACATCCCTCTCCGGATTGCCGCGCGATGCGCGTTCCTTCCTTCGCCCTTTTTTTTTCCTCCGCTTGATTTCTTCGGTCCTCTCGCACTCCGGTCGTCGATAGAAGCACCCTTTGACCGGTTCCTCGAGACGAAAACGTCCGTCAAGACCACGAAGGAGGTGTCTTCCACTGTTGTCACGGTGCGCTCGTTGATATTGCTTCCATAGTCTTAATATGCTGTTTCCAGAGTCGACCGTCTTGGGCGAGCTTTATTTAGGGTTTGCAGGATAAATATAACACCTCGTGTGGAGCCCATGGCTTCTTCGACGCCGCAGATAAATAAATAAATCGACGATTTCTCCAGCGCTACACCGCGCTTCACCCCGGACACTTTTCAAGAAATGACGACGGGGACGATCGAAGGACCGACTTCTTTCTTCGCCCGGTAATCTGCCGGGTCAACGGTGATTGTTGTTCTAAGAGCGTGAAACATGACAGGTGTACAATGAACCGTGGTGATGCTGCAGGTGGCGATAGAGGGGCTAACGATGGCATCGTGAAAGTCGGGAGGATCTTCGTCCCGACGTCGCGCGCGACCGCACGGTGCGTGTAACGCGGGACAATTTGTGACGGGAACAAAGATTTTGGAGAATCGCCGATTCATCGCTCGCGCATTGTTACTCTCCGGGCACTACGTCGCTGATTCCAACGTGACTGCGATATAATGTGATTCTGATGCGTATCTCGTCGTACCTACGAGGCTCGAAGGCTTTCTCACGTGTCTCACTTCTAAATTTATTTGTTTCACTTCTCACGTTTCGCCACTTTAACAGTAGAGTGATAGCAGATTTGGGTCGCAAGAGATAATTTCCTTTTTTCTTCAGAAATTTTTTCAGAATCTTCTATTATTTTTCTTCCTTGTAAACTTTATTCTGATTCTTCTTTCTTTTTCTATTTTTATTTGCTCTGCAAATACTTTCGCAATAACTACTTGATAATGACAAATCAATTGTATTGTTTTTACCGTCCAATTATTGAAATACCGGAATACTATTGAAAAATTCAGTGATATCGCAATTACACATTCGATTCTGTCTCTCCGTCTTTTCTTTCCTCTCTCCCTCCTTCTCTTCCTTCAGCCTCCCCTTTTCTCACTCCTCTCTCTCTCTCTCTCTCTTTCCGTAACAGAGGATGTATGACGCTGTAAAAGCGACGTGACGGCAGGACCGTTGACGCACAAATGGTTCGCGAACCACGACGCCTTATACGGTACAATGTTGGGCATATGTACGCGACGTATCGCAAATGTGAACGAATGGCAATGATAATTAATCAACCTCAACACCACTGTTGTGGCGCCCTCCGCGCGCAGCCGGCGAGCGTAATAACCGCGCGCGAGCTGTGTGTGGTCCATGCTCGCTCCTTTCGTCCTCCCGTGTCCCGACTGCGATACGAATCCTTTGAACACGAGCACGCTGTCGCACATGGTCATCGCCAAGTCATAGTGTGCACCTGGTTACGCGAATAATATCGCGCGTGGTTTCCATGAGAAAGTGTGTGCTGGGCATCGGAATCATTTGTTGTACCATGGGCCATCTTTCGCTCATTTATTTTCTTTCACTCTGAAAAGACGCGACTGCAGGTGTTCCATCACTGTGACATCGTGACAAAATCTTGTATAGATACTAAAGCGTTCTTACGATCGCCGGCTTATGTAAGAGACGTCAATTTGTGAATTATTAATTCAAGTACAATTTTCACGTTTTTTTAAATTTACTATTATACATAATTGGATGATGTATTAATAATATATTATTTCAACAATCTTATTCAGACTATATTTTATTCTCTCCTTTACCTATACGATCTTTTTAATTCACAAGAGTATTTTTCACAAAAATCAATGCAAATATTTCACCGATTTCACTAATTTGTTACAATTACAGATCGCTTAATCTCGTTCACTCTGTAAGTATCGATGATTTAATAACCCGTAAATGCGGCGCTTCACAGTTTTTAGGACTACATCTATCGTTAATAAACAAATTCGATATAAAAATTATATAATCTCTTGTTACGACTCAGCAAGCCTAATTCCTGCCTAACGTTACCATCATGATAATGACGCGGCATCATCATGCGGAAAGTTGGGTATCGACGACTTATTGACCTCGGCTGATTTATTATGTTAAAAATGATATCGCTGGGCGTATCAGCTACTATTTACGGCTTTTATTGAACTTTAATCCGGGATAATTACTGTCGGCTGTACAATGAATCCGGAAGCAGCTTCTGTCGAATACCAAGCCGTAATCGTGCCGGATAATGGAGCGAGTTTTTGTCATCGCCACTTGCTCCGATGGTATATCATAATTCTATTTTCAGCTGAAAAGAGAATCCAACGGATTCGATGCTTTCATAGCAAAAAGCGTGAGTGATGCGGAATGTGCAGAATAAAGTCGCGACGTCACTTGACGATGTTAGAACGTAAATAAGCAAGTACGCTATCTGGATGTAAAGACAGCGATCTAGTCTAATCTCGTTAACATGCATAAAAAAATGTAATCAAAGATTAAGAGAATAATTTGTATAGAAATTTAGTATTTTAACTTCTGCCAAATAAATAATATTAAAACAAAAGTTGCAGGATTGGATGTTGTAGTATATCACACGGAATTATAATAGTAAATTCACGGAAAATATAATTATAATATTTAAAGCATTAAAGATGCTGCTCGATCCTCTTTATTTCCGATTTAATATGTGTTAAAATAAAAATTATAACAGAATTATTACAATACAGAATATAGTGGACCAAAAAAAGAGGGTATTATTATTATTATTAAATTCATAATTATTAGATTTCATAATAATGTGCATGTGCATGTGAATTTTATGATTGTGTAAACGAAGAAAATATAATTTCTGTGAAAGCGGTGGTGAAAATATTGTCGTGTAATTGCAATCGAGCGTATGCTGCATCCACTGAAGCACCCGTAATCTGTATTAATCCCGATATCCATAAAATAACGACGATGATACTAAAGATAATAAATACCGTGACGTTATTTCCGCGGCATCGTAATTGGCGCCACCCCGTAAAGTATGTAATTACAAACGATATACGTAGAACCATCAGGAGGGAACGCAAAACGGCATCGAGGCTTCGTTCCTCGTCGACAATATCAGATCGAGAGGAGAGTGGCTACGCTGTCGGAGCATATAATTGGGTCAACGATGCCCGGATGTGCATCTTCGATGTCGGGGCGTTGCATTAATTCTTCAGAAAAAAAATGCAAAAAAGATATAAAGTTGTAATAAAAGGCGAATGTCAGCCGCCGTTGATGATTCACCATGCATGGCATGTAACTTCTACTCCTCTTTTATATTAATTTCATGACTCGGTTCAGAAAGAACCTGATGTAAATATTGTCACACAAAAAAGCAATCTCCGTTCCGCGTCTTTTCTCGTAAAGCGCCGATATTTTACTTCCTGATGGAAGAAAACAGCATGCCGAATCGCTGTGTCCAAACACGGTCCTACAACTTGTCATTCCGCGACTTAGAAGTATCTTAGATTGATATACAATAAAAATCACAACAAGCAGATGGACAACGACGTACGTCTTGAATCTCCTCCATCCGACCCATCTTCGTTTTCAAGCATGTTTTCTCGCGCGCGATGGAGAGGAAAAAAAAGAGCACGGCGAATCTCCACGCTCGAGGGTAATTGCTATTAAATGAACGAGTAATCGAACGGTCGGTCCGACCGATAAACCGGCCGTCTTTACGACGGGGACAATGACGATGCACCGATGTAGCGTCGGCTGTTTATACGATGCCGCATCAACGACGACATGGGGATGCCAGATTCCGGGCCGAAGTCGTTGACGAATTTAATTTGCGACGGAGCAACGTGGCTAAGTGAAAGATACAGTAACCATTCGAGAAATACACGTCGTGGAAAAGGTGGAAGGGGTGGAGATGCAAGATCTAGTGGATGGAGAAAAAGGACCGGCAAAGTCCGGAGAAAAAGAGAGAGAGTGCGCGGGTGCTCGTAAAATTCCACGAGACTGATTACTTGCGAATGCACGTGGACACGGGAGCGCGTCATCGGCGTTAATCGCGGGATTAATTAATAGACGATCGTCGCTAATTGCGCGATCGGGCCTCGGTGATCCTAATGAAGCGTGAAGCTGGACCGTGCCCAGCCGATTCCCTCTTTGATTTTCTCTCGCTCGCGCGTGTGATTCTCCTTTCTCGCGCTGCATGCGTGTGCGTCATGTGTGCGTGTTGAGTTGCGGCCGACGCAACTCTTTCAGAAACATTGACGCGAAGGAACGTCATGCGGGAAGGCTCGAAACTGGCGGGACATGCGTTAATCGATTAGCGCAAACTCAATGCACAATCAAAGCGATGAATAATCGTTGGGCATTGTGTCATTATTTGCGAGTACAACGGTATGAATACTGAATACAATGCACCACCACAGAGTTCATTGCAATTGAATTTAAAGTAAATGTTATCAATTGACTGTAACGTCTATATAAATCGCGTAGAAAAATAGAAAAAGAGTATGAAGGCAGAAAAGAAAGAAGAGAGAGAGAGAGAGAGAGAGAGAGAGAGAGAGAGAAGTAAAAGAATGCTGAGAGAAGAAAAAGATGAGAAAAGAAAATCAATATGCATCACTACGTTGTATCATTTTTAAGAAGCGCTTTATAAATTCAGGACTTCAATGCACAGAACAGAATCAAAGAACGGACTAGCGGTAATAAGGTGCAGCACGGTCGACGAATGGAATGCCTTTAATGAAAAATAAGATGGTCACCGGATCGGCGGACGAGTAACGTTTCGCTCAGGGCCAATCACCGCTCACACAATACGACTTTGATTTTTGAATGGTCTACGCGTACACACACGCATCGCGCGGTGTGGCATCTTACGATGCATATCCAGTCTTTGCGATACGCGAACACCCGCATCGCGCGATACCGTTCGAAGGTAGTAAGTCCGCCGCGAGAGAACGAGGCCTGATGACCGGCTACATGGTCGTGGTCGTCGGGCCCAATGGCGAAATTTGCATGGGTGCAAACGCTTCTCCTTTCACGCCTCGTACGGTGGAATGACAGGTCCGCAATCTGGCGCGTCCTCCCACACTACCGCAGGCCTACTCCGCCAATTCCTTCCTTCTCACTCTCTTTCTCGTTGATCGTGCCGAGACCCTTTTCGCTCGCCTCTTCTTCCTTCCTCCTGTCATTTATCCCGGCATGCATCGCCATATCCCGCGCGTTTGCCCCGCGGCCGCGACACGACGACCGTCTTTATGTGCGAGAGAGGACGCGCCAGGGTAGAACAACGATTCTGAAACAACGTATCTAACGTATAATTTGGTTTCTGAATTCTTAAATTCTCGTCTGCCTCGCACTGAGCGTTGCTTTGCCGGCATCAAATGTGACGGAAAAAAAAAAAAAAGATAAAATAATTCTAATCGCTATCTCGAACCCAATTTCCACGCTCGATGCGTTCTACTTACACGAAGCTTTCCAAAGATATACTAAGAATAATTATCTACACTTACAACACGCAAGTAACAATATATCCACCTTGAGAGAAATGTTTTGTGTGACGTGTGACTTGGAGAAATTTTTTTACTTTAGACAAAAAAATGTAAAGTTGTTCCAATGAAAATTTAATTGTTTTATAAACAATTGTTTAGTTATAAAAATGAAAATAAAGAAAAAAATCTGTGTAAATTACATATCAAACGATACAAAACATTTCTCCGAGTGTATGGAAATGCATGGATTAATTAGTAGACGTGCTCGGATAGCGACTTGGTAGGAAAATCTTGCAAGGGGGACAGATCGTGGGTACCCCATGGCGCCTACACTCGTCCTTATCGGTAACGTGACCGAGCGTAATGCACACATCGCGAGTGGTGCAGGTGGTGTGTACGCGGGATCGTATTATCTGAAATGCACAGCTGCCGTCTCCCACACGGGTCCTCCCGGCGGGCAAAAACAAAACTCCGAAGCGCGATACTGCCTCGCTGCCCGCCTCGCCTTCTCTCTGCCTCGTTCGCGTGAGCACACGTGTAGCATGTTAATACACAATAAGAAATTAAGAACGTCCGCCCAACGCGGAACGGCATTTAATGCAGCTCGAAAACGCAGCCACTGCTAAAACGCTTGCCGCCATCGTCGGCGGATGCGGTGTACGCGCGGAGAGGCGAGGGGTTGAAAACTGTTAAAACTTGCTTGAGAATGGCGCGCCCCGTTGTTTGCTCGATAAAAAAAATGACGCGAAATAATAACGTTCGCAATTTAGATCCATTCGCTCGATCCGAAACTTATCGCGACGAATTATTTTCTTGACAACTCATTTCCGTTAAGCTATTTAAGAGCATCGTCGTTGATTTCCTAAAATTCTTCCCTATTCCCTATTCCTTGCGATAAGAATGCAACGTTGCATTCTTTTTCGTATTGTCGTACGAAATAGAATCTGAACTATTACAAAATCATCTATTATAGTGTGCACCGTTCACCGAGCAGTCTTTTAAAAAGATTCTTTCTTAGGCACAGTTAATTGTTTTGACAAACATCGCAGAATAATAGGCTACTGACACATAGCGTGATAATGGATCAGAGAATGACACCGAAATGTGTCGAGACAAAACGCGACGCGCCGTCGACAGCGTAGCGTTAGAAAAATCGACGTTGGACAAACAGGAGTTCGTTTAGCGAGTCAGCTACTGGTCTCATCAAACAACCGGGCGGTCGCAACAATAAAGGAGCCCTTGGTCGTTTCCGTGATGCTGGTTTCGGGCAGGAATTTCCGAACGAAAAGCAGGAAAAAAGGAAGGAGAAAAAAAGAAAGGGACGAAGGAAACACAGCCGAAAAGGCAAAGTCCGGGAGCCCGAGACACGTTAACGACCGGCCAGGTGTTAATTGCGGTGGCGGCAGCCTCGTCGTTTCTGGAGACGACTCCGAGCACAAGCATGGTAAATACTTTCGCAAACACGCGGTACCGAAGGAAGAAAAACTCGTAAAATACTTTTGGTATATATCTAGGCACGATCGACAAATCAATGATGGAAAATCGAATGAATAATTAACTTCTTCAATATATCAAGCTTGAAATCATAAAGTAAAATACCCATTGATCACGATTAATAATTATTAATGAATAAGCGCGTATTCAATGACTTTAATTCAATAAGTAATTGTTAAAAATTAAATTTATGTACTTTTAATACGCGTGAAAATGGAAAAATCATTTGTTGTCGATAGGATATATTACTTCAAAAGCAATTCTCGCTATTATATTTTGTAAAATTCTCTCTCTCTCTCTCTCTCTCTCTCTCTCAATGCTCTCTCAAAAGAAATTTTCTTACGACCAATACAACATTTTCCGCAATTCGATCCTCATTTTCTAAATACACAGGAGAAGAAGTAGCGAGGGAGGTTGCAACGACAAAAGGAATCATCCACCATCCACATGAATATTCAAAATGAGTTTTGCATTTATTAAAACAACAGGAGGAGCCCTTTATTCCTTGCGCTCGCATAATTACAACATCTATCTGTATACATCTCCGCTTTTACAGGCAGATGCGTCGTCGTGTTTTCAGAGGCCGAACTGAGTAATTTCCCCTAACCCTTTTTACGAAGATATAATAAATTCTATCGTTGACAATCTCTTCCCTCTTCATAATGTTCATAAAATACTCTCTGTTTCAATCAGATAGCAAGAAGTGCAGCTCGTTGAAAGAAAAAGCATACGTATAGATGATTAATAAACATACTATAAATTAAATAAATAAATAAATCTCTGCAAGTCGTCAATTGTCGATATAAAATGTAATAGATCTATAAATAAACGAAATGACTGTTGGGTCCAAGAGAAACGTAAACTTTCGCAAAGAGAGAAATGATTCTTCGCCGTTTTATGACGAAGCAACAGGACTTAGGAAATAATCCGCGTTATAGCTGCTGCGGTTTAATCATCGGCAGGACACACCTATGTGCAGCTGTTCGCGTTATAATTCTATGACTCAGAGATCATCGACGCGATCTTAATCTCGATATTTATTTTACCTCTTAGCACAGTTTTATAAAAATAAACGTTATAGATACTATATGCGATACGCAATTTCCACACAAGTTACGTGGAAACGATTCGACTCCGTGAACCACGGCTTCTCTCGTTCGTCACACTTGCGCAAAGCCTGTAGACATCACGCATACTACAATGTTACGCCTGGGAAATTGTAGTTGCAATTGGTATTCAGTATTTATTAATTCGCAAAATGTCAAGAGAGAAGGAAATCACAAGGAAGAAGTCGCGAATAGGTTTCACGTTAGGATCGCTATTAAGAATGAATCGATTTGCTTATTGCGTCTCGATTTCTTAACGGTTGGCTACTCACACGATTCATAACGGCGAACAAAAACATCGTGTGCTATTGTTCGCGATAATTAATAAATATTTAAAAAAATAAGAAATTGGATAAGATTTCCTTACGAAGTCTGTGTAGGTCCTGAGGCTCTGGACTGAGCCCATCGTATTTTTACGCAATTATTATCCGCTGCTCGAGTACATCGTATCGAAGGATTTATAATAAAGCGCGCTCGGGTTTATTGCGCGACTCGGTTCGATTCCGCGTTATGTGACGGGGCACGCCGGGAGGTGGTGGTGCAGCTCAACGACTCGCGCGTTTTCAGGTTGCGTGTTCCGTGAGAACATCCGCGTCGATCGTTCTGTCGTGCCCCAGGACGTTACCACCGAGCGCTCGTAGAAGCGCTAGTGCTCTCACGCACACACACGCATACGTATACTCGAGCGGCGCAAAATGCAGTCGGCGCGGTGCAGCGTCGCAGGTAGCCGTAGCCGGAAGATCGTCTCTGGACGATCGTAAGGAACGTATGACGGCCGATGCCGATGTGGTAATTATCCCGGGAGCAGAGAGGAGCCACGGCTCGAAGTCTTGTCGGTCTCTGCCCAGATGCACGAATGGACCTAATTACGAGCAAGAACACTAAACTGCAATTAACAAGCCTGACCGGTCGCGCGCCATTTTATCTTATTGCTCCTCACCGAGACGAGAGAGAGCGTAGCGCGGCTACATTCTTTTTAGTAGGTCCCGCGCGGACGTGCCTGCATCAGCCATCGTCTTTCGTGGCACACACACGTCGGCTGACCCCTGCTCGCCTGGATCGGGCACAAGGATGGATTGGGGAACCGGCAGGAAATCAAGCGCCCGTCGATGCGTCGGAAACTTCGCGGCCGGATCCGCGTACGTGACGGGAATTTATGGCGCGAGTTACTTCGTATACACTTGAACGACTCGTTCCCGGATTACGAGAGAGAGAGAGAGAGAGAGAGAGAGAGAGAGAGAGAGGTGAGGGGGAGGGAGAAAAGAGTGTACCAAAGAACGAAATAAGTGCTCGTTAATTCGTAATCACCGAGGTTTACATTATTGCTGCGCTATAGCTTCTCTTTTCTGAATCTCTGATTACAGATAACATTAATTCATACTCGATTAAAGAGATAATTTATGTATTATATTATCGTGCGATTGATTCGAAACGAGTTTGACAAGATACGAGATGATTTAAATAGAGGATAATGCGATTACACCTTCTTCGGAGAAGTCAGAAATTATCTGCATACATTGATTGTATATTTCACTTTATTCCAATAAATTTTCACATGATATTGTACCTCGCCAGAGACTGGGAGATTTTTGCACGAATTAAAGATCTGATTTCTCACTGATATGTATTCGCACCCATTTCCGTTTTTACGGTAAGAGGTAAGTCACGATACGCTTATTGTTCGCCGTAAGTTTAAAAATTCGGATAAGATATAGCTCGTGTGCTTGATGCAGGTGTGAATCTAAACATCTTACTCTATCGGAACGATCGAAGTAGCATAAAGCCACATCAATTTCCACCCACGGAACTAAAAGGTGACCCGAGGCCGGTCATGCAATAAAATGATCATTAAAATCGTTTCTCTGCTTGTTACTCGACAATTGTATCTATTGTATTTTCTATTCACTCGCCTTTTCTTATTTCCATCACGCGCAAATCGTAATTCAAGACCTTTTCGTCATAAGTGCACGTTGCTATCTTTTCAACCATATCATTTTAGACTATCATTTTGAATTATGTTGGAAAACTGAATCAAGTATCCTTTTAAAAAAAATATTTTTAAACATATATAATAAGTTCATCTAGATCGTTATATGAATAAATCAAATAATAAAGGTAAAAGATCTTATAAACGGTCGCTACAGATCTTAGCCTAATAATACTTCTACATACATTTTTTAAAATACATTTTCCCAATTCTTTAAATTACGCGGCTGATCACTGTCGGACTTGCAACGCAATCATAATAATTTCACAAATTAAAATGGAACATTTTTAACTTATTTTAATTTTTTATTTTATTCCTCCCAATACTCGTGTCTTAAACAGTAAACGCCCGAATTTTCATCAATTCTTCCGATAAACGTATTTGACAGACGTTTGCTGCAGCTGATTAACTGATAGAAAATAAAAGAAAAATATTTTTATTTTTTTCTCTCAGCGATACGATCTACGTGTCTCTATACAATAAATAAAAATACAAAGATACAACAAGGAAAGTAACGAGATATATTCTGCGGAGGAATATCGGTCAGATTAATTAATGTTATATCACCCAAGGCCAAAATCACCATAAAATGATACTCTTATATGACCTCCGGTCATTAAATAATTACGATAACCAGATAGATATGCATGTCTTTACTATCGCTTTCCTGAATGAATCATGAAACAATTATGCGACTACTAACGTCGCGACAATATAAACGGCAGTCAGGCGTCCGATATAATCCACTGCCTTGAGAACAGGAGTTTCAGCTCTTAAAGCGCTGGCTAATGTCGAGGTTTTATGATGAAATTACTTATAACTAGTCAAGCGACGCAGGTAGTTAAATCAAGCGGACGGACTCTATGGAGTCGGAACGTGCTTTATTCTTTGAAAGAGAAACATTCAACATTTTTTTTTTTTTTTTTTTGAAAGAACAGAGTCCGGAACACACACTAATGCATTACGGTATTTTAATATTCGTTTTAGTTTTAGCTATAATATTTAAATTCACTCGAAAAACAATTGTTGATTTTTGCAATGCGGATTAAAATTAATTTAATGTTTGAAATCTCTCGAATTAATCAAGTCCAGTTAATTCAATTCAAATTTTTAAAAGCAAACTCTCATTATATCATTATAATGTATCAGGTCCCATTAAAACTTATTCGATCATCTTTTACATGTTGCGAAAAAGAAATGCAAAACCGGAAATGCGCGACGACATGAAGAAGAATCGCGAAATATTCGTCGCTCTTACATTAGTATGCGTTCACGTCGACCGGACGATCGACTCTGATCCACGACCGGCAATTTAGCGCGCCGTCATTACTCTTCGCGCGTCCCTTCGGCAAACGGGACAGAGTCTAATTGCGTCGAGCTGTAGAAAAAAATTTGACGTCGCTCGTTAAGCGTCTCCGTGGCCCGAGGCTCCTTCGAGTTCTCCGCTCGAGCTGATCGCTTGCGCTTCTTCGGCAGGATTGAAAACGCGCGTTTCCCACGCATCTCAATAAATCGTTCCGACAATTATTCTCTCCGTCATAAAATTTCCATGATAAAGGGTAGCAAAGATACCGCAGACAAAACGACTTCGTAAACGGATACGGACAGAAATTTGCGCTGAGAATCATGAATTAACCTTTTTTTTTTTTCATGCGATAAATGGGAAATAATTTTCGTATTAATAAGAGGAACTTACTTTTCTCTCCACTCTCTTTCTCTGTGTGTGGCTTAGTTGCCGTTACTTTACTTAGATTTATCGTAATGTGGTACGTCTGTTGCTTTCCAAACAATTGCCGCAGGAACATTTGCTGAACGGTAGCTAATTACGGCCTGTAACGCGTATGTTCTCTATTAGCATATACGCCCATTCACGCACACGCATATATAAACCGTATATCTCTTTCTATTTCTACAAGTTTCTATTAGTATATGCTGTATGCTAGCAATTTATTTTAATACGTAGTTGTTTAAAATTAAATTTCGTAATGTTAATTTAGAAGTAAATTATTGATAAATTCCTACTATAATATAACTAAAAGCTGAATATTTTTTAAAGCGAAAAATTGTCAACGCTTTATAATGGATGCGTAATAATGTTTAAAAGTAAATTATTAATAAACTGCCTTGATAATCATTTTATGTGTAGAAAAAGTAATTTTTATCATACAAGACTAGTAAAAATATTCTGACTATCTTTAACAAATTTACGACAAATTTTACTTGCCTGAAAATAAAAATATCAGAGGTAAGGTAAAAAGTACATTACGAGTATACGCATTCAAATAATTAATGATTATTACTTCTCAGTAAAATAAATCATACTATTCTTGAAACTGACACGCACAAAACCACTCTCAAGATTTTATACACTTATATTTTTTAACCGCGCAGTAAAGTAAATGTTGTCAACGCTAAGACAAAAAATATTCACTGATAAAGTAAATTCTATTGAGATGTATAGTAATTTATAGATTTACTTTACAAAATGTAAAAAGAACCTTATAGTATGGCTATTCGTTCATTTATCGGAAAAGCTGGACTTGCTAATTCAATATATTTACTAGAATTCTATTGCTTATTTACATTTTTCTACGTGCATTTTATAGCCAAAAATCAACTCCTGTACATTACGACGAACATGCAATAATATTTAAAGATAAATTATTAATAAATAAT
Organism: Acromyrmex echinatior; assembly: GCF_000204515.1. The sequence continues at coordinate 328,318 of NW_011627021.1, forward strand.
TCCTTTGATAATCAGAAAACTACATTAAAAAAAAAAAAAGTCAACCCGTGTACAACGTCGCAACAGACGTGTTATATGACAGCGTTCTTTCAGAGATGGCGATCAGAAACAACTAGGAAATATCCCGCGATATATCCTGCTGTCAGCTCGCGTGTTGAAAGGATCCCATGACCGAGAAGTCCCGCGGCCGCACGTTGCACGTAATATCGCGAAAGGTCGCGAAGCGTGCGTGCGCCGTGCCTTTTCCGACGAATCTGTCCGCGCTAACGAATAGGAGTGCCACGCCCTGCGTGGTCGGTGAGATACACCTGCGCCGCAGCAGCTCGTTAAAGACAAACGCAAGACCGAACGGCTTGGGCCCCGCGGGGCCCTCCACCTTTCCATGTAGGCGGTCGCGAAGGATACGGAATATTGGGTCCGTGGCGCACGATGCTTCTCGTTTATTTCTGAAAATTTTCCATGGCTTTGCATCACCCCCGTGTCACTCATCGAATTACGATGAATTACCGCTTTAAGCTCAAAATCGCTATTTTAAAAAAAAACATCGTTTGATATTAGCGCATTTGATATCGAATGCGCGTCAAGTAACCTTTAAGCTGCTAACGCATTACAACATGTTGATGTGAATAAAAGATTAATATTATTAAATCCGTACTTGATTAACATTCCTGAACGATTGTAAAATAGATGCTTGCAAAATTTAATTAACGTAAGAAAGAGAATTAAATGAGTTACGAGGTAACTAAAGGCAAGATAATTCTATTATCGATATAAAGACATGCTAATAACCGGAATCGCTGAGTTAAACAATCCATCTGTTCAACCGATCTGGTGTGGGAAGAGTATTTGCGGATAATTATCCGAGGGATACTTTTCGAACTATCTGACAGGAGTTACAGTTATTCTTTGCTCCTAAGCGTCTACTCACTTTTTACCTTGATAGTGATATATTACAACACGCTCCACGTTGAATGATAATGGGCGTTGAACTTGCATAGAGGTTAACGACAACGAGGCTCTATTATTGTTCTCTGTACCGTGCGCGTTTGCCGTACGCGGATGTAGTTTTCGTTTTACTTCCAAGTGAAAATAAAACGAAAAACTATATGCTCTTCGTAACGGCCGAATTATTAGCAATGAGAGATTCACCTTCAGGGAGGGGCCGGGCGATATTTCCCGTTAGATCACCGTAAATCGAAGAGAACCGAGTGAGTTCTATCAGCTGATACCGGCCGAAATTAAAAGTCGCGAAGTCAATGAGGGAAAGCGTCATTAGCTGGCTACCGTCGACCCCGTTAAAACTCAAACACGCCCAAACCTTTCCTCTCCACATAACCGTCCCAGCTAGGTGCTTTATTACGCTAAATACCATCGATTTGATTCGATTCGAATCGAAGAACACGAAAGTCAGACGAGTTCAATTGAACTATAGCTATACGTTCTTAAGCATCGTATTAGCAACGATATATCGCAACGCGATATCGATGCGAAGAAGTAGGTTACCGTCTGCCTATCCCGCAGGCATTCATTTCACCACATATCGCTTGTGGATGAAATTGATCATAATTTTTCAAATGAGTGTAAAACGGCCCCGGGAATACCGAGTAAAGCTTCATTAAGAGCCTCCATTACTAATTACCGTTGCTCGCAAAGTGATATCGCAGCAAGTTTCATTATAAAGTCGTATCAGCAAACTGGCCCGATTATACCACAGCGCTCTTTACTTGGTAATTGATATTTAGGATATTACTTTCGAAAGAGAGCAAGAAAGAGAAACAGAGAGAGAAAGAGAGAGAGAGAGAGAATATGTAACGAGCGTAACTGTATCTACCAATGAGCGTAACTTTCAGATTATACGATAATTTCTGAATTATAAGTATAAGTATAAGCTACCAAAGACATTCGCAGTTATAATATATTTCCGTACATTATGGAAAAATTAATCAATATGATGTAGCGCAGAATATGTTAAACGAGTGTACGATAAGAATATTTGTATAAATATAAGTTATTTTGAAACAGAAAAAATTGAATTATTCTGAAAAATGTGTTGGACACGAGAATTGTTAAAAAATTTATAGAACCCGATCAAAGTGATACTTTCGTACGAGAAAATCTCACGAAGCAACAAGAAATCGAAGAAACCGGTCCCTCGACTGATTTTTAAGCTGTTGCCGCCCCCTTTCTTATGACAAGCGGCGTCAAGTGGTGCGTCCTGAAAGTGCAAACGTTTCGATAGCCCAATAAAAGTTTACAAACTCCCGTCCTCACTCTCTTCAAGCACCATCGATACTCGATGGAATTGACTCGGAGGGACTCCTCCGAAGAAAAGTGCCGAGCAATAAAGAGGGATCCGAGACCCTTGTCCATTAAACGAAAACTCGTCCCCGAAGAGACTCGCGATCAAGAACGATCACGAACATATACGTCGTAATCGCGGTTTTGCTCATGCTAATAATTACACTAATGTGCAACTGCGACGCATGTCTGAACACTACAAATGCAGTTGCAATTTGCATCGTCAAGTTTGGCCGTCAGATATCTTAAACGATTATACGAAATATCCCAAATTCTTATCACTTGGTCAAAATTTTTTTTAAATTTTACATTGTTTCTCTAAACGAAATTGGATTAAGACAATATTTGACAGTAAGCTTATAAAATATTGAATTAAAATTTCGCTAAAATAAGATTTATTTGAAAATTTAAAAAATAGGACTTCATCATGTTCAACCTTAATTTGTGAATTCCTCTTGGCTTTCGAATCCTTATAATTCGAAAATTATTGATAGATTAATAATTAATTAAAACATTTTTGTTCATATATATATATATATATATATATACTTAAAATCTGTTAAAGAAACCTTCGACACCTTGTATATAATATTATAACGCAAAAATATAATTAAATAACAGCGTGGTTTTCTAGCATCGCGATCCTGCTCACACCTACCCGCGTATTCTTCCGCTCGTATAATTATTATCATTTGGCGGAACGAGGAGACCGAAGGACTTCGTTCGAGGAGACTTAACGACATCTTGACTTCATGGCCTTCGTTATGTTTTCTTCTGACGATTACATGAATACAATTAAATTAATGAGTCGCGGTTTGATTTAATCGCGTTCGTGAGAAAAACTGCAATACAGATGATTCGTGATTTCCGTCTTTAAATCACTTGTTATCTAATGCTATTGTACCTCTAATTAAGATCAGTCCTCAAACTTCATAGGTTTTATTTCCTAGACAAGATACATCATTCCTCAAAATTTATATACCGCATTTCTTTGATTTTTAATAAATTCCTACCAATGTGTTCTTTCTATTCGCTTTTCCTACATTTTCTTCAAATTTAGCGTTACTGTGTACATTGTTTAATATATTTCTGTAATATTTCCTATGAAACTTTTTGACATAACATAATGAATAAGTCTCAACGCGCCTCTCGTTTCCCTTCTTCCTTTCCACCACCGATGGCGCGATATAAACGTCAATACCGGCATTATCGTATCCGCCGATTTGTGCACGCAGTCTCTCCCACAAAAGAACCAAAGGGGATGAAAGAGGGGAGGGAAGGGAAGAAGCATGAAATGAGCCGTCCTCTGCGAGACCGCCGGACCGAAGGGCCGATGCGAAACAATGAACTCTGTAATTTTCTCGAGCGACGACGATCTTCAAGCGAGACCCTTTTCACGCGCCATCATAGCCCTGGGCTTCCAGTTTTCTGCCCAGATGAGGGCTTCCACGTCGATCACGACGGGAATTGAGCGATCATGTCGCGATCCCATACAACGATCAACTAGACAAAGCGTATACGAGCGATTGCAATCGAAGACTGTTGTTATACCTTTATTTCTTTTTGCTAATGTTTTAATTTTAATTATTTTGAAAAACATTGATCAAGTCGTAAAATAATTTGTCATGTTTTTACAAATGGAAAATTCAATTTTTTCACAATAATAATTAAAAAAATAATTAAAATTAATTAATTATTTCCAGTGTGTATCATAATATATGCATTCTAAATATTCAAGCTAAAATGCCTTTACAAAAAAATAAATGACATTTTTGTATTTTTTAGAGACTAGTAGATTTTTTAAATATAGTCTTTTTACTAATCGATACGTCGATTGGTGAACGAGCACCTACGTGAAACGTCCTACGGGAGCTCCGGGCGTCGTATAATGAATTGTATTCGCTCGCGATGTGTATGCCATTGCTATTACGTCAATAAATCTATTCGGAAAATCCGCCTCTTTTTAATTCGTTAAAATCGTTCACGAATCGTGCTCGTCGATCGCTTGATTCACCCGTTATCAAATCCTTGTTTCGTCGACCTTTGTATAATTGATTCTATTCAGAACTGCATTCGAGAGTACGAGAGCGAATCTAGCTAGCTCTTTGCAAATAATCATGTATTCAATTTTCGCAGATGAGAGAGAGTGACGTTTCATGAAATAATATCCAAGCTTTATCACAATATTTGAAATTTTTTTCTCGCAATAAAGATTGTATTTTAAGGGCAGTGTTGCAAACAATTAAGGGAACCATCGGAAATGGCCCTCACCAATTTTTATGGACTTTGGACATGTAAAGCATCAAAAAATAATAGACTCATATTCTCTTCATTTGCTTATCTCAAGGTTTAGAGATCGAAGCAACTAAAAATAATGAACTTTTTTTATTTTAGTATCTTCAAAATTTATATAAGGTACATGAAAAAATGTTTTATACAAAAATTCTATGATATTTTATCACTTATTGATAATGCTTAGTAACACATTGATTAAAAATGTCTAATTTTTTAAATCCATTCTCAGGAACTGTTTTGATCTCTAAATCTTAAGACAAACAAATACAAAAAATATAGATCTAATATTTTTTGGATAGTAGCAAAGTATTTGTGAGGATTTGTAAAATGAACGTTTCTTCAGTTTAATACAATATTCTTTAAAATATGATATAATATCGTAATTAGATTATTAGTAAGAAACATTCATTCATTCATTTTACAGTTCTCGGAAATACTTAACTGAAATCCGCAAGTTTCTTTAGCCTTTTGTAACTCGAATAATATGCATTACATTAATCGTACATTAATCTTACTATAAATGAAGAATGACGAAGGGATTCTGACATCGATTGTCACTAGTCAACACGTGTTTCGAGCGACACGCCTTTATTATGTAATGTACGCAGCTTTTGCTAAATTAATTTCACGCTGTCGTCATCGTCGCTAAATCGCGCGACGCACGCGTGGTGCAGTGCCCTGCAATTACTTAACAAATTTATGAAAATGGCTTGTTCACGAGGACGGGTGTCCTTTCCCCGATGTCATCCCGGCGACGTGACGGCGCCGCGTTCTCCTTTTCACGCGAGTCGACTCTCCGGGAATCGTGTCGCGCGCTCAGCAATTACGGAAGCACATCATAAATATGAATATTTACCAGCGTACATATTGCGCATCGCAAATTAATTGCATCCGGCCTGCCGCTTTTATACAATGATTATGTCGGCGAATCGATTCTAATTTATGAAAATTATTCAAGCTTATGTATGATTCCGATATCGCGCGACGCATCTTCGAATGGCATTTTTCTGTCTCTTCTCGATCTTTGTCTTCTTTTTCCTTCGAATATTTCCATAAATCGATACGCGCGTTCGCAAACCAATTCCCGCTGCGACAATTTATATAGAGTTTTACAATCCAGTACTAAACTAGTACTGATTGCTATAGTTCAGGTACTGGCAAACTACTGATCCAGTACTGGCTAAGTACTGGATGATAACTTGGGTCTAATATTGGCAGATGGTACTGGCCCAGTCATTTTAGTCAGTCATTTGCCAGTGATGGTCCAGTATTGGCTGACAGAATCTTGGCCGTCAGTTGACAGTCGTAACGTTGGCTAAGCGTTGATTTCATTGTAACTGGCAACCTTATATGGACACGACTATGATTAACCTTTAGTATATATTCCCAATTCAATCATTCGTGTCATGTACACTTTCTTTGAAATATCAAGAGTACTTTGCTAAATAATAATCTCTATATTTTCTTTTTTGTTTAATATACAGTTTTATAAATACTTTCAAAAATGTTAAGTATGTAAGACTTACTTAATAATTTTTGTATTGTAAAAATGATAAAAATTAACTCAAGACACGAATGTACCATCACGTATAATAAAGAACCGGAAAGTCATCATGTATACTAAGAGTTAACCAATGATTAACGACGTCGCGTTATCATTTTTAAGTACAGGTTTGTCGTAGCGGTGTTATGACGTTTTATGTATATAAATACCGTGTAATCATCGATTACTAATCGAGGACACGAGCAATAACTTTATTACCGCGGACTAATTACGGAAAATTAGCATGAAGCTAATTACACCCCGCTAGCTCTCTATCGAGATTTAATCGAAAGACGAGGTGCATCGATATACTACTTGCGTAGAGACGATGAAGGAAATAAAAAATGAAAGAGAGGGCCTGCCTGTTTTATCAACGCGAATCATTACGGCTACGATCGACGATTCATCGCGGCTGTTGAGGATTCAGTTCCAAAGGATTTAGGGAGCCTCGATTCGGTAATTAGCACAGAGCACCTTGCGCCTTTTTTCGCGACACCTTAGATCATCCCGATAACGTCAAATATTCGTCAACGTCAAGTATAACTCGCGAGTACTAAGTGTCCGGGATTGACTTATCGCACGTCGTCGATCATGAATTAAAACACCAGCTGACAGTGTAGTATAGTCCCGTATAGTCATCCAAATTAATTTCATTGCTTGTCACGGTTACAAATTTTTCTTTATGAGAAGCCATTGCTTCTAAGAACGTATCTCTCAGCTTTAATCTTGTACGCATCTCAAGAATTTTTTGTTTCGCTTCAAAACAGATTTTATCATTATGCATTGTTAATCATCTTTAAGGTTATTAACTCTAAAATACGATGTATGTAATTTTATATTACGGTTTTGTGTAAAAATTGAGGTAAAAGAGAAATCTAATTTAGATGCAGAAAGATAGTCTAAAATCAATTCGGAGATCATTTTATATTACGGTATTATGCAAAAATTGGAATAAAAGGGGAATCTAATTTAGATGCAAAAAAAAAATAGTTTAATTTGGGGATTATTCGAAAGGAGGAAGAATTCGATCGAATATACAGATAATATAGAAAATAAATACAAAAGCTTGACAGTTAAATAAGCTCTTTTTTTGCTATTTTATCTGTACGTTCGCGATAACATTGATTGTTTTTAATTAATGTTTCAAACTTCTGAGAAAGCACAGAAAGAGCCAACTCCAAGCAGCGTTCTCTACTTTTTAAAATAAGTATCGATACTTTGCGGCAATACAGTAGAGGAACAGGCGAGGAGGAGACAAAGTGCATAGCGGTACGTACTGTGCGCATCTCGTACACACGGACACGAAGTCACGACCCACTAATGAATGATTATGCTACAATTTGCTCCGGGACGGCAGCTATCGCAATTTATTAAATTACAGTGATCCATACCCCGACCGTCCGGGGATCCGGTAGTCGCGCGCGTCGCGATTCGCGAGGATCATTTCCACCCGTCGATTTTCGATTTCGATTACACCGGGAGACTGCGAGAGCGTGCACGATCGGTCTCCGATCGAGATGCGCGAACGGCAACAATGGCATTCGCGACGAATGCGAAATGCCAGCCGAGGCTCTTTGCAAATTGCAATTACTTCACTGATTCGAGATAGAGTATTTATTCATTTATTTATCGAGTGTTTTGCGAGAACCTTTTGTAACGTGAGCGATTGAGAATTTCTATTGAAGTATTAAATTTTCATCATTAAATCTCGTTTAAAGTTGCATCAATTACACGACGATCGTTTTATGTAGTGAATGACGTTACTTCTTCCTCTTAGGTAAGTCTAACCTTTTCTTGAATAACTTTGATAAGTTCTGCAGTTATCCAATTTGTACGAAAATATTAAATATAACAATATAACTGTTAACGGTAATCAAATATTATTCCAAGTAAAATATTACTCTCTAAATTTCGTGGGGAGTGAAATCTTACTCGAAATAAAAATTTAGCTTGTCTTGAAAAAAGAATGAAAATACAGTCACTCTTGAACAAGAATAAATTTTCAGTCTCTTCGAATGAAATTTCATTCCATGAGATTTAGAGAGTAAATGTAATAATAATGATTCCGTAAAAATTAATACTGAGAGAAGTTGGATATTAGCGAGAAGTTGCATATATCTCAGTTAGCATCATTAGTAAAACCAATCTGCTTCTTCATGAGCCACTAATTATTTGGATAATAATATCCAAATGTTAAATAATTATTTCATTGATCTCAAATTAAATTATTCAGTTTAAATAGATTATCAAGCAGACGCAAGTTTATACAGGGTGTCTGGAAAAAATCGCCAAATATTTCATGAGCAGATAGAGAGGACTAAACTGAGTCGAAAAGTCCTCTACCATTTTGCAATTTTCGCAATAGTTAACAAGATATTAATTACTAAAAATTGCCAAATATTGGTCTTGAATAATTTTTTACTCAAATACTATCAACTTTACAGAAAAACTGCAAGAGACAAAAATCATTTATTTTCTTCTCATAAAGTTCTAAGAATTTTTTCAGAATTTTTAATTAACTTTTTACTGCATTTTCTTTTTTTATCAACATGAGAAAGAAAATACGGTATTAAAAAATTCTGAAAAAATTCTGAAAAAATTCTTAGAACTTTATGAGAAGAAAATAAATGATTTTTGTCTCTTGCAGTTTTTCTGTAAAGTTGATAGTATTTGAGTAAAAAATTATTCAAGACCAATATTTGGCAATTTTTAGTAATTAATATCTTGTTAACTATTGCGAAAATTGCAAAATGGTAGAGGACTTTTCGACTCAGTCCTCTCTACCTGCCCATGAAATATTTGGCGATTATTTCCAGACACCCTGTATATTTTAATGCTCCTCAAATGTAATATTTCTTTAAAATGTACCGAGTTTCAAAATCTACATTTATACTTCTTTTATTAACATCTATTCATCAAAATATAAAAAAATTATCGAAAAATATATGACAATAATACTATAATGCAACTAATATATAGTTGCGGTCAGTAATATAATTACATTCGAAGTAATCAAATATTATTCCAATTTTGTAACTAATACCTTAAACGCGAAATTCCACTCGGATATTAATTAGCAACGAGAAATCAATAGTAATTAGTTAACTGATAGAAAGACAGAATGATCGCAAATGAGCGAAAGCAGAAAAAAAAGAATAAGACACCGTCCGTCTGACAAGCTCCTTAATGAGAGAACGCAAAGAGGACGGAGCAGGATGGGATGCTGGGCAAAGAGAATAGACGCAAGGCGAATGCGGGCGAATCGCATTATCGGGGATATTTACGGGAATTCGCGACGGAATCGTTGCGTGTCCGGTGCCGATGCAGTCATAAACAACGGGGCCATTAATTTAGCCGCGAAGGATGCCCAATATCCTTCGGAAAGCCTTGGCGGCAATGCACCGATAGGCAGCTAACGCGCGGATAAAATAAGCTTAGGGGCGTGAAATTGGCAGTAATTTTACAAGCCATAACGATCTACTAAATCTGTAAAATAATTAAGGGCGCAGATGTTCCTCCCGGACTACTCTTCTCGTCCTTCTTCTCTCCACTACCTCTCCCCCCCCACCCCTTCCTAACTAAATGCATCGTCCTCGCTTAGCCGCCGCTACCATCACGGATCTTTTTGCTAGCCCTTGCTGTGGCCCTTTTAACAATTTCGCTACATATATATATATATATTTTAAGGACAAATGTAAAAATAATAGCTCGAGCCATAAATATTTCTATCTATTCATAGAAAAATGACTACAATAATGCCATAAATTGCCAAACGTACGAACTTTAGAATCGCCTTTCGGCGCGCGTAAAAAAAAATCCACGCGAATTCATTACAATGAAAACTGCGAAAAGAGCACACGGAATTAAAATTGCGAGGTATCGCGACGGGCCGCGCGTGCGGCCCGGTAATAAGATAGGAATTTATACAACGCGCGGCTTTTAGTTCGGCAGAGCAATTTCTTACGCTTACCGCGGCAATTTATGCGCGTATTACGTTTTAAACGGCGCACGCACTTACTTGTATTTCAAATTTCGGGGCGAAAGCGGGACGTAAGTATAAGGAGCGCCGTGCTCTCAGCCGAAACGAGCAACCATACATTAATTCCGGCTTTATTAAATTTATTGCAACGTCGTAATTCGAGGGGCCCGACGCCCCCGCCCCCGGGGGGCAGCCCGCCTGCCTCTTATCAGCGCGCGAGGAACGCTTCCCCATTGCGAAATCTTTACATCGGACCAAGCAATGCCTTGGGTTACTGTCCATGATGAGACGTTATATACACGGTTCGGTATACGTGACACCATTACTGATATGGCCAAAGCTGACCGAAAGCGCGAAGTTACGCTCGATCGGCGTGAGCTGGAAGCTGCCGGAAAGACCACCTTGAAAGCCGGAAAGATTGGTACTTTCGATTTATACGCATTGCCATTATTTCACATACATTTTGTTTAAGGTTTCTGCAGAGAGTAGAGATATAACTTATGTGCAATTAAATAAAATGTCCCTACAGCACAGTTCTCTGAGAGACGTTCTGGAGATGTCCTTAGAGAACATCTCTTGGAGAATTGTGTGGATTAGAGACATTTAAAAATTATATAACAAAACGATATAAATGTTGATAAGAAATTAGGATTATTACGATGTGTATTTATATTATATTTTTCATTTGAATCTCATTTCAGAAATGTGTCGGATGTGATACTAAAAACGAAGCTTTATCTCTTTCCTGATTACTTACTCACAGATCTTCAGATTAATGATGTCAGAAAACAAACAATAAAAATTCTTGCAAAATTTGTTGAAATAGAAATACTTTTCAATAAAATAATATTTGCATTTGATGGAATATACTTGTTGAAATATACTGAAAATTCTCCTTTATTTTGAAATAGAATAAAATCATATTTATCTGAGTTTGATAGCTGTCATACAGCTTGTTTCGTGTTTTCGTTAGGTATAGTTTAATTTCAAATATATGGTTATTTGTTTATTATCGGAACACAATGGGAGTTTCTAGAATATATGTTTCAAATTTATTTTACATGAAACGATTCTGCTGAAGTATCTACAAATTGAGCTATTGATGTACAGATTGGAAAATAATTTTGTACAACTATCAAAATAATTATGTAAAACTCTAAAGCTGAGTGTTAGAATATTAACTTTTTGCAGCAATACTCATCAAGTTTGAGTTTCCTAGATATACATAATCATTCTGATAGTTCAACAAAATTATTTCCAGATTTATAATTTTTAGGTATTTTAATTAAAATTGGTTTTTCCATGTATCGATGGCAAATTTTTAAATATTCGTTTCTTAATATATGTAAAATATTGCAAAAAATGTATAATTTTATATATTTTCTCGTTTCTGACGTCACAATCCAAGATAGTTTAGATACAATAAATAGGCAGTAGCTTTAAAATATGAATACAATATAGTATACAATCACATTTTTTTATCAACATATTATCGACTAAGAAATAATTGTACATTTGAAAGTTGAAGCTAAGTGTTGTAAGATTGCATGATTGATAGAGAACCTCCCGAAATATCTTATATATAAATATAATATATCCATAGTATTTTATATATATCATTGTTCATTGCATAGAAACTTTTTCGTTCCTCCTCTTTTTATACCTTATTTTATAATTTATAAGATAAAATTATTATATAATGATTAAGAAAGATTATAATATTGGTACTATCAGAATAAATACAATTAGTCATCATTATTTTTTAATAAATAAATTAGATAAGATAAATTATACTGACTTTATCAAACTGAAATATAAATAAGTGAAGTTTAAGTAGTATAAATAGATATAATATAATAAATAAATATAAATATTATATTCTTCGCTTATTTATGCTTGCGGTATACATTGAAAATATATTTGAATACATATTTTCGCATCAATTCGTATAATATTTAATCTTGAAATATAGGTGAACCAAATGTAGATCTGAAATTTTATTTATTTAATAAATATGCTTAAAAAGAAAAACTAATTTAATAATTTTAAATACTAATAATTTGTCCATGCTTTACTTATATTTACTTGATACTTTTCACTAATCAATTAAGCAATAAAGTCAAAAATTTCAGTTTGATCATCAGTTATGATATATGATATACTAAAAATTGCACAAACAGCATTATTAATATATCATATTTTAATAGTTTGAATGTTTTTCTAAAAGAATATTTAACATTATTAATTATTATATTTTATCTTATAAATAAATACTTCATTACTTACATATACTTCACTAATAAGTACTAATCTATCCTAGCTCCTCTATTTCAAGATGATGAATTTGTGAAATGTTACGTCAATGTGTAATGTTCCTCTTCACATACCTCTATTACTTCAAATTTAAAACAGAATACGATTTGACTCACCGATCCGATGCGCAGCAACGGAGTTATAAAAAGATGTTAAATCTGTAAAATACAAATATATGTGAATTAAAGCAGCTACTAAAATAAATGTAGATGTTTCAAAAATTACTTTCAATATTTTCATGAATTTTTCAGTTTTTTTCCCAAATAAGTGAAATAAAAAATTCTTTAATCAAATGTGTATATCTTCAATAATAATACAATTTTTAGAAAATAAATTATTTTATAAATGACAAATAATAAATCAGATACTCACCCATATTTGCTCCTCCGATGCCTCCAGGCCTCCATCATCCTCTCAGGTCTCAGGTTCCTTCTTTATGCACATCGAACACAACACTCCCGACGATAATAGAACACGACGGCACCTCATCCTTAGGTACGTCGCGACGATAACGTACCAAACTACGATTCGCAACCACGACATCCCACAAACTAATGCGACATACGAAACGACGCAGAGGAAATTTCCACGCACTAACCGCCGCGATCCAACGACATCCAGGGCTACGTTGCCTTGAGTTCCACTTACGTATCATTTTTTCCTCGTTGTTCACTTAATGTGTGTTAAACGAGAACAAAATGGTGTCTAGGGAGCACGGAGCACTCGGGTGGGAATCGAAACGCACTTCAGAAGGAAGTTCATTAAGGTTAGATTCACCGACTGCGACAGATTTCAAATGAATTCACGGGATTACGCGTGGTCAACGAATCGCCGATGCACACGAGTACACGAGCACTGAATTCACGCTACGCGACATGTAAACGTTGAAACAAAGGTTCAAATATGGCTAAGTACGTCTAACGAGGCGCGATTCCGTTCGACTAGTAACCGTCTCGCGTCCGTCCGATCCGAAAGTGACGCGGCCAACTTCACTCTGATACGACGCGAGTCAACTTTTTCGTGAACTACGTCGACAACTACGAAAAATCGTCCAAAATTGTAAGATTAAAGCTCAATGTTACACGCACAATACATTTCTAATATAAATATATTATTATATAATATTATATATTACACGTTTTGCTAAACATACACATATTATATACTATTACATACAATTAACGACCGATACATCACGACATTCTATTATTTCGATTCGCATATTTTATCGTGCACTCTCAAGCCGAGAACGGTCATGAAAAAATCATATTTAAAACGAAATATTCAATTAGTCTCGCTACATGAGAGATATCCATGTCCGAAGCATTGTTGAAACAATGCAATGTAATTACCACGTGTATCACGACGAGACAACAATTTATAATTCCCGATTATTTGAAATGAATAAACCGCGTGAAGTATGCTGCGACGATCAACGAGCAATGTCTTGATTCGTAAGTTGTTAGCTGCCGCGGAGGTTAAATAATTGCGTGACTTATGGTCCGTTCTCTCATTGTTCGTAGGCAGTGATCACGCTTAATGTCTCACAGCACTCGACACGATCGCGTCGCTAGGTATAACGTGACAACATACGAAGCCCGCCGGGTCAAGCCTCGCCGCGGGAATAACAAGGTAACGACTTGTATACAATAGCGCGTCATAAGAAAACAAAACAAGTTTAAACAAGTGCCGAGCGTTTTGTAACTGCCAAGCACTGTTACGCACTCTAAATTTTTGAAATTTTATTTCCAAACTATCACAAAGAGTGATAGTTGCGCCAGTCCGACAGAAGTGAAATTTTCACTCTTAGAGAGTCAATTTTCAATCTATTATATGTGAAGAGTGAATACATTTCACTCTCCGAAGGGAGAGACTGAAATTTCACTTTGATAAATATTAAGTTTAACCTCCCTACGTCTAATCCAAAAATTATTAGGCTCATTCGACGTGTTTTTGCACAAAATGAACAAATATGGCAGAAGAAAGCGTTGCTCTGTCTCGTGAAATGAGATATTAATCATTAGAATTGATTTTTTGGTTAGGTTAAGAAATTCACTCCTTGCCTGGCGCAAGTATTACTTTCATTGGAGTGAAATTTCACTCCCAAAAATTTAGAGTGTATCGCCACGAAATATTTAACTCAATGAACAATATTGGTAATAAATAAATTTAATTAAAATGTAAAATTGCAATTTGTTGGCAATAACAAACAAGACAAAGAATAAATTTATTTTTTCTTCTTCTTATATTCTCTTTTCTTTCTATTTTACCGCATCAATCTTCTTGCTTTGAATGTGATTTTATATTGTCTCTGAATATCGAAGAGATATGACTCTATTTTCACTCTCATCGCATTGTCTAAGAATAGACGATGTTTAATATATTTTATATTGTGATACACATCTATCGAGTATTTATTCTCATTTAATTTAGCTGCTACTAAATTAATTTAAATTAATATAATATATGATTGTATATTACACAATTTTAATTCCTATTAATGTTTCTTAGTATATATTTCTTATTACATTATATTTCTTTTTTATCTTTATTACTTGTTTGTGTGTGTGTGTGTCAGTTATATTTCTTATTACATTATGGTACTTGTACTTTTTAACAGAAACAATAATTATGCGTCTATATTCCACATAATCAGAAGAATACAATGTTATCAATACCAACATTCTAATTACAATATTTACTGCAAATTGAGCGAAATTATTGACAGCGTTAATACTGCGTGAGAGAGCGAAGTATAATTTTTATATATTTCTCTTTATAATATTTTCACCATTTTACTTTTGTCAACATTGATAATAATCCAATAGGGATTGAAACGTTTGTCTTGTTATTGTCGGCAAATTAAAGTTTTATATTTTAACTAAATGATATGTTTATCTACTAACGTTTTCAATTTTTAATTTATAACGATAAACCTTTGGCTCGTAGCCCTTTCCTTTTCGTTTTTTATTAACTCAATGAAATAATATAGGGCAATATAATTCACATAGTCTCGTCTTACTTTAAGACCATCTTAAATAATGCCTTAAGATGTTAATACAACCCTCTGATTGTCTTATGACGATCTTAAGATTGTACTTAAAACTGATCCAAAAATGAGTATTTGCAATAAAATAACAATTTATAACTCTTTGTCTTAAATATGATTGTCAACTTTTTTTTACTAGTGTTTCATTGGAGATCACTTCTCTTGCTGGACGATTTTTTTTTGAAATGATCAATGATTATAATATTAAAATTGTCAAAATTAAAACTTCCTCGTAGTATGTTGTCTAAAAAAAAAATCATCAACGATTTTACTCTCCAAGACAACCGTAGTCTTGTTGAAGACCGATTGCTATTATAAAAATTTATATTATAAATATTGTTTTTTATAATGCATTCTCTAAAAAGATCTAATCCTTCCCAACTGATCAAAGATATCTTTCCAAAAACTAGAAGAAAATCGACGCTTTTGAAACAGAAAAGATTATCAAAATTTTGTACATGTATGTTAGCTGGAAATTTTTTTTAGAAAGTCGGAGATTTAATTAAAAAGCTAAGTCGAAAACTACGAAAGTACACAATTCTTAAAACGAATAAACCACGCGAAATACTTTCAATAAGCGACAAATATAGCCGAAGTCTATACATCAATCATAAGATTTAAATAATCGCGTAAGCTAATAATTCGTATTTCTCAATACTCTCGATCACATTTCGAGGAATTATGACGATACATGCAACATCTCGCTTCGCTGCTGTTGGGCTCAACCATACCGCGCGATAATAACGCAAGGTAATGATGTGTACTGTATGTACACATAATAGTGCGACACTATTATAAAGCAAAACACAAGCATCGAGCGCCGCGTGTCAACAGCCAAAAGTATGAAATATTTAATTATATAACATAATAAGAAATAATTGCACATATACTGTGCTCCTTTTTTATTTCGAATTATTTCCCATAGTGTATCTATCTAATTGACATGTAGGTATATACATGTGTATTATGAAACAGAGTTTAACTTATATATAACCATGGTGTAAGAATATCTGAAGGTGTTTTCATTTGATCATTTATTAAAAAATAAAATCTTCAAAATGAAAAAGTTGAAAATAGATGGCATATTGATCTTATACCACATTTACAAAACGAAGTTTTCTGTATGTGAAGTATATTTATTAATATCTATTTTACTAATACCAGTAGAAAAACATGAATGAATATAATATTTGATATATACGCTACCTTGTTTTTAACTGCGGAAATTCCTCACAGAAAGACTAGTATTTTTATAGTAGTAATTTTTTATAATGGTAGTATTTTTTATAGTAGTAGTTGTAATAATAATTTTATAGAAATGGAAATACCTACATTTTACACTGACAAATATTTTATTTAATAAAGGTTTGAGTGATCGATTAATTATTATGTGTTTAAAAGAAATTGCTAAATTCAATGTTTATTTGGAAAATAAGCTTTGCTCTTCGATCGAAAACATATTTTTATATAAAGTAATTCATTATTTTCATAATTATTCCGCTTTGCGCACACAAGTAAATATTTTTTAATTTCTTATTATACTTTCAAATTTAAATTGTTAAAAAGCTATTAAATATTCTACTATACAAGTAGATAATTTATTTTCTAAGTCATTTTTAGGTACATGAATGATACTCAATTTCTTCTCAATTCAATTAAAATTCAGAAAATATTTTAATACATACACTTATTATTAAATCGCAAAAAAAGCAGAATATTCCTTGATTAAATCATAATTATAAATATGACGTTACGAATATTAAATTAAGTTTCAAACTTCGTTTATTAAACCCCTATCAAGACCGGTATAAACTGGGTTCTTTGATAAAAACGCAACAATAAAAAATACACAATAAAAGTTCTTTATATATTTTATGTTTCTTCACGGGAGACATTAAATTTAAAATGAGAAAAACTTCAACGGCAATCGAGAGAAGCTTCCCATCCAGACGATGAAACGTAAGAAAACGATTGCGCATTATATAGAAGGAGGAAGTAAAAACAGACAGTCGCTAACGACCCGCGACCACCGCGATTCTATGTTTGCGTCTGTAAAAACGCGAGAAGCCGTTCTACTTCGCGATTAAATTCAGCGCTGTTGCTGCTGCTTTCGCAGGTGGATTTCAAACAGCGGTCTTCGCGCTCGACGCAGCATCGGAAAATATAAGAGACTGACGTACTCGCGCACAGTGCAAGTGCGACCTGTTTATTGCCTCCTCGGCATATCGGTTCCGTCTCGCCGAGATCTCGACGTCGTTAAGCTCGTCCACCCGGGAAATAAAGATCTTTTACGTGAAAA
This sequence comes from Acromyrmex echinatior, assembly GCF_000204515.1. The sequence goes on from NW_011627021.1 coordinate 346,094, forward strand.
TGCTGTACGCATTCTTTGCAGATTAGTTTTGCCTTCCCTCAAACTGGATCTACGCTCGTAAAGGAATACCGCACGCTAGCGTACCTATTATGAATGATATCTTTCGAGAATTTAAAGGCACAGTGTCAAAAGTGCATTGCATTGTGAACGTTGAAAAATATATTGTACATTGATACACGATTATATTCATGATGTCAAATTGTACCCAATTTAAGTTATTTTTAATAATTTCTGTAGGTCGACACTACAATGTCATTAATTTAACTAAAACGAACGAATTTGAATAATTTGTAACACAAGAAATAGAAATTTAATAAAAAGAAGAGCATAAAATTACACAAGATATTCTTTGTGATATTTAATATACAATTACATTAATAAATAATTTAATATAAATTATTTAAATTATTTATTAATGTAATTATATATTAAATATCACAAAGAATATCTTGTGCTGTGGTTTGATGCTCTTTTTTTTATTAAATTTTGATTTATAAATCACATTTGTTATAATTATATAACAAGAAATAGATTTTTGATTCAAGTTTATCAATTAAGTTTATATTATTTATTAATGTTAATATGACCGCTAATATGATCGTTTACTTTGAAATTACTCTCTAAAATTTTTAGAGTGAATCTCGTTCTAAAGAGTGAAATTCCACTCAAGATTGAAAATAGAAACTATTCTTTTTCAAGATCAATTTTCATTCTTTAAAGTCAAATATCATTCCAAAGAGCAAGCCATTCAACAACAGAAATGGAATGATTTTGACTCAACGGATTGAATTACACATTGCTCCTTTGATAACTAACAGTATTCTAATAATATTGCTTACGTAACGTAGTTTGAGACATACTTGAATCACTATAAAGAAATACAGAACAGCTTTTATGATTACATTTACACATGTATCGCGATATCCCCGAAAACAAATTTATTCCAATTTATTCGAAGAATTGAATGAAGATAAACGCGAGGATAAAATTTATGCCTCGCCAAAATCCGACCGCAATAACCAATCAACCAGCTGTCATTGTCGTCTTGTCTTGCTTGGCGATCGGTATGGAAAAGAGAGCGAAATATAAAATCCGGAGCGCCGCGGCGCCCCACGCAACACTCCGTGTATCGCTTCTTGGAAATAATTAACTGTCCGCGATAAAATGTCTTAGGTTAATGAAACATCCTTTTGTGCGCGCGCCATGAAGGGACGCCTTCATAAGCAAGCGGCGACATCCAACACAGCATGGCAAATGACTTATTAGCAAAGTGACTTCGGAGCCGCATCGCGCCGCGCCGCGCAGCGCTGCGCCGCAACGCTCGCCGGCCGCAAAAGAGGACAACAAAATCGGCTGGTTATTAACCGCCGGTTGTCCGTCTTCGGACGACGGCGCGATGACGACTACCGGCGCGGCGGAACGGAGCGGTTCTCGTCGATTCGTGCCTGGCATCTGGTAGCCAGTGTACATGTTCCGAGAGAACACCCTAGCTGTGTAATGTGTATGTCCAGGGACGGCGGCCCGCGCACGCAAAGCACGGCTAAAAGTAAATTGGAGAGCGCGAGTACTTAGGATTTAAATATCAGCCGCACGGAAGGCGTCACGTCAGGAGATTTCTGGTCCATGAAAGTATCCAGCGAAAAAGAATTAAATTAAATAGGCTCGAGATCGTATTTCAAAAATATGTACAATATATTTCAACGTAGAAATAATTATCTCTGAAATATGTGTTTATTTCCGCGTGTATTACATTAATGTTTTGTGTCAATGTTTTATCAGGACTCTTTAACGCTATTTAAAATTACTTATTTGTGAGGAAGAAAACCGTTATGGATGCATGTATATCCCGCGGTTAATTAACACTAACCATAAAGTCCTTTTTGTCGTCTTTAAAACTGATCGTGTACCAAATCAATATTTTCAGAAAAATTGTAACCGAAGACTCGCGGCGAGCTCGTCGAAGAAGCAAGAAACCGGCCCTGCGATCGAAGATGGTCGGTCGGTACCGGTCCGGAATCCATTCAGCTGGTGGATGGCGGTTTACGGTAAGGTCCCCGAGAAGATTGCTTATTAGGGAAGGCGCGGAGCTATGGAATAGAAAGGCCAGTGACAATTTGATAGATTGAGCTTTTTGTCGTCACGGCTTCGTCGTTAAGGCCGACCGATGAAATTATTGCGTTTTTTGTCCGTCACCGGTCGAATAGCTAATAACGAGACGCATACCGTTTTATTTTGCGGCCGAGCACGTTACGCCATGAAAATTCTTCCTCGTCTCCTTCTAATGTATCACATTCTGTATCAAAACGGCCTCTAGATACTCAATTATTATTGTATAATCATTTTTGTACAGTATTGATGCTCCCTTTAAACAATTCAAAACAATCTCTGAACAATCAGTAAACACTGTTAAATTCATAATTCCAAATTACCAGTTTAAATTATTTTTTATTATTTCTATAAGTCGTCACTGCTCGTATTCGTAATACGTCGTTAATTTAACTAAAATAATGGAATAAAATCATTTTGGTGCGCGTTTCAAAGGACTATATACGTAGTATAGAAATTCACACAGAATTATATAAGCACTTAAGATTCAGACCTTTAAAGCATTGCCTTCTATAGATTGTGTTTTCCACATCCTATAAGATTTAATAAAACGAGGATCCTATAAGATTTAATAAAATAATGGAATTGAATTGTTTCAATCAAGAAGATATATTAAATATATTAAATTACTCAGATTTAATTTATTTACTTATTTACTTAACGCATGTGTGTGTCAATATAATCGTTGTTTACTTCGAAACAACTGCAGAAATGGATTGACTTACATTTTGATATATATGAAAATTAAAAATAAATGTTGTATAACTCAAGGAATTGGGTTGCCATTGTTCCCTTGACTTCTAATAATGTTGTACAATATCAAGTAATAATGATCGTTGCAATATAGACCGTTTTAGAGCACTTAATTTTGAAAAATTATTTTTATTGAAGTCTATATATAGACATAATTGCCTAATATTTATAAAATAAATTATCTCGGGTTTTCATACACGAAATACGTGAATTGTAACAAAGTAAAATAAAAAAGGAGATCGAAAAAATTGGCATTGCTATTAAATCGAAGGTCGAAAGAGGATGCGGATGTTTTCTCATTTAACGATAGAGGCACTGTACGACATTCAATAAGCATCTCGTAAAGCGTGCTCAACAAATCTCACGGACATTTTATTGGCGTATAAATTAAGGTATCCCAGAAAGAAACTTCGTAGCATGCGGGAGCTCTAAACGTCGAATCTGCATTTCTCTAGCGCCAACCTAAAGTATACGTCGCGTAATGAATTCGTAGGAGATGCCATTATGCAAAACATCTCGTGCCGATACGGATAACCATGCAGATCGAATGGATGTTACAAAATAATGCAATCTTGATGATGTTCTTATTAACCAAAAAGTCACTTTTTCACTGTCGCGCGAATAAAGTATATCCATCTAGTATACCCTGCGTCAAGCATAAACTGTTTTTTACCCGACGCTAAATGTGATTACATTTGTAGCCATGGAATGCGATGCCGTTAGTGCGAGTAATATTCTCATTTTAATGATATTCAGCTTTACATGCTGCATGTGTAATAGAAAACGGAGATATCAATATTATATTTTGCAAAAGCGATATTGACCTTTCTTTTTTCTCGTATAAAAATAAAATTCTCAATTCTCTCGTGCAAAGCCTATAATTCGAGCACGGCTGTCGTGCTGACTGCCATTATTTCATTGGTTAAATGAAAACGCGTTTACAAGACGGGATCAGAGACACCTCGTGATAATGAAATCCATCTTAGAACAGCCTGCGGCGAATCCGATAAGTCGTCCGCGATCGCCACGCAAGGCGTTAGTTTACGCGCGTTTATATCACGCACGTGAGATAGAGAGCAAGAGAAATAGAAAGAGGAAAAAAGCATGTGTGAAGTAATCGATGTGTGCTAATATATATACATATATATATATATATATTCCGACGCGTGCGTGCAGTCACTGTGCTCAATTGACGTTCGCGCTAATTTTAGAGCGCGGCACTCGCGAGCGAGATTAATCCCGTGGACGCGGTGAATTAAGGCCGATCCATATCTTAAGGACAGACCGAGTTCGGCGTGAAGGGCACGACGAGACCGCGCGAGTGCCAACGATCTAATTAAGCAGCCGTGCAATTAGATTTTGCCCCGCGGTCGTCCCAGTTTAACAACCGGTATATGTACGTAGAACACACATGCCGTACGACAAGTGAACTTGCAAAACCTACTTTGCACTTCATACATCTTACTTTGAAATTTTCGCGTCAATCGTGATTAGGTATCGTTACTTAATCATTAATTTCAAGCCGGTTTCTCGTTGCGATCGGTCAACAGTTGTTCGATCCATGTTATTTACTACATGACTAATTGTTGCCGATGAGTAAGCAATTTCGCGTAAAAAGTGCTTCTTAAGACAGCCCCAACATTGATCAATTATAGAGATTTTATTAAAAAAAAACTTAATAATTACTTAGTATTATTAATAAATCGGTTTTTCACACGTTTTCAATACTTAATTGTTTATTTCCGCTATTTACTTAATGGTTAATTTATTTGTATAATAAGTAATCGATCGTTGAAGAGAAAAAAATCTCTATATAATACTTTCAACGGTATATATGTATAAAAAATTGCACTTATACATCAATTATTGATACTCAGTTAAATAAAATGCATTAATTAGTAACAGTAAGTACACTATCGCACTAATAATGTATATATCAATATTCAATAATTAATCGATATATTTTAATTAACTTTGTAGTTTTTATATTATTGACTTAAGGGATTAACACAATTTTAATACGAAATCCATAACCGTAAAAATTCTAATACTTTAAAACATTTGTTGGCTACGAGGAGTCTCGCAACGTATGGAAGGAGTAGTGAGTGGTAGCTCCATTCTCGCGATTTAACTGCATCGATATCTCGCTAAAAATATCCCGTTCGAAACCGCGCCCGTATAACTCTGCTGCGATAAATTCGTTACCCTCTAACAGATAAGATACATTTTTATTCTACTTTCGGCCGTGCGCGTAGATAAAATGTTTCCGAAGCGCATGATATCTTTTATATATACCGGCTGCATTTAGACGCTCGATTTAACTGAAATACGAGCACGCGTAATAAAGAATAACTCGCAAACTCTTGTATCCAGAAATGCGAGTACTATACTGCATCATCGTCCGTGATAAAAGTAAGAGAGTGAATTCTCTCTTCCGCGATTAACGCGGATAATTAGGATCTATACCTCGGGAACGAGTCTGTCAACTCCATCCATTTATTAAATAAAGAGTTCGGAGCAACAATACTTGCCATACGCATGAAATATTGCGCCATTTCTATCAGAGATCGGAACTGGATTCCTTTACCGTAGCAGTTATGTTATCCGAATCGAATGTGGTAGTCGAGGGTTAAGGCTCGCCGCGTGCTTCGAATTTCGGCGAGCAGCCGTGTGCACAGAGAGAGAGAGAGAGAGAGAGAGAGAAGAGAGTATCTCTCTTGATCCTCCGAAATAAAATCACTGCGCGTTATCGCCGTTAACGATCCGGATAGAATATCGAGGATCGCGTAACCACGCAGTAGATATATAGGTAGGTACCTCCGCACGGTCGCAATTTGCAGTAACTGTTTCTCGGAACGGAACAATTTTTTTTTACAAACGCACATTTATTAGCGCGACCGTGCGCGTCGATATGGAGCGCGTGGAAAATACATAGTAACGTTCGCAGATAATACCATGCTGCCTTACAACTCTCTGCCAACGAGCGACTACAATGAGAATAAATAGGGCAGCAGTGGCTGCGGATAACTCATGAGAGAAATAAAAATAGGCCCGAGCGATCGCTGTTTCCACGCGTCGTAAACTTACGAACGAGGAGAAATAAACTCCGAAAATGACACTGTTCGATCTTTCACGAGCTCGGCATGTATTCTCTGTCAGTCTTAAACTCGGGACGTATTTTACGAAAACTTTCGAAAATGTTAAGAAATCCAAAATTGCATATTATATGTATTCGCTGCCAGTCTTAAAATCGGAACGTACTTTATGGAAACTTTTGGAAATGAACTTTGAAAAATTCAAAATTGCGTATTGCAAAGTTGATCTTCGAAAAAATATTCGTGTTAAATTGTTACTAAGTTTTTAACTCTGGAAAAAGTCTTATTTTATTAATTGAAATTCTGATAGATCCAACCAGATAGGTACAAATTAAACACTTGTAGTTAAATTCATGAAATTCTATATAATTTATATGATTAAAATTCGTTTTTTGTTTGTACTTCTTGTTGATACAATCGAAACATTTTTCTTAGTGAATTCTTTTGAAATAAATTTAAATCCAAATTTTATCTGTGAGTAGTTTGATAACATTTTTTGCCAGTCATTTGTTATATCTAAGCCAATTTACTCGTTAAACATATTGCAATCGCTTTGCACGTTTCAAATGTTAATTAATCCCAGACAAAATTATTTTCGATACGGTACATGCGTCCAAACACATCGTGATGACTTATACACGCCCGTGGGCTGATATAAATTGCCTCCTCCGCCCACTCAAGTGCCGTCTTTAATCGCGGCGACCAGATCGATCATTCGGCGCGACTACTCGCGATCTCGCGCGATAATTAATATCCGGGCGTCGCGATTTACGCGACGGGTAGATAACAATCATAGCAGAGGAGGAGGAGGAGGCGGAAGAGGAGAGAAGGAAGCTGACCCAGGCTCCCCCGGCGCAGTTATGGAGGGTACACTGTCCGCGAGTCTCGCACGCGTGCCTTTATTAAATATTGCGTTTAAATGACTCTGTAACGGTCGACGAGACGCATAGTCTGCGCTAACGAGCGCCACGACAGCGCTCTAACGAGGCGCTCGTCGCCCACGCGGTTTTCAGGGTTTCAGACCACGTCAATAGCGGCATTGCCGGAATGACTCCCACGGTGTAACGTCAACGTAGCACCACTTTTCCACGAAACACACGCAATACCGTTGTGACAAAACTGTAAATTGAATATCGATCGTGTTCCGTGTCGGTCCCGTAACTTATACGACCGGCACGTCTGTGCCGTGTCGCCGATCGTTAAGCTTATCCGCCTCCCAGTTCGGAAATGAGTTCCGGCGACTGAATAACGCGAGGACAGAACCGTCGATGGGATAGTTTGGTGTCAATCGTACCATTGAAAGTAAAGTAAGATAATAAAGACAGTACATTGACACACAGTTGGAAAAAATGTGTTAAATTTAATATAAATCGCATGTCCCAAACGATCCACTCAAATTTTTGAGTTAATTTTACACACAGATGAATATGTTAGAAGGTAACACAAATATTATGTAAGAGAATAAATACAAAGAAAGATAACACAATCGACACAATTTGTAATAAACCGTGAAAGCATATTTTGTTGTTAGAAAATTAACATTTATGATATGTTTAATTAATGGATTTTATTCATTTGTCTTAGAATTTACGTGTTTTATGTGTTTTTTTAAAACACATTATTTTTATGTTGTACTTGTTTACTCATAAATTGTGTCATTTCGACATTAAAAAACATTGAATATCAATTTCACAAAAAATCTTTAAATCACATAATCACATTATGTTAAATTAACACTCAAATAATTCAACACAAACTGTTAACACAAACGTGAGTGGACCGTTTCCAACACAAATACACAAATTTTTTTACTGTATAAGGAAATTGTTGGAACTGTTCTTCACCAATTTTGATGAGCTGTAGAGATACTGAAAAAAAATCTAGTAATAGCTATCAAATGTTAAGTAAAATAATCAAATATTCGATTAATTTAACCAAAAATAATTTTAATTTTCTAAATATTTAGCAATTGTTATCAAACAGTTGTATTATTATGTTTGTGGTAATACTTTACTAAATATTTAAAACAATAAAATTATTTTTATATTGACCGAACACTTGATTGAAATTGTTTCACTTGATATTTAGTAGTTATTATCAAATTCTTTTCCAATTTATATTGTAGAACAAAACTTTACTAAAAAAATATTAGACCTATATCTTTTTTATCTGCTTTTCTCAAGGTTTAGAAGTCGAAATTATCGTAAATTAAAAAAATTTAGCATTTTTTTGAGACACAGTTATTAGAAATATAAAATATTACAAAATGTTTCTTCTCATAGTTCCCCCTCATAATTTTGAAGATCTCTGAAAATGGAATTATATCAATCAAAATTCTAATAATCAAATTTGTGGTAATTTCAACTAAAATATTTAATAAATTTAACTGTAAGTATCCTATTTGTACATTTGTGATGAACCAATCAGAATTCTAATTAATGCAATCAGATTTTTTTCCTGTGTATATTGTAATACCTAGAACGATGATACCTACAACATTTTAATTTATCTATATTATATTCAAATATCTTGTCAATATTCCTTTAATTTCTATACACCACTCGCAATAAACAGGCGTTTAAAAAAACGAGAAATGTTTATGTATATTTATCATTCTTCTTATGATATTGATGTCGCGGCGAAAAAAAACCAATTGCAATTATAAAAGCAAAAAAGTACTAGGATCGTGGTCGCTCGATGTCAACAAAGCGAACGTCACTGGCATTATAGTTTATAACGTAAAAGACAAAATCACAGCTTGCAAGTAGGAGAATATCGTTTCGTGCTAAGCGCGTATTTCAGTTGCCGGTGTCACCTGTCAGCACGCTATCGCGACAAAGTACTAGGTTTGTATCGTTCGCGATGAAAATTACTTCGCTCCGTGACCGGTGATCAAACGCGATCGGATTGAATGTATACAAATGACAATCGACCTCGTCTGAAGGCTAAAACTTACCGTCGCCGTTCACACGCGTGATACAAATATATGTGTAATTTTATACAAAATTACTGCTCATTATGCGTTATTACCAACTCGAGAGAACAAGTTAACCGGCGTTGTTTTTGTCGGACAGCAAAACTTCGCCCCACATAAGTCATCGTTACGCGATCGCAAGATGTGCAAAAAAATCGAATTGATTTAATCACTTATTTTGAATAACGTGACACTGACGGTACGGGGATAGAATTGCGTTACAATTTTACGCACTCGTGCAGTTTGTAATGGCATAAAGTTGCGGTCAAATAAATTAATAACAATTATAGTCGAGAATAATCGACGCCACTAACGATATTGTGCATTAATTAAAATCGCCAACGAGCGAATGAGTATCGCTTACCGTGCATATTATCGGCATTTAACTATTATTGAGTGATTTAATAATCGATCAGATTTTAAAATAATTATTAGTAATTAGTACTGATCAAATATTGAGACACCGTTGTTATAAATATAATTTTTTAAAGAAGGACAAAATATCTCTTTTTCGACATCTACATTTATATCATATTTTTCTTCCCTTCAAGATTTTTAAATTTTTATATAGCCATTATCATTTTTATTTACTTTTTAGCTATTTATTGCTATTAACTTATAGCTTTTCAGATTCTATCAAAGTAATTAAATACAATTTTAGCCATAAACATAGATCATATTTTTGACTTGCCACAAGTTTCCAATATTTTGGATTCGGTCACTTGTAAGATTTCTATACTGACAAGACACAGTCGCATAATTATTCCAGTCTAGTTAGCAGAATCAAATCGCAAATAATCAAACGTGTCACTCACTGTGCATATCGTTGGCGTCTGTCCATGGACTTTGTTGCTGTTGGAAGGAGGCTCCAGTCCTTTCGGAACGTCTAGATGCATCCTAGATGGCAGAGGCGACGAAGTAGGAACGTTACTCGAATTTGGAACGTGACTCGGTAGCGGCGTGCCAAGTGGAAGATCTGGGCGGAAAAACCACGTGGGCCACTGTAACGAAAAGCAAAGTCGACATTATTCAAAACACTCGCTTTTCCTGTATATTTCGTCAGTTTATTGATAACAAGTTGTGCATGTCGTCCCATAAATATGTCAATTGTTTTTCTGCCTGATTACAGATTCTTGGCTGAATTTACTAAATATATTTTATAAATCAGGAAGAAATAATTTTGAATAGACATTTTATCTCTTATGATTTACAACTTTATGGTATCTTGATTAGACAGGATTAATACATAATAAAATCAAATCTATTAATTAAAAATATATATAAATTAATTATTAAGAATAGATCACTTTTACATATATTCTTTTTATAATACATATTTATACACATAATTCTTAAATGCATCTTATATTATTCAAAATGAGTTTCTAAAAGAGATAACCATCAACATAAATTTCTTTTCGCGTGGTACTTAAAGATTAATATATAGCTAGTATTTCTCTTTCCTTTTGTCGCTTATCGCTTCCGACATACAGCAACTGTATTCTTGACGGAAGGAATAACGATGTGACGAAACGGCATAGTGATCTTATCGGAATCGTCTCGTTGGTGATAAAATCAGCTAACTGTACAAATCGAAACAAAAACCACCTATATCTATCAAAAATTCGTTACGCTAATAAATATTTTCTTAAAATTACATATTCGCAGTAATAAAGAACAAGCTATAAACATTGAACTTTGTAGTCAATACTTAAAGTCCCCGATCATATTGTTTTAAAGTAAAATCTATATTAACATTGTTGTCATTGCTACGAATTCGTTAATTATTTTGTTTAAATTACATGTCTACTATTAACTTGTTTCTCAATAAACGTGGTATTCTTAACTCCTTTGCTTGACATTTAATTCGTAATACCTAATTATTTATATTATATGTTAGTTTATATGCATCAACTTAAAAAGTAAATATGTAAACTCCGTAGATTACATCAAGATATTAAACCTTATTTACCTTTTTAGATAGCAATCTAAAATTAATCTGAAATATACGTTAGCTAATAATTAATAATATGTTTCATGTAGACAAAATTATTTATTTTTTACATAACAGACATATATAGTGATAAACATTATGATTCGGAAATGTTCAAAGTAACGATTAGCAAAAAGGATCTATTTATATATTTAAAAAATTACTCTTCACTGTCATTTTAAGTTCAAAAACTACTTCGTGACTAAAATAATCTCTTCCTAAAAATTTACAGTTATAACAAATGAAAGATAATCGCGACTCCTATAAACATTTAAACTGAGAGTTGAGCACAATAGAGGGGGTTAATAAACGAGCCCATCCATTTCATCGCTCATTACATCGTGATGCGCACGGAACCTAAAGGCCTCTCTGCTGTTTCGGTGGATAAAGGTCCCACTGTGAGCGGTGCATTGGAGTGTCGCCGCGGCTGAATATGAGTGCAGCTCCCTAAGATAGATGACATAAGCCCCTGACCCTGTAAGAAGCGCACTCGCCGAGCGCGAGGTCGTCGCGCGTGTGGTCCATTGAAAGTGTTTCTTGTAGAAGAACCGGCCCGCTAAGAGAGAAGATGCTCGGGAAGAGAAAAGGAGCCTCTCTCGTTGCGTGCTCGCGCTGCGCGTTCCGTTCACCGCGGTAAGGACTTTTTGATCGTCCTCGACGGAGCCACGATGAGGCTGCGACACGAATTCCATCCGATTAATCGCGGCCGCGTGCGCGATTCGATCCGCCCCATAAGCTCCATAAAAACAACTCTGCTACCAGACTTAGAGTTCGAGTTGACTTAGATTCCTAGCGCCGTTCTGTCGTGTATTTTCGATTTTTTTTTCTCATGTTTCTTTGTCAGGACTATCACGAAAATAAGTCATCTGTAAAATATAAGACACTATTTCACCAAAAAAAAAAAAAAAAAAAAAAAAATTTGCTCCAATCTTTCAGTGCATCGAGATTGAATTATTATTATCCACCGATAGCGCGTGCCAATGCAGTCTTTTCTGCTTCAAATTCCCGTTTATATACCGTGGAAAATCTTACATCACGCCGTTGCTGTAATACTCCGTGCGTTTTAGTTATTTTCGTGCCCGAAGGCTTAGCATCAGCACCATCAGGCACTATTGGTCACGACGCAGTGTTGTAGAAAGTCAGTAACCGGTGGAAGGGACACAAGAGAGGGAGGAGAAAAACGATTTCAGGGTGGTCTGGCAAATGTCTCTTGTCGTTGGCTCGCGGGAGTTAACGCCAAAACCGAAATAACAAACTCCTAAAGCCCGTGAGTTAACGCGCTACTTCGCGCCGTTTTGACGCTAGTGATATTTTCTGTTTACTGTAACGATAGTTCGCACGCCGCGGAAATAGTTCAACATCGATGGACTCGACATTTTAACTCACTTCGAACTGGAGCATTCAAACTTCAAACTTAAAAAATAAATTATAATTCGACATTTGTGACAGCAGCTACTATCTCTTCGCCTCGATATTTTTTAATCATGTATTATCATTATTATATATTTAAATAATTAGCAATATATAGGTATTAATTGTTTTTTCGAGATACTTTTGTTAAAAGTTAACAAAATTTAATTTAGCTATCTCTTAAATACATTTAATATAAATAAATTTGATATAAAAAATTAACATTTTACAAATACTTGAACCAAGATTTTTCTCTAGAAAATGAAGATAAACTGCAAATTTTTCGTAGAAGCTGCGATTGGTAGTAGCTCTAGACATTAGAGAGATTCTATCTCAGCGTACGATGCGAAGTATTATCGCCATTTTTTCCGCTCTAGTATGAGAGCAACAACGGTATTCGCGCGAGGAAGCCGCGTGTAATATCGGGCGGACTATTTTTATACGAGGGATGTTCTCTCGAAAAACGCGGCGTGGTATTCTCCAAATTCCACGCTGGCGAATCATCGTTCTGACCGGCCATGCGCTATAATATACATCCGCTCGAATATTCCATTTTCAGACGAGAATATCGGATAAAACAATTTCGTCGTCACGGAAGTTCACCATCGATGGTCGAAATAAATAAATAAGATTACATTTTTTTTCTAAGAGATACTTTAAATTTTACAACAATAAAATATTAATAAACAATGAGAGCAATGAGAGCTTCTTGAACGTTTCGGTCTCTTTCAAACCATTATCACATATCTGACTTCCATATGGATAGCATCTGTAACAATATCTTTATATTTAATGTAAAATTAAAATTTTTACTTATTGTAATATGATGTGTGGCGCTTTGAATTGTGATCTATGGAGGCGAAAGTTAGAGTCACTTAAACAGAAGAGACATTTCTCATACTTTGTCTAACATAGAAATTATTTCCATCTGCGGACTATGAATATTGCTAAGACATTGTATAGTAAATTATATACGGCATTGCTAATGATAGTTTCAAGGAAACCGAAACATTCAAGAAGCTTGTATAGATACTTAATTAATAAAATTATTGAGAATATATTATATGTATTGCGCTCCAAATATCGCGATGTATTAATGCTCTCATTGCCCGTTTATTAATATTTTATTGTTGTTTGATTTTCGAGAGCTCTATTAAATATATTTCATATATCATAAATTTTACGTAATTTAAAATACAATGGAAAATCATGCTTTTTACACAGCTAAAAGTAGTCTAGTTGAAAATTAATATATTATATATTTTTGTTCTATTTTAGCTTGAGAATGTTTTTAATGTAGGATAATGTGACGGTATTACATATTCTGTAAAAAGTACTTCGAACAGTTAAGACTATCAATGAAAACATTTATAAGGTACATATACGATCAAGGATTGCGTTTAATTGCGCAGAATCCTGAAGACGTTTTGTATGGCGAACAAAAAAGTACCCGCAGGCACGAAATGTCACACGTTTGATTCGATAACAAGAAGCGTGACTCGTGTCGACTCTCTTTCTCTAATCGTTAGGAATTCCTCGTAAATCAAGGAAGGAACGCGCGTTTTGCAAGAAATTGCGATTCCTTGGGCGCATTTTGTTCATAAACAATTGATTTTTAGAAAAAATATTTAGCAGCAAAATGAAATTGTGTTAATTCAAGCTATGTGTTAGCAAAAGCATTCATAAATTATTTTAGACGGCAACCGCAAAAAGTTTTCAAGTCACTTCGAACGTCATTTACATTGCGCAGAATTGAATTAGAAATTATCATGGAAAGAATGATTTTGTTGAAATATCTAAAGATTTTACTAGATACAGTTCTGAAAATAATTCTATTGAACCATCAAAATAATTACGCTGAAACATCATGAATAATAGATAAAAAAGTTTCAATAATCAATTTGAGTGCCCCGCATAATTATTTCGATAATGTAAGAAAAGTATCTTCAGATCTCTAAGTAAACTTTACGATATAAAATCATCATTTTCGTGTGACACAAAAATTCGAACATAGGGTCAAGCGCATTGAAAATTAAGTCTTGCGCGGCAATTTATCAGAATTTCACGCGAGCCACACGCCGCGAGAGGATCGCTTTGCGATTTTCCACGGTTACATGGAAAGTGACATTATTCGTATTGCGTCGAGTGGTGGTGGTACGAAATTTCCAGACCCCAGAGGTTGCGTCTCGCGTAATGACGAAGTGAGGATGGCCCGACGAGAGGAATACGAGCCGAGCAGCGCTTCATTAACGAGCGGCCTGGAAGAAAGCCGACCGACTGCGTGTATCTATGCGTTTAACGCGTGTAATATACAGGCATATTGCGCATATATTACGTTACACGTGGCGTAATATACGGATACACGCGCACGACCTCCCCCCGATGGACAATAACGACGACGACGGTCGTGCAGGTAATTGCCGCCATTAGGACGTTGTACCGCAAATGACTAAATAACGAATTTATGTTTTCCTGAAATACTCGTAGAGGCTCTCCAATAGACCAAGAACGTGAATGCTAATGGAACGTCCACGCTTAAATTATGAGAATTAACAATCCCCGGAGCAGCGATTCTAATCGCTTGTTTATTTCGTTAGGAATTTAATAGATGAAATGTATTTCGAGATTTTTCGAAAAGCAAGACATCTCGTAATGCATTCCGAAGGTGGCACTTCTTCAGAGTGTTATACATTTTATAGATACATTAATAAAGCAAACGAGTAACTTCCGCGAAGTATCCTTCCACTTGTTTCGAGTACAGTATATCTCAATATCGAGCAACGTTTATCCGGATGAATAGCGTAATGTGCGGCAGCCTGGAGGAAATCTCAACGCTATACTCGATACTTTAAAACAGTTTGCGCCGAGGATAAGTGAAAATTACAGTAGTCCCCCTTTCCCTCTCCCTCCCCCCTCAGGCATAGGATGTTATCGGCCGTTATGACCCGGTGGGTGAATGACGTGCTGTTCTATCGTTAGGACAATATTCTGCCGTTTCGGACACGCCGCGGAGGGTGCCTAATCGCGCGTTTCACCGAACATTACACTTACGTCAGCGCAATCCGATGACGGGTATCAATTTCATAGGCGACACGCTACCGCGAGCGCGCCGCGGGATAACCCGTGCCGTAAAAGCGCCGGGGAGTTCAACCTCGTGTTCGACCTATGCAAATCCGACGGCCGTATGTATTTATGTATGTATTTACGTTCATCCTCGACCTCCGGCGCGCGCAAGACGAGCCTCCGAAAGCGAGCGAGCGAGCGAGCGAGCGAACGAGCGATCGATTTCCTTCGGGCACCATATCGCCGGTGTCTCGCGGTTATAAAGATATTTAGAATTTATAACAGATAAATATTATAAAATACACGCGTGATTTTAAAAAAGTAAATAAACATAAATGCAAATGAATGAAATTTATTCAATAGGATTGACTTGTTAGCACTAGAAGTATCAATCTTTTAGTTTTACTATAATATATATGTATATACGAAAAGAACGATTTTGCAGATAAAAATTTAGCTAGATATAAATCTAAAAATAACTTCGGCGGATTGTTAAAATAATTATGTAAGACGCTTAAACTGGTTGCTAGAATGTCAAAACTTTTTACAGCATTGTTCTCTTCGTACTTGAGATTCTTATGTAATTATTTTGATGCTCCGACATAATTATTTTCTGTAATCTGTAACTGGTTAAATTCTTAGATATTTCAGCAAATCCGTCCTTTCCGTGTAAAATTAACTTTAATCTCGGTTTAATTTACTCTTTATCTTTTTCTAATTCTAATTAAAAAAAGATAAGCAGTAAGTTCAACGAAATTTAAAACTTAATCTTACATAGGAATGAAAACGGGCTTTATTCGTTGAAAGAACTAAGCAAATAAATTGCTGCAACAAAGAAAGAGATGAAAATCAAATGTATCTCATCAATAAAAGAGATATAATTACTAAAAAATTAAAAAATTTCGAAATCGTATTTTTCACAAAGAAAATATAAAAAATAGAAGAGGTCAATAACACGGTATTTTTAGTTTTAATAGATAATTATAAATTCAATTTATATTTTAATGTTACAATTCTATACATTCTGCAGGTAATACCTTGCAGTAATTACTACTTTATTTTCCAACCTACCTTCGATCAGATTTTTTTCCTTCTTTTAAATTTCAAAGAAACTAAGAATTTTCACATAATATTCAAGTTTTAAATCGATTGAAATCGTTTTTCTTATATCATTTCAATTCATGCAATAAATTCATTAGGACGTCACGTATCCAAGAGATTACCTCTCTACATACGTCCGCGTAGTGACAAAAAAGCTACGAGCATTTTCCTAAAAAAGTCCAGTATATAATTAGACCGTGTACGCGTCATGCTCGCGCGTTTAACGAGCTCAAGTTTAACTTTGTAATACGTGTGTGGCTCGACGTGCGTTCATTTAATTAAAGCGGCGATTGTCGCTTAAACGCGCAGTTCCCGCGGCGGGGCGGGAAAAAGCGCGCGACGCTAAACGGCCGGCTAACTACTCTAATCTGATGGGGCCCATGTTCAGACGGTGTGACATCGGCGTGTCATGTCACAGTCTCGTGACTTCGCCGGGCGACACCCGCACGACACAGGCCGCCTGGGGAGGCCGGGATCGGCGCGGCGGATCGCGCGCGATCCGCGCATCAAAGCCCCGACACGCGTGCGACACGCTATGTGCCGCCCACTTCGTGTCCCGTAATTGCCAGCGACAAAACGATCGGCGCGGCGTGGCGCGCGCGGCATAACGTGACGACAAAACGCGTTCCGTCATGCCACCGGCAGAGATAAATAGAGAGAGAGAGAAAGAGAGGAGAGAAAGAGAACGCGGGCGCGTCATGCCGACGAATTAAATCGCGGAGCAACGGCAGAGACGGTCGCGGAATTCCGCGCGTCACGTTTCATTACGCTCGCCAAGTCTGAGGACAATTTACGCCCGACAAAAAGCCGCTTCGCTCTCTCAGCTCTTGTCCTTTCTTGTCCACGTCGGGATGCTCTATACGTCTGTCGCTTATTCCACTTTCTTTCGTTATCATCTCATCGCGCCTTTTTTTTTCCTGTATTCTGGGATTTAAATTTTTGAAGGTCACGCTTATTTTACATTACGTATCTGAGCATCATTTTCGTTTCATGTTTCTTCAAACCTTTTTTTAGTTGCATCTAGAAAGAAGCAATTGATTTTCGATTTCAATTGATAAATCACCACTTTAATTTCGATTTTTGAAAGCTAATTAACATCATATAAAGATTCTGTCGCACAGATTCTGATATGCAGATTCATATCTTCCCAAAAATGTAGAAAAGTATGTGTTGAATTATATCTATTGAGTGAATACAATTTCTAACATATTCGTTGTCTCGTTTAATTGATTCTTTATTGATAATTGATACACGTATAATGTTGTTGAATAATTGTATTTGTATCGTTTATTATGAAAATAAGCATTTATTTATTTAGAAGAATATTTGATATTTTTTTTATTTAATGTTTATTGCTTCTTTTTTTAGAGATTCAGTTTAAGAAAAACTTTAAAAATTCTCAATATTTAATTAAATTTTACGTACACGGACAGTTTCATTAAAGTTTGGTTAGATACAAATCTGAAAACAATTTTATTTATCAAAATAATTATGTAGGACGCTCAATACTAGAATGTCAAAACTTTTTGCTCGTCATACTCAAGATTCCTACATAACTATTTTGGTCCAACAAAATTATTTTCAAATCTGTATTTAGCTAAATTTTTAGATACTTAAGCAAAATAGATTTCTTCATGTAAAAAATTGCAATACTTGAATTTATATAGGCATACGATTATACCTACATAAATAGAACAAAGCTATGGAAAATAAGATTGTCAAACATAAAGTTATTCCAAATCATTAAAATTATTAAAAAATTAAGAAAATATCAGGATTACTTTATATATTCCAATTACGAGTTAAATATAACTATACGGAGAGAATTTTGTTTTAAAATCTATTCTTAAAATATAATATTGTAGTTAAAATAGTTGTGTGGTATCTACAATATTTTAAAGATTTTTATCATGCACTTCAGTAAAATTGATCAAACTTATTTTACTTTATTATAATAATTTTATTAATGAATGAGAGAGATTTACATTGAAATTCTTCAAAATACAATGTTGTTCCACGATTGTTATATTTTCAGGGTAAATTCTAAGAAAAAATTCTCTCCGTGTATAATTAAATTTTATACGTATATATAGATAAGACACAATCGATAGAATCTTGATAATCATCGTGGCATTTAGTGTATTAAAATTAATGTGTTATTACTTGGCAATGAGTTTCTCTCAATAAATTCCGCGACATACGTAGACTTGTTTTATCTCACGTACGCAAGTCGTTTCGACGCGCAGTTACGCTAACGTCTCCGAGCGGATCCGCATTCAAGCGCAGTCGCTCGCGGGAAAAGACGCTGGAAAATAGACAGGTTGACGCGCCTCGCTGTGGAACATTATAATTACTATCACACAGCGCGACTTACAGCAGGCATATAAGAGAATTCTTAAGCGCCAGCACGTCAGGCGCGCTTCACCTCGTCACCTGTGAGAAATCGCGATCGGAGTAAACATTCATCTCGTGTATCATGGATTCAAGAGCACTGAGAAGTTCTCGTGGAAAAGAAGTCGATCAATTTCGCACTAACACGAGTAGCAGAAACAAGAACTTGTGCTGAAGCGTAAACTTGCGTAACAGCGGTTACGTTTTACATTGGTTATTAATCGTAATCAAGTAGAGAATTTCCATACCATTTTCAGCGACGGATAATATAATACATTTGTATAAGATGTATGTAAATTATGCATACATACGAGATATATATATTCTGTAAAACTATTCGCTGTAAAACAGTTAGTTTTGCTCTTTAGATCCTTCCCTTTCGTTATTCCCTTTTACTTTCGTTCCCCTCTTCTCTTCGGAGGATTTTCTTTGATTGTAAAATATAACTGACTATTTTCCCTTTTTTTTTTCTTCGTCAAAGAATAAAGGATATTTTCTTTGTATACATTTCACGGAACTAACTCGAAATTTGCCGTACTGCTCGCTAATAAATTTTTCCAGGCGACTGATTATACACATTTAGCGTTAAACCGAGAAAATGCGTTGTGTTCTAAAGCGACCGCCCCACACGCGTAATTACAGGTCGCCATTTTTCTGAAAGAAAGGAGGGACCGCAAAGACTGACTCCTCTCGACCTATCGACTAAAGGTACATTACACCGTACCGTCCCTTCGGTCGTCGCGTAGCGGTGCCTTAAATATAAATAAGATATACGCTAATGTCGTAGCGCGAGCAAGGAAACACCGACGGCAACGGCAATTCACAGTAGGGAGAAGTCATTGGCATTTCTCCCTCCGTGCACGCGGCTTTATTTGTTATTTTATGCAGAGCGTGTTCTATACGTGCCACGGTACGCATGTCGCGCGAGTCAGTTCCAAACCGTTTAAGGAGGAAACCATGCGTTTATAACGTATCCTTAACATGACGTTGTGAGAAATGGCGCTGGAGGAATCCATATGGAATGAAATTTTTGATACAGTAAAAACATAGAACACAAATAACAAGCCTAAAAACTCTTAATTTCAGAACGCTATCGATAGATTTTACATACAAGTAAGCGAGGTCATTCAACCTGAGCCTTTAGTAGTCGTTAGAAGGTTTAATCTGCCAGGCTAAAAGATAGTAAAGACGAGTTTTTGAAAATTGTGTTGTATTTCAGTTTGGTATCCTGATGTTCAATATTATAACACAGAGCTTGAGAAATTATTTCAATTTTTATGCAGTTTCGTGTTACATATTTTACTTAAATGTATGAAAACTAGGAGACACACAATTGGACTACATATTCCGTATCATTTCAAGATTGAATTTAATAATGCTTATATTTTTTATTTCTTTTTAAATTAATAATTAGGTTATTTATGTCTATAAAGGTATATAAGATTATAAATATTATATCAATAAAGTATGAAATGTATCAAACGCTTTGTTCCATTAATTAAGAGTAGTCTATTTCCTTATTAAATTTACATAGCAATACTGTGTATCACTCAATAGCGATGACATTCTTTTTGTAACTATAAATATTATTTATAATTATTAATACTAATTTACTTTATAACTGCATTTATAGTCATTTTTTGGACAACCATATTATAGCAATATACATATAATTATATAGTCACAAATATAAAAAATCCTCTCAGTGTAGAGTTAAGAAATGCACGTAAAACAATTATGTGAAAAAGCCGCTCAAGGATATGTGTTTAACACGAGACAAAATATTTACGCTTCTCTCTCTCTCTCTCTCTCTCTTCGAACATACTGGATAACTAATTGCAAGTGCATGCAGAGTGGGCGTGTACGATGCATCTCGTGTAACGAACGCTGAGGACGATCCTTCGCGACGTCGCTCCTGCCGTTTTTAAAGATGTCAGCCGCCAGTTCCCCAGTCTCAATTAATTGCGCGCACGAATTATGCGCACGGGACAATGCTATCGGGAATCTCGCGAAACCCCTGTGGGGCACGATGCGACCACACGCAGCACGCATTAATTCCTCTATTACGGGCATTGTGGACCCGCGTACGTCTACCCGACGTACGCGGTGGGTTATTGCGTACACCACGTATACGCCCACGAACGTGATATCGGATATCCGGATCCGCGATCGTTATTACAATCTTGACAAATTGTCTCCTCGTTAATATTTCGAAGAATATTAAAAAATTGGAAAGAATGAAAAATTCTTATAAAAACGCAAAATTATTTATTTCTGCAAAAAGTCTTGAAGTAATTATTTTTTACGTGTAATACATATACCTATTTGCCACGTTTCTACGAGAGAAAGAAATAATTATGATGCAGCAACAATGCGGCGCGCGTTACCGAGCCGAGCAGTGACCAGTACACTACAATTCGGCCATTATTACGAGAGTCATTTTACGACACAATGGTGGAAAATCCGCTCGTAACTCATTCTAATGGCGATATTACAAGCGGCCGCGGTCCATCATGAATAACAGTGCGCAACGATGTTGTCGAATATCGAACCAATGCGACGTCATTGTAACCCCGCCGCTAACGAGCCGGCCTCATTGTTATCTCATCGAGTTTCCCGATAACCAATGTGATCTCAATAGGCGCGCACTATCCTCAAAACTCTGTTCCGTCGTTTCCGCTTCTCGATACGGAACAACGTACGTTGAGAACAAAATACGTTTTGCGAATATTTGTGACTCGGATTTTGATGTTTATGATCATTAATTTTCGTATTTTGCATACTTACAACCTTAAAAAATTCTCGGAACTTCTCATCGTGTTTAAGTAAGCGCTCTAATTTAGTAATGATTTAATAATTACAATCTTATCGTTTAGCAATCCGGTTAAACATTACGTATTGCTAATCTTACCTGCAATCGTACTTAAATGAATTAAATTTCTAATTTGGCAACTCGCAATTTTATAATTTCGATTTTGCAGTTTGATAACCCAGTCAAACGTTGCGTATTACTATTCTCTGTCAGATCAGCCTTCACGTTGGCAAGATGTGCGATTGTGCAAATGCTGACTACCTGTTGAGAGACGACCGCGAGAAGAAGCGCAAACGCAGGGAGAAGAGAACCCAATTAAAGCGCCGAACGCGTCCTAATTAACTCCTCAATTACACGGTTCCCCTCTGATTTCGGGCAAACAAAGAAGACGGGCCAGTTATCGGAGAGCAGGGTCACCTAAAGAGTATATTTCCCCGTTCCCTCGACAAACCTCATCCCTCTTGGACCTCACGCTTCACGACTTGCCATATTCTACCCCACTGATACCTTTCCGTACATCAACCCCCTCCGTCCCTTTTCCTGTCCCCCTGAGGCTCTAGGTACACATTATAATTGCGCATATTAAAATGGCGTCATGACTGCGCCATCCATCCATCCATCCATCCATCTAGCCAGCCAGCCAGCCAGCCAGCCAGCCAGCCAGCCAGCCGGCAAGCCAGCCATCTTTAATCAATAATGGAGCATCAGGGACCATGACAACAGATACCCTTTCCCGGGGTTTCTGTCTCATGGACCCTGCCCCCTTCTCCTTCCTCAACCCCTAAGCAAGGGTTAGCAGTCTTCCTCCTCGGGTTCGAATACTACCGCGTCGTGTTACGTTCCTCGACCCACCTTACTTCTCTTCGTCCGCCGACCCTAAAAGTCTGTGTAACTTGATGAAATAATCCTGTCTTGAATGTCCTCGTAGGGTGTCCTCCAGGTCCTCGATTCGGTTCCTAAAACTCATAGTACCTGTTTCTCTGACAAGCATATATCTTGACGCGATGCTTTATAAGCCATTTTTTTTCTTAATTGCAACCTTTTTCCAAAGAGACTCCTCTATTTTCTTGGAAAAAGCAACAACGAATTATTCGTCCACTTCTCCCATTGCGGACTTTCCCACAAAGGAAAAAAAGCTTGATTATTATTTGCCAGACGAGAAGGAGGCAATCGACGAATTAACTTTGTGGAAAATCATCGCGATGGAAAAAGGGTATGTTTTTTTTCCTCTCGCGTGCGAGAAAAAAAACACGCAGCATAGCTTTCGCAATGAAATATTGAATCACCGGTAACAGTTGTTGATTTTGTCGTATTACCGTAATAGAGGAATGTAAATACGTGAATAGGGGGACACGCGAGTACACGCGCAAGACTGATCGTCGTGAAGCAAAGAAGCCCGATGCGGTGGAGAGGAGCTTTCCAAGCGGAACGATGCACGACAGGCACGTGCGAAACGTACACGCGTTTCATCGCACGCACCGCCGTACGCACAGCCGATCTCTATATCTATGTACGTGCGCATACATGTATTGCTATGGCTACGTGCTATGGCTACGTTCTTGCGTGTTCACGACCATCGATCGACCATCAAGCTATACGTACCTGTCAACGTGTCATTATATGTCCGGTACTTCGGTTTTGTGCACCGTGACACTGGTGAAAATGACGGTTTCGGCTGACGCGCAGGGATATATTACACGGCCTATTCACGCAACGCTAATAATGGCCGGAATTGTACCAGAAAACCGCGCATTTCGCTCTTGGGCTGGATTCAATCTGTTGTTGCGCCAAGGCCCATTTCGTTCGTCCATTGTGCCCGACGACTTTCGCCGACATGACATAGAACTGTCATGGTTTGAGAAGAATTCGGAATTATATCTAGCAACGTCCTGTCGAACGTGATTTTATTTTCTTCAAGTGTATCAAATATTGGTAGATGTAGATTTACATTATAATGCGCACGACAATAATGCTTTCTATTTTAAGTTGTTCAATCGTCATTGTTCACTTCTTAAAATATACATATTGGGTTAAGGAAAAAGTCTTTTACAAGTTGATGAAAAGACCTTTCCCTAGCAATACCTTTGATAAAAACGATCAAATTTAAATTTTGAAAAAGCTTGATATCTCTACTTTTGTTACTATATTTTTTGAATTTATGTGAGTTTTGTAATTTTTATATATAGAAAACTACGAGTTGGAAAAAATGAAAAATTTTCTTTTCACTTTGTAGGTCTGTAGCATATCCCAAAAAAATTTGAGCAAATTTTTTACTATTTATCGTGAAAGCTTGTAGCTTTCTCTACAAAAATTTTTTTTTAATGTTCCTATTCGATTTTTCGTTCTTGAGTTACTCGCGGATTAAGTAAAAAGGAATATTTTGATTGCTCGTAAGTCCGTAAAAATCATCATATCACAATTATAAATACAAATTCTTAAAGCTGAACCGTTGCTCCATCAAATGGCGTAATTGCCAATTTTTCAAAAATAGAATATATAAGTTGCTAAAAAAAATCTTTTTACCAACTTGTAAAGAAACTTTTTCCATAATCCAATATATGTATATAATCTATGTATTATTTTCTTTTTACATCCGTATATAATTCCTTAGAGACATATGGTAATCTCTTCTGCTCATAAATCCGCTGATATATAGAACTTACAGTTTTAACGGCCTATTAAAAGATACTTTCGATAGTTTGCTTTGCCTTCCGAGAAATATCCGATCAAATAAATGTTGCATTCAATTTAAGCGTTCATGAGCTGCAGCTTCAATCCATCTTTCTTCCATATGTAATGAGTCCAAACCAAAAGCAGCTAAAATTTCACGTCCATGGATTTTTAAACTTAAATCTTTGTCACATAGAACAGATACGCAACTCTTTATGTCACGATCGCTACATATACATCGTAAAGTATTTTATTTTCTATCTCTAATATAATTATTTTGTATTTATATAATTATGTAAACACATAAATCGAAATCCGTGTTATAGATGTTACAAAATTGGCATCTCGAATAAGGAACTTCTACAAGGAAAACGTACGGTAACTTATTTTCATTCGCGCTCGATATATTTCGTCTCTTTTGCTTCCAAGTTGGAGGACGATAATTCGGTTATTCACATTTCGGACTATTGAAAAAATAATACGCGTGGTATCCAACGGCGATGAGACCGAACGAGTCAATCGGATGAATCCAGCGGTGCGGCTCGTGCACCAGGCAGAGGGATACGAAATTAATAGTGTCTATGCGCGGGAACAAGACGAGAGCGAGGGCATTATCGTCCCTCGTTTGGGCATTGGGAGCGTGTAAAGGTATGATACAGAGCCGGGGCGGCCGCGGTCCAGCTCAAAGCGACGATCCACCATTGCCGGACACGCCGGGGGCGCAACAGCTTGATACATCGTTACACGCTGTTCCTTCTATGTGCCCTTCCACAACATCTCCCCCTTTTCATTCCACTTCTCCTCCTCCCCTATCTCTGTCTACCCTGACCACCGTCAGGCTCCTATCCCGCTGTCTCTCCTTGTATCGGTGCACCGTTGTTCCCCTGAAACACCCCCTACTCGAACTAAACCCAAAGCCGACGCCGACGCGGCGCTCTAATACGATCTCACGATGGACGGCATCATGCGAGCCGTATAGCTCGGTTTACACTGAAGCAAGGCAAGCCGCCTACGCGATCGGCCTGGTCTTTAAATCGCGCCAAGTGCTGGTGCATCGCGTAAAAGGCGGTATCTGCGTTATACACTTTACGCCAAGCTCCAGTTGAGAAAGTCAGCAATTCATCTTAATCTTATGCTACACGATATATATTATTTTTATCATATTCGTAATTTAATATTTTTGTACATGTAATTAAAAGTTACATGATTTTAAAGTGTTACAAGTGCTGCCTTTCATTACGTTATAATATGTATGCGTATGAGATTGTTTTTATTTCTTGGCATATAAAGTACGATTGCGTATCGAGACGTACAGAATTTTTTGGTAGCGAAGAATAACGCGCGTAAAACCGGTTGCCGAAGAACGCAAATATCCCTATCGAACGGTAGTCGCGTATGAGGCGCGAGAGATTATTAGAGAAAAGGAAAAAGAGAAGACACGCGAGCGGAACGGTGACACGGGCACGTATCTATTCAGGAAATATACGAGACAAGAAACGACTGCCGCAAAGTTAAAGACGATCGCACACGGAATCATCCGCGTTTCGCAATACACGCACATTGAAGTTAGCAGCAGATTGTGAGAAGTGAGAAAATATAGTAGAATTATTATTTATAGGACTGGGTATGGTATTTTTATCCTTAATTTTCGTGCATTTTGTGTTTTTGTTAAATTTAATTCTATTCGGTCACCTTGGAAAAATAAATTTCATTTATTCCCCTTCAATTATAAATCATCGTTAAAGTACGCTCGAAATTTCAAATATCATAATTCCAAACCATATTTACAATTATTTAATTTTAAACTTAATAAAATGTTACACATAGCGATATAACAAACGAGCAAAAATTAATTTTTACGTAGATAGATGATCAGCATCTCATATTTATATTAAAAATCTTGTTCTGGAAAAAGAAAATAAAAAGTATTGCCCAGAAATCTTAAAATTCGTTATTTTTACTTTCGTCTACTTCATAATAAAAGTATAAATAATGTAGATTTATATAATTTTATATATACATATAATTTTTATTAAAAAATATCTATAACTATAAAAATAAAATTTATTTAGGATATTCTAAGCATCTCCCCAGATAGCACAAAAAGAATTCAGTCATATGTCATCAATTCTGAGTTCATTTCCAGATGCAAAAAGAATTCTTTTTGTGTCTGAAAACGAATTCTAAATTGACATTACAATAAGAATTTTGTAAAAATTCTTTTCAAACTCGCTGTGCTATCTGGATCACCTAATTACTTGAAGATTAAAAACGATAAAATAACACGTAAAATGTTACATGTAATACATGTTATAATAAATGACATGTTATAATAAATAATAAATATGCATAATAACATGTGCAATAATTGTCGGTGACCAATCTCGGGAATTTAAAAACGCGCTTGAAGAGCGAGCTGTAGACGCGAGGAATTATAAATTCCCGGACATCGAGCAACAGAGATGTAGCCGATAGGATACATCGGGCAAGCCTGGGGTCAAGATGGAGCACGCGCGCGTGCGGAGTTATGTGAACACGACTTTAAAGCGCCCAGGGTCGCAGGGACATCGAAGACGTGCCGCTGCTCGCTTGCTTTATGGAGGCATCAATTACTTTAATATTCGCGGCCGTAACACCTTGGTGCACAAACGTGCACGCGCTGCATAGTCGGCTATTGCGGGTCGCGGTAGGTGTCAGCGGTCGTAAAGTCAGCGGCGCGGCCGAATGGCGCTTTCGAAGCATCGCCTTGGTGCTTTTGTAGCGTAATCGACGTGGCGGCGTGATACGTGGAACATCGGTTAAATTATAACGTTCACCGTGACAGAGAGAAAGAGAAAAGCGCTTGCGTTTAACGGCGCGATAATCGCACTCTCGTTATGGAGATCGCGCTTGAATTTATCGGGACTCGTACGTAAGAAACTTATTACAGAGGAAAGACGCAGCGAGATCTGAGAGGTGATCTCTCAGAGATCTCTCGGCGCGCCGAGAGCAGTGAAAGAAGCCTATCCCAGGGAAATTCAATCCTGTTCTCACGGAAAGGACACGTGTTTTGGCGTCGACACGCCCGTGACGATGCCGATTTCGTGCGTCGCGGGTAAACCGATATTATCGATTCACGGCGATCATCGACGTAATTGCAGCGTTCGACCTCGGCCAGTGCGGAACGATGATGAATGGGTGTCGTTGAATGGCGGAAGAGAAAGAGATCGGGCTCTCGGAATTACGAAAGAGCTCGGGGAACGGCGGTCTAATGCAAATTGCGACTTGCGGCGGCAGCGGCAGCGGCGGCGGCGGCGGCGGCAGCGTTTAATCGATCGTTTGAGAGTACACTCTGAGGTCAAGACTGGACACTCATTGAAGCGACGTTGAGTGGTGTCGTAGGGGTCGGTCAACAAGAAGCGTATCTATCTTCTCTGAGCGGCGTCAATTACTTTAATGGCAGGGGATCATAATGCCTGCGATAGCCGAGCGCTCGCGAGTCAGTGTCAGTGTTTATAATACGCGTAGCGACGGCCACTAAGCGGCCATTTCAAGAGAGTGTCTCTTTGTAACGTATTCGCGAGGTCGTAACGTATCGTCACGATTGTAATGAGGCTGCCCGCTCGAGCTCGCGTATATATTATGTATTCAAATGGTAAAGTCGTAAAAAATCGAGAAACATCGTCATTGTAATAATTTTGTTTTTCACTTGTGTCGATAATATTATAGAAGTTTTCGTAAAAACATACGATCATCATACCTATTCTTTTTAGCTGATACTTATCAATCGGGAATTTCTCTTCGTCAAACTATGCCCCGAGCTACGCAGCCGTAATCTCGCTGAACGTATAGCGGAGTATCTACAATACTTACGTCGCTGGGAGCAATTACTAATGATACGTAATGCTAATCAAAGCCAATCAAAGCGTCGGGCATGTCACAGAGATGCGCGGATAGAGGATAATAAGCACGTGACAGTAAATGTCAACTAAAGATGTTTCATAACAGACGAATATTCACGCACACAAATTGCTGTTTATTTTGCAACGTTGCATTACCTTCGTTCAGACCTTTGACTAGATATTTATGGATTGCTAGTGGCTACACTCAGATCTGCATCTCACGATCCTTGTATTACAACGATAAACATGTACACTTCCATTTTATATTCTCCATACGATTTAATGGCGATATAAGTTGAAATTAGGAAGCTTAAAAGGTGTAAAATGTATTAATCGTAGACCGATGCAAGTCTTACGTGTGATTTATGATTACATCGACAATTCATAGTTACGTTCAAAGGTCAAAATAGCGAGATTAAATTTTAATTAATTTGTAAAGAAGATACTTTCCGTCATTATTATCTTAGATTATACGGAACGAACGATTTCACTGAATAATAAAAAAAAATTTAGCTAGATAAAGATCTGAAAATAGTTTTGTTGAATCATCGAAATAATTACGTAAGAATCTCAAGCATGATGAGTAATGTTGTAAATATCGTATTGACATTCTAGCAATAATTTTTTACGTGGTTTAACAAAATTATTTTTAAATCTGTATCTAACTAAATTTTTAGATACTACAATAAAATCCTTTTCGTGTAGCTATCAAATTAAAATTTAATTAGTAAAACAGACGTTTATGCTTTCCGTCGAATTAATATTACTCATATCTTAATCGTTAAAGTAGATGATATTTTGTGTTCAACGAAATGAATAGCGATTTGAAGCAAGTCATGAGAAACTGTTTCGGACAATCTAACATATTGTGTAGACGTTGCTAACGAATGCAGCATTGTCCCTCCGGCGAATGATTCTATAACTTGCGTTAAGTATCAACAACACAGTACGCTCTCGCGGATTTTAGTATCCCGCTTGGAAACATGCAGGTGCGCCACGATATCAATGTACTCTATTAATCGCAAGGAAAAAATTGTATATTCCCCGCCCGATTCCACGATGCTTATGACATTTACGAAGTCTTGCCACGATCAACGTTGCGAGAAAACGGTATTATGTAATCGTGAAAAGAGTTCCCTCTCTCTCTGTCTCTCTCTTTCTCATTCTCTGTTGGTTTACGTCGACAGGCTGAGTTGAAAATGCACGCGGTTCTCTCAGTCGGTCGCGGCACGCGAGCAGAACTTAATTAAGCCGCGGCTTTTAGGTCGCGCGAGAGCGGGAGATTATGGGAGCGCGATTAAGAATGAGAAACGCGATATCGCGTTACGGTCGACTGGTTAAAAATTATCGGCCTTTTCCTACGTAAGTATAATCTCATATTTTATTGCGGAGAAAGAAGCCGATTATTAAAAATCAACCGTTTGACCACAAGTTTCGTTAAATAAGAGAAAGCTAAAGATTCATTTTACTGTATAATTAATTCATTACTTAAAATAAATTAAGTTAATTTTGTGGATTTAAGAATAAAATCTAAGTAAAATGTAAGTAAAAAATATCTATATAACAGTTTGTATTTGATTTCCGCAACTCAAGAAGACTCCAATCCAGAGCCAAAAAATTTGTAATTAATTTCATTTGATAAATACGTTCCAATAGCTTGAGAATTATATTTTATCGCCTTATGAATAACAATTTACGCACTACAATAACTGCGGAAACTCATATGGATATTTTACTTGTATTGGATTAATTCGTTACTGTTTTTATCTAACCGACAATAAATATTATCGAAATAGAGGAAACTTCAGTACAAAGAGAGAACGGAGAAAAAGGGAGGGATATTTTGGAATCTACTTTTCGACACAATACTGGCTGTCATAGTCCCCATATTCAACTATTAAAGAATGGGACGTCAGCCGTCGACAGCCACACGATAGGGCGCGTGCATGTCGAAACCGCAGGCTCGTAGCCGCACGCTAATTATTTATTCTTCGTTATACCCTCCTTCTGATGGGGGCGACGATTCTCTCCCTCCGATTATGATATGCGATCCATCTGGTCTCCACGATCATTTGCAAATATCGTTCCATCGTTTTCACTAGCCGAGATTCATTATGTTTCTATTTTTTTTTATTTTCTACCTCGTCGATTTAACGATGTCGATACTTCGATACTTTAATATAGTATAGATGTTTTTTTTTCTACTTACGCGCGAAGAGATTATGTTTCGAATTTTGATCGTAAATCGAACAGTAATCATACAATAATTTTATTATTTTTCTTTCTCTTTAATAATATTATACTAATCATTCTGGACACAAACAATTACATGACAAAGTAAGTTAATACCGTTTCTACCAATGTAAATTAACTTTGATATCAGTTTAATTTATTCTTCATCCTTTTTTCTAATTCTTAATATCGACTGTAAAAATCCGAAAATCTGTAAATCGAAATAGTCGTAAAGAAGAATATTTATACATGGAGAAAACAATTTTACCAAATATTTAAAAATTTATTTAGATATTGATCTAAAAATGATTTTGTTAGGCCATCAAAATAATTACGCGATGGGAATCTCAATCGTGATGAGCAAAGCTACAAAAATTTTTAACATTCTAGCAATCAATTTGTGCATTCTATATAATTATTTTTTTTTATAATCCCAAATTATTTTCATATCTTGTATATCTAGCTAAATTTCTAAATATTGTCAAGCAAAAAGATTACCCTTTCTGTATAGTACTGTATATGTATAATATTGATTTTAAATTTTATTGCTTCCGAATGAAGAGACGAAAATTATGGAAATACAGCGGACGATTTTATATTACGTGTTATAGTTTAAGTCAGAATTATTCTGTCGCATGTTCAACAGCGTCTACATAAAAGAGCAGAGGAAGAAAAATAATGACGGGCCGGAAGACACCGCGAGAGATGAAATGAGATAGCTGTTCAACGAGAATACGAATTAAGTATCGTTCATTAATTATTCATACGCTGCGCTGTAACAAAGTGACATGCATAACGCAGACACGCGTGATTGTACTTGGAGCAATCGGCGACGTACAGGCTCGTTCGTATGAATGTGCATCTATTCTGTGTCATTGGAATACCGTTTATTTTGCGGCGATAACTAGCAACTATATGAACATGCTTTTTTTCATTACACGTCGACCATCGTTAAGTAGACACGCGGGTATAAGAACGTATACAAAGATAAATAGACGCGTAATATATCCACATAGAATATAAACACATACATGAGCGTTATACCTAGAACGGTCTTATATATATCGAAGTCCCCGCGCTTCATAAGCGGTACTTAAACGGGTTTATGATCCAGAAAACTCGAGCGCCGGGTAACATTCCGAAGAGATTCCCCGGGCCATCGTTACAGAACGCGGGGGCCCGTAACGCGCGTTCAAAGTGGGGCCCGGTGGTGAACAACAAACGCCGTTGTCTAGCGTGTTTGCTGACGATGAAAAGCGCGTTGCGTGGCGTGGCGCATTCGGGTGCTCGACGACGGCTCGTTTCCTTGAGGATACGAGACGAGACGAATCGGTGCGGCGCGCGGGGTCCGGGCCCGGGCCCAGGCCCAAACTCCAGACCCCAAGGCCCGCGCGCCACCGCCATGGACGCCCTTCAGGTAGAAAAACGCATCGGCGTGTCCGGCTCGCGCACGCATCTGGCGAGCGGAACCGCTTCGGGGCGTCGTCGTGGGCCCCACCGACATGGAGGCGTGCAAACGTATTCCTTTCTTTTCCACCGGGTCCTACTTCTCGCTGATACCCTTCCCCTTTTATTTCCATTTACGCCCGTCCGCAACGCGTGATCGCGCGACTCGTTACTCGTAAATTGACGCGGTTTCGCGTTTAAACGTGATGTATAGACCGTGTCGGCAGGTTATACTTAAGGATCGATCAGCGACAAACGCAAAAAACGCGGTCGCTTAAACAGCGCGATCTGCATTCGTGCCACGCGACGCCACGGATGAGTTCGCGCGTGCGAATGCGGATGCCCCCTCTGGGTGCGATTTCTCGAGTGAGTTTTTGCATCCGTGATGTCCCGGGATATTTTACATTTTAATGTTCTTTCGTCTCATTAATTGACGAATTTAGACATTTTTACAAATTAAATTTAAGAGGTTGAATGGTACTTTATTTATTTATTTTCCAGAACATTAACATCTTTCTAATAGGATGCCTGATTGAGCATCGAATTATTAAATTGTTCATCAATTTGTGATATTACTGTAGCAGATTAATGCGTTTATAAGTCCGAAAAATCAATTCGACGCGCAGTTCAAATGGCTACATATTTAGAAGGGTAACTCCGGCAAATATGCCGCGCTGAAATTTATGTTGCAGAAGTCAGAAAAAATAGAAAGAATGGGACAATTATTCTGTTACATGCCTTTATGTCATATTAGTATTGTATTATGATTTCAGTTTCTTACTGTCAATATTAATGAAATTATTGTGAATTGAATTGATTTGTCGCTGTAATAAGTAGCGTCATCATAAATTATAATCTATATAAAATGATTATTACTGTAGGGCGCGTAAAAGACTTAGTGGTTATTTCGTGTGATACATACATGTAGAGGAATAGTAAAACATATTGTATAGCAAAATACAAGTGCTTCGTTTTCATATTCTTTGTTTAGTTTATTGGCTTATATATCCTACTCGTACGGGATATACGGGATATGCAAAAATGCAAGGGTTTCAAAAAGTTTATTTTTTAACGAAAAATAAATATTTCGGATTTCTAATATTTTTGTTTTATAATAGTAAACAGTACGAAGATTTTACTGATATAGTTCGATTACTTTAAACATAGTAAATAATATTTAATAAATTAAATTTTTGATAGGTGCGGCGTGTATACCGAAATTATCCGGAGTAATATATAAATTCACATAGAAATTATTTAAAGCATCTAAGATCCAGCTTCGACCGTTAGAGGCATTAAACTCTTGTTGTATATTCACATATCCCTCCTCCTCCGTCCATAATCCTCCGAAAGGATGTGGTGACTTCTATCATATGCCTGTGATGCGCACGTTAATTGCACACAGTCATAAGGGATCTACAATTTAACGTCGATTCCAAACGACGATTTTGTTTATCATAGAAGTGCACATAGTAAGGATACTCTCAGTAATTTGCTATTCCCTGCCGAGAGGAGCTATGAGCATACGAAAATTTTTCGATTCTGCCAGGATCTCTCTTGACATAACAGTCTCGTATGCTGCCTGCTACGCCACATTCGTGCTCCTTATTCACATATATGCGCTCTTAATAAATCGATTATTATTATTTATTTGTCGTTTCTACTTTTTCCTCATATTTTTCTTCACGTTGCAAAAAACGATATATTGCTGAAGTATCTAAAAATTTAGATAGATCTGAAAATAATTTTGTTTGGACCATAATAACTTTCACATTGTCAGCAACGCTTAAGCGTTTCGATTATATTTGGATAGTCTAACAAAATTATTTTCAGATTTATATCAAAATGTTAAATTTTTAGATACTTAAACAAGCCGTTCTTTCTGATATAATTACATTCTATAAATAAATATTGCGTGACTCTAAATTATAAATGCATGTATACGTTGACAATGTCATCATGAGCAGCGGCATGTGGAATGATGTAACTTTTTGCTGCAAAAGATAATAGGGGAAGTGATTCGCGAATGAAAATTACTCGATAATATTTCATCAAAACTACTTATTATAGTTTTTTCTGGCGAACACTATCATATAAATACGATTATATCATGACAAACACGAGTATAATTACATTTTAACATATCGGGAAAACATTTGTCCTTAGAACACTATATAATAACCGTCAATTAACATTGAAGCACTTTATGTGTGTAGGTTTATGCGACAAGACAAACAGATTACAATATTAATAATTACAAAATACAGCGAGCACGAAGAATTATTATTTACGTTAAACATGCGAAGAAAAATCTTACTGATGAAGTTAAATAAAATATGCTCCTCATACAAAAGAATTCAAATAAAATATAATTGACTTAAATATCATTTATATTCTTCATCGAAAGAAATAAAGACAAACTAAATTAATTTAGTCAAATGAATATTCTTTTTCTCACTGCTGGATTTTGTTTTCTTAATGTTAATCTTGTAATCTCTCCTAGAATCATCGCGCGATCATCTTTCTTGAATCAATATAACTAAGATTTTAAAATAAATTCACTCATTCTCGGAAAAGAATTGACGTTTGTCGCGTAATAAATGTCCCGTCGTTATCGCGACGTGTCAATCGTTTCGCGAGACCCGCAGGTGCGCTTTCCGGTTACGGAAATTTATAGACTGATTCGCGCCTTCGGGTCCGCGAGCTTCGTCGTAAGATCTAGAGCGCACAGAAGAGGAAAAGAGCAGAGCCGAAGGGAATCGGCTCCGATTCATTGCCCTTATTCGTTGCGGTCGTACGTTATACGGAACGTTATCTCGATACAGGTGCGTATTCGTGGAAGACGAACGCGGATCGTTACGCTGGACGAAACGGTATGCAGATTAGTTCGCGAAGCACTTTCGACCCGGATGCCATAAACGCTCGATAGACTCGGTCGTCTTGCCTAGCTGTCGCCCTGTTTTTGGAACGAGCACCGATCGCGCCGATTATATAAAATGCCTGCATACGCGTTAAATCGTTCCGTTGCAAGTACATTCGGATACGTTCCAGTTGAATGGAATGAAGAGCTTCATATGGAAACTAAACAGTCAACGAGGAATTAACCATTTCTAAAATTGTAATTATTGGATAATTAAAATTATTATTATTATTACCATTGTTGGGAATTTGAATTTCATCAAACTTTTTTTGTTAATCATAAATAATGAATGGATGGTCAGATTTTTTTTTTGTTAACAGAAAGCTTGAGAAACGTTACTTGTCAGAAATTTTATGATTAATCTATATATTTTAATTATTCTGTTAAATAGACTGACACATAATTATATTTTTAATTAAATTTCTAATGTAATGATAATTACATAAAAAACAATTCTGTAATATTTTTATTAAAAAAAAAATCGATTGTGATGAATGCATATTAAAATTGAAAATGCATTGAAAATTACGATACAAATTAAGATTGCCAAGCAGGTACTTCCCGCAGAAACGTTTTACCAGCACGATACTCAAGCTAATGCATTTCTCATACTTTCCGCGAGCGCGAACAAGCGATAGATCTCTCGTGAGAGTGAGTCACGCCTAGCCGATCGACGCCGATTCGTATGATCGCTGATAAGGTCTCGCTCTCGTGAAACTCTTTAAGCGTTAAAGTTCTATAGATACATCGAGTCGCGCAAACGTTCGAGTGCTTGTTCGGATCGGTTGTATTACGCGCGAAATCTGCCGTGCATTTTACGAAAGCCACCAGTTGAATCGTTCTGGCGTCATAAATTTGGGAACGCGACGGTAATGCCATAAAGCGAAAGAACCGAACGAGACGAGAGGTGGCACGCGCGCGTTTAATCCTCGGCTCTCGTCGAAAACTGCGAGGCGAAATCGGCAAGTTCGACGAGCTAATCGTCGCTCCGCAAATTAATGCGGCCGCTTAACTGAAATTTCGAACGATATTTATCCATGGCCCTGCTCGCTCTCGCTCATTCTCTGGCCGACGATAAATTATAAGAAGCGGCGGATTACGTCATAATGGACGCCGAGCACGCGCATCTGTTTTACGAGCGCGGCGTTACGGTAATCGTCGAGCGAACCGACCCACCATCGCTCGCCATCGCCGTCCGTGTTTCCCGCTTATAATCGGCCGAACTCTCAATGAGTTCTGTATCACTCTACCAGCTTATGAAAGGAGGAGGAGAGGGAGGAGAGTTCCCTTCCGAGGGACGGCGAGAGGGTGCTCGCCGCAGTCCTCCCCCGAGGGGCAAAACCGCGGTGCGTATAATCACTGTAATTTCGATCAGGGCGCAATTTTTGTCCAGGCCGATCGCGACGTCCGTCCGATTTCATTAACCCTTCATCTCGGCCCGGCAATTTCAATCGAAGCCCCGTACAATGTCCTACGGAAGCAAAATCGTGGGAAGCTGGTAAGACATCACCTTTAATTTTTCTTTAAGCCTTCCGTTACAGAAGACGTGATCAAATTACGTCAAGAAAGGGATTTCTGGGTGTACTTTAATCATAGACAGATAATTTTTATTCGCCGTTCCGTGAATTATTACCTTTATTGCTTTATTCTTATTTGTATTCGTAAATAAATACAGAAGACGTGATCAAATTACATTAAGAAACAAATTTCTAATGTATTTGCATAAATAAATATAATATAATTACAAAAGTTACGTGTTTTGACATTAAAGTATGGTTGGAAAATATTATTTTTCCCTTTTTAAGAAATCTCGTTAAAACGTTAATTAACGAGAAAATAATTTTATATTTCCAGTAGATACATCAATATACTTAGGATATGATAGATGTACGAATCGTAACACCGATTGGCTGTCATAAAATTGAAAAAGATTAATGTCAGCGTAACCTCACACTGCTCTTTACAGGTCGCCTAACGATAACACGCCGTGACGTGCTAATTGCGGTCGATTTCGCGTTACGTAGCACTTTCTTACCCTCGACATGCACTTTTTTTACTTATGAACGTACCCTTTATCTGTATGCTATAGCCTATACCCATGATACTCTCAGCAACCTAATTTTTAATCGGTAACAATATTGCTATTCAAAAGAATAACATTGAATAAATGTAAAAATGCGGAGCTCGGAGTGATGAAAACAACTTATTATTTTCTTCACTCGATTTCTAAATTTTTAAATTTGTTTATATACATCGTATATATACATACGTAAAAATTTATATACTTATATTTTAATATAATTTTTAGAATTATATCGACATATACAGAATTTACAATAAAGATTTAACAAACAATCTGTGTGCAAGCTTTTATAATATGTAATCTAATTTTTAACGATATTTAAATAATTTCTAACTGTATACTTGTATTCCTTTTTGAATCAAGAAGGAATCACTTATCTTATACACAGATTTGTATTCAGATCGAAATATACTGTCAATTTATATCATTTTTAACAGACATATTCGTGTAAATCGACCATTGCGTACCAATCGACCTGATCTACAATGGATTAAGAAATTTCGACAATTTACGTTTGGGCACGATAACGCGTCGCTTGCACGAAATAGAAGATGCAACGTACAGGTTGCGTGATCGGAAATTTCACGCGCCTCTCGGCGATAATTCGTACGCACGCCGGCGGGCAAAAAAATAAAATTTCTACTGCCGCCTACGTCGATATGCCGTATATACTATCGCCATTCTCCGATTACCGATTTTATCGAGTCTCAATAAGATCGCGCGATCGCAGCGAACGCGATATTCTCGCTTTCGTCACGGAGGTATTGTTCCTTCCTTAAGTGCCATACCGTTCCATATAATCGTATAATCCAATACGAAATACACATAACTAAAGCGCATCGGTCAAAGCGTGATTTCTTGTTTTGCAATCTTCAAAAGAATGCGCAACGTAATTTCAAGAGCTTTTAAATGATGACGTGAGATTACAGATTGCTACATGAGAGTAAAAACTTATGCTTTCAAGAGACAAGAATAACCTCTTTATGAATACCGTTAATTTCTGTGGGTATAAAAAAGCGAGTGTAAAAGATAACGAGTGTCTTGTACTATTTATAACATAAAGTATGCAGATATCGTCACGTGGATTCCCTTATACTCGAATAACATCAAAAACAATTTAATAATTATTATATTAGTTGACGATCCCATTTAAATCTTATAAGTTATAAGTATTTCGAACAACTGGATTTTTGCTTTCGTACTTATCTGTAAGAATTAAGACTGATGCTCGTTTCTATCAATATATTATAGAAAGTGGTTCTGTGTAAATTGAGTTACCAGAAATGTCTAATTTTTTTATATAATAATACTGAAATTGACGTGGGCAAAATTCTACGGTAGATAACGATGAAATGAAGAGAGAAAAAAAATTTTAAGAATGTACATAACTTTTCATAACAGATAAGGCTCGCAGACGCTTGTTTGATAATTGCACACAAATTTTTAGATTTTTCTTAAAAACGCGATTAGAAATAGTTTAAATTACGATTTTAATGATCACGAAAAAGTAATAGGTCAACAATCATTTACGTACATAAACTTATTTGCATATAAATTTAACCTCGAAAAGTAAACATCTCATTTTGTTTTCGTTCGATAAAGATACAGCTCTTTACTATCGTATGTTCCAACTATTTCATTTGGTGAGCTCTGGGGGTGAGGCATCATTCAATTCAAATTTTCGGCTTTAAAGAACCATCTTAACTTTAATTTTGGTTTAACTCACTCTTCATTTTTTTTCTAATTATTAGAGTTAGAAATAGGTAAAGGCTCGTATTCGCGTTTATAACAATATAAACGCGTATTCAGCCACATAATTCACGTTACTATAGAATTTTAGAGATAAAAGCGCACATTTATCGATAAAAGCGTATTCTGAACCGAACAAGAAGTTGAATTGAGATTAAAGTTAATCTACATTAATATCTGCTTCTACCAATAGTAGATTAACTTTAATCTCGGTTTTACTTACTCTTTATCATTTTCTAATTCTTAGAACAGGGAAAAGAAACAAAGTGAGTTAAACCGAGATTAAAGTCAATTTACATTGGTAGAAATGGACATAAGATAGAAACGAATATTAATCTTTCGTCAAACAGTGTTTAAAAATAAAAAAAAATTTCAGTGATCTTTCGATGAAGGAAAAAACAGGAAAAGGGAGCAAACTCACGGGCATCGGTGGATGAAGACCACGAAATGCGGAACTGTTCCACTTGCGCTGTCTAGCCTGGTGATAGTGGCTGCTTCTGCTGTAGGCGCTGTTGTTCTGTTGATGATTGCCGTAGGAACGCATTGCGGGCCGGAAGCCCGGATACGGTACACCGTGCTGGAAGTCGGCAGCGTCAAAGCGATGATGATGGGGCTCGTGCAGGAAGCCGTCGTTGGGAATCGGTGGCAATCTACCGTAGGCGGCGGCAGCCGCATGTCGATCAATGTGCGACGACGTCGTCTGCTCGTGGATGTCGCCGATCTTGCCGATCGGGCCGTCCGACGACGGGCGTCCGGTTGGAAACGACGGCATCATAGCCGGATGATGATGCCCGTAAAAAGGCGGGAAGCCGAAAGAGTTAGGCAGCCCGACGGGACGGTATCCCTGATGATGCGGCAGCGGCGGCGGTGGCGGTTGTCCGGGGGCGTCCAGAACGTATCCCGGCTTCTTGTCGCCGTAGTGATAACCGTCGTTGCTCAGCTGCTGCCGCTGATAATCCTCCCGGGGCTCACCTTTGATCTCGACGCCGGCCTCCGTGGGCTCGGGCATCTCGACTTTGACCCTTACACCGTCGTTCCTGTCTATGCCGGGCTCGCTCTTGATGGCGAAACCAACCGGCGATCTCGCCAGGGGACTCGTCGTGTCGGAGTCCTCGTTGTAGCCACCTACACTGGCCTGCTGCATTCTCGGGAGGTTCACACCGATTCGACACCGCAGTGGTGTTTCTCGTACGACCACGACGGCATCATCGCCCTGCGATGTACACGAATTGCTTGTACAATCGTCGGATTGCGATTGTCGGATGATTAGATCGGTCGTCGATTAGCTGTAGTGGTATTGTGAGAGCAAGGCGAGGCGAAAAACACAGTGGAAGCGACGAGCGATAGTGAAATCGGATGCGCATTATTTAATTACAGAAGTTAAAGAAGTTTATTTAAATCCCGGAATGGCTCGGCCTCCCCGCGAATCGACAGGGAACCGATAACAGGAGCATTCTCCGCTGCTGCGAGAGTATCGCGTCGCACGGTCCGAAAATTCCGTCAGAGCGTCGCATTCGACACGAGGAACGCATTCGATGCACGCTGTAAACGCATAGTTGACGTATAATCCTCCGGAGCATTCGTGATCGTCTTAGTCCCACATCGTGGGATTTCCCAGTGTAATTCCGCGTGGAAACCCTTCGTGCACACATACACACGCACACACGTGCGAGTCTCTCTCTCTCTCTCTCTCTCTCTCTCTCTCGGGCGTCGTCCGTGGACGACACGTTCACCCACGGTAGAAGCGTGGGTCGGTCGCGCTGGATTTCGGTCGCATGGAGGGGGGTAAACGAAGGGAGGGCAAGGGCGGCGTGACAGTTTCCGTGTCACGTGTCCACCGACCCTAGGCCCCGCCTACGACTCCGATTTTCCCTGACGAGCCAGGATCGTTATACCTGGCCCTCACCGAATTCGTCATTCGTCGCTCGAGTCGAATCACAGGGCGGGCGTCCGCGCAAAAGGGGAGAGGGGAGACGCGACAGTCCCTCTCGAGACGCTGCGTTTGTGAGGGAAGCGAAAACAAATGTCACTTCACCGAGAGCTCTCGATTTCTCGTGCGGTCATCCATGCGTCACTCCTCTCTCCCGTCGCTACCACCCTCGCTTGCCCTTCCTCCTCCTCCTCCACCACTTCCTCCTCCTCCTCTTCCTCCTCCTCCTCCTCCTCCTCCCCCGCTTCCTCCGTCCTCCCTCTCCTCTTGTGCGACAAACCGCCGAGCGTGAAGCACCACGCGAACACCGGACGCGCGATTGGCGCGTTTTCTTGCCGCTACCGCCGCCGTCGTCGCCGTAGCTGCGAGAACTCTTTACGGTACACTGCCTCGAGAACGCATCGCGAGTCTCCCGCGCGGAACCACGTCGAGTATCGGACCGGGACGATTTCGCGCCTCCGCGGGATGCACGCGTGTGCGGGCCGGTATGCGTGCGGTATGCGTGCGCGTTTGCTACGTGCGCTTTCCGCCGGCTCGTACACAGGACACGTATAGAGCACCAACGGACGTCGTACCGTCGTCAACGTCGTCAACGTCGTCGTTGTCGTTGCTGTCGTTGCTGTCGTCGCCGTCGCCGTCGCCGTCGCCGTTGTCGTTGTCGTCGTCGTTGTCGTCGCGAGCAGCCGCCCGGTTTTATCACGAAGGCGACGAGAGAAGCTGTCGGCCGGCGCGAAACACGCAGCGGGGCCCGATACGCAGAGGAAGGCCGGCGGCCTCGGTCGAGCTGATCGCGTACGTACGAGTTTCGTTCCACGCAGCGTGAAACTCTTGGCGGAGGTGCGCGGCGCGCGGCGGCCACCACCAGTCGACGGGAGCACACGAATCTACCCGAATACGCCCGAGAGAGCTTCGATATATCTCTCTACCTACCTACAGAGTACTCCGGCCGCCTCCCGCCTTCCGCAAGCGAACACCGCTCTGCCGCCACCGCCACCGCCGACCGACAGATCCACGAAGTGGGTTCACCTTTTGTGAGGCCGTCGCGTCGCGTTCCTTGCTTGCTTGCGCTCTCTCTCTCTCTCTCTCTCTCGCTGAACTCGTCGGAAGCGTCGCTTATTCCGGTAGAATCATACTCCATCGTCTCCTGAGTCGGACGAGTTCGGTTCGAGACAACTGAATCTTAAAATCGAAGCATATAGTCGGAAAAAATGGCTCTCGAGATCCCACAGCTAATGTATCACGCGAAATGTTGCAAAAGGAAGTCAATACTATTCTGGTTTTAAAATTTGTTACTTTCTACGGTATTTAGATTTGTCATGAAATGTTTGAGTAAAGCAATTTGATTGAGAAATTGATTGGCATATCTGTAATGATCAGAAATATGAAAATTACGTTAATTATATGGCAATGATATATATTACGATTTTCGATAAATATTAGTAATACAAGAATTTGAGATAATTGAATCTTAAAGGCGAAATATATGGTCGGTAAAAATGTTTCTCAGGATCTCACGCAATCATGCAGCTAATATATCACGCGAAAGGAGGAGTCAACTTCAAAATTTGTTGCTTTCTATTATGCACGATATTTAGATTTGTTATGAGATGTTTAAATAAAGTAAATCGATTGCAAAATGATTGTAATGATTAAAAACATGAATATTACGTTAATTATACAGTGGTGTTACACGTTACTAATTTGATGACGATAAATATTAATAATACAGGAAACAGGCTAAAAACCGGAGCAGTCAATGATCCCGAAAATATACATCTCAATTAAACGCGGTATTGAATCCTGTAAAACTGGAGACGGCTGGTTACACTAGCTGTTTAGATATAGGATTCATCATCGAGTTCAGGACAGAATCGATGCAAAATTGCGTTTGCAAATTTGGTTATCCACGAATCTCGTATTTCGATGCGTACGTTCGTTATATCGTCAACGAAGCGTAACTCATTTGTGTTCGCGATAATTCGTATTTAATCGTCGATCGGGTTTAAACCGACAAATTTCTCGTTCACCGAGCAGTAGTCGAGTTCAGATCCCGCGCACCTTTTCCCACGTAAGAATCCTTTTTTTCTTTCCCGCGTCACTACTTTGTATCGCCTGCGCCAATAGTTGCGATGAGAACCATCGGACGTGGGTATGCCTGTGTACCCCGCCGCCACACCACGATATATCAGGTTACATATCCGTTGCGTCATGTAAATTGATACCTGTACACGCTCGTACACCGATCGGGCATTTATTTAAGCCATAAATTATCGTAATGTCGATTGGACACGCTCCTAGGTACGATTTTACTAACCAGACCATCGGCGGCGGTTATGCTCGAGGCTGCACGGAGACAATAAAACACGCGTTCGCGCGCCGATCACGCGCGCTTAGAAGTCGTCGTATTACGCAATTACAAACAAGGAAGGCATGCACAGACGTCATTTAAATTTACGACGACGAATGGAACGGAAACGGAATTATCGTCTCTCAACACTTATATTTAATTGCTAATTAAATCGCACGATTACATTTTCTGCGTCAAGTAAAGCAGACAGCGACGCGGATCGATATTACACGGGTAAGGATACGGTTTTGCTGAAGTATCTCTCTCTAAAGATTTAATCAAATACAGATTTGAAAATGAAATCTTATTGGACTATGAAAATAGTTATGTAAGGCACTCAATCTAGTTGCTAGAATATCAAAAGTGTTTACAGTATCACGCTTTAGTTTTTTGCATAATTAGTTTGATGACTCAACAAATTATTTTCTGTATCTACTCGTGGTTAAACTTTTAGATATCAGCAAAATTGTGGTTCTTTCCGCGTAAGAATTTGAAAGCGATAAGAGCGCTATGAGATTATGAGTCGCTATAAAAAATAGTTTATGTATTTTTGAAAATTTCAAGAAATTATAATAAAGTCAAGTTTACATAAAGTAGGAGTTATTTTAGAAAAATATTATAATGATATTATTCGATATATCGGCGATATTTTTGACAATGATAATTTTTAATTTTTATCTCTTCGTCACAAAATTAATTCGTCAAAAACGTCGAATGACATGACGATTTTTTTTAAACGACTCCTACATGATGTTATCTTGATTTTATCATAATTTTGTATTCTACCTGAGATCTTGCAATCAGAATTTTAGTGTACCTGCATTTATATATTCTGAGCCACCTATGGCTTTGTTATTACAAACTGCGCTCTCAAACTTTATTCAGCGCGAATGAAAAGGATTATCCATTATCACAAATCGTCAACGAGCGACTCCTCCATCGTTGGGCGTTGCTGACGATGTCAAAGGATTTATAGTGAAGCATTTTTCATCTACTTTTAACATTCATCTCCAGTATACGCGCGGGTACTCTCAGCGATTTCTTAACTCGTATAAAACCGTCACGCGGATAGAGATTTCCTCCGCGAGAAAACGAGGCTCTCTTTTTTTTTTTTTACAAGCGTCTCCATGTTTTGTCTCGCGTGGCAGGTAAAACGACGCTGATGCCGCAGGTATTGCGTAGAGCGGCCGTTGCGGGCTTCGCCTTTCGAGGTAGCCTACGTGCACCCATCCGTATTATACCGCGTTACCGAGACAAAAGGAACAGGAAGGACAGAACCGTGGGTTCCTTCCTTTCCTCTCTCTCTTTCTGTCTTTCTCGCTTGCTGCCGCCCTTTTCTCTCCTTCTCCCTCTCTTTCTTCCAACGCGCAGCCCGTCGATACTCGGCTTGTACGACTCGCAGGGCGAATCGATGCGTGTGTGCATGCACTCTCTTCGCAGCGGGATGACTGGTGAGAGAATTCAATTTCCGTCGTCGTTATCGTGCCTCCATCTTCAGCTCAGGCCACGCTCGGATCATCCTCGCTGACTCCTCGCCTTCCCCTCCCCGTCGCCGCCACTGCTTGCCGGCAGTAACGAGACAAAGCCGTCATTGCCTTCGCTTTTATCCGCACGCCTCGTCTCGCGACCTTTCCGGATGGACCGTCAAGAGCGCGCGCGCGAGCACGTTATCGAGAGAATTTCTCGATAACGATCAACCTGACCGACTAGTCTAGAGTGCATGTTTAATTATGTCGAACGAATCGGAACGCATTCGCGTCCTGGTGCTCGCTATCATATCGGCGATCGATTCAGATTAGATTCGATCGAGATTCATAATAACGA
The DNA here is from genome assembly GCF_000204515.1 of Acromyrmex echinatior. The sequence goes on from NW_011627021.1 coordinate 390,874, forward strand.
CGATCGAAAGAAACTCTTTGATTCTTCTGCTGAAACGCAACGCTCAGATAACAATCATATTTCTAGGCTTCAGGGCAAGTTTCGTGAAAGTATTATAGTTGCTAAGAAAGAACCCGTGTCACAAACGCCGTGTATAAAAATGCCTCTAGAAATGTACACTGAGAGAAAAGCGTTTGGTGTTTATAACTGTCATTACATAGTAAAATAGTTATGATCAGGAGTTTTATTTTTAGAGTTACAATGTTAGTAGTAATAATTATATTTATAGTTCTAAATTAGTATACAAGTGTAGTTCTATAATATTTCAAAAAGAACATGTGATCCATAAAAATGAGCAAAAAATTATTTTCAATCATTACCAACATTATAGCGGTAATAACTATAAAACTGGAGCTCCTAACCATAATTATTTTATCATGCGATACAGCAGTACAAATATCTAACACAGCTTTTTTCTCAAGTATATATAAACTTGTTTGAAACTCGAGAAAATCAATAGCGACAATGAGACCCGTCGATATCGCGAGTACCACAAACAAAGATACCAATGTGCATTAATAGTAGATGAAATTGGAATACGATAAGACGATTTTACACGCGAGTGTAGATAGTATGACATTGTTTTGACATATTTCATGCAGGAAATGGCTCAGATGTGAGATACGCCACGCTAGACGCGATCATCATCGGACATATCGAGCTCTAAAAATGATCCCCGCGACACCCGCGCGATTCCGCTACTATCAGTCGTTGTTACAAGATAATGCAGGTCTTAACACAGGCGTCTCGGCTGCGCTCGGTGAAGCGATTACATTTTACGACCGGGCGAATATAGTCTCCGTTACGCAATCGGGCCGCGCTTCCCAGCTGTCCGATCGGCAGTTTAGGTACGAGACGGTCTGTTCTGGATAGGACAGCACGAAGAACATATGAGCGTGTAGGTCGACTGCATGTGTATATCGATCGCAGCGATCGTTACTCTACGTTTGTGTTTTTATTGTAAACTGAAGTGTAATACTTGAGTAAAACCTGTGTTGAGGAGTTTATTATAATAATTGATCACATAAAAGTAGATAACTTTTTTCCTTATGTAATTCAATTTTTTTTTTCCTACATAATTACTAAAGTATTATTATCTCTAATATTTTGTCTGATACAATCCAAAAGAGTCGTTGCGTCGAATCAATACAGGTATAACGTAAACTGTGTTGAGAAAATTATTATAATAATTGACAAAGATAGATAGATATAACTACTCCTTTCCTCATACATAAATTGAGATTTAAAGACAGATAAATTTACTTTATTTTTCTTCTTTTTTAACATTTTCTAATCTTTAATTATCGGATTTGAAGTAATATTTCTTTTTAACTGCAACAATCTAAAAGAGCTATGTTGAGAAATTAATACGTGAGTATCATAAATCTGTGTTTAGGAGGATTGTTATAATAATTGATCACAAAGATAGATATAATTTTTTCATATAATTGAGACATAAAGACAGAGAAACTTGATTTATTCCTCTTCTCTTTAACATTTTTACTCTTTAATTATCAGGTTTGTTAATCTGAAATAAAGACTATATCTTCTGACTATATCTACTAGACGTAGTCCAAAAGAGTTGTGTCGAAAAGTCAAAACGTCAAACGTAACGTGCGAGAAGACGTTGGTCGTCGCTTTTCCCGGGTTAAGAGTGCAATGTCCCGGTGTTCGAGCGCAAACTAACGCGGTTATATGCGATATATCTATATGGAATCGAGAGACGCGTTCTCGCCGGGGCACGGATCTATATTTCCGTCGCGGTCTCTCGTATCGGCGACGCGATAGCGCGTACACGCCCAACCGAGGCAAGCCGATCAATCCTCGGACGGACGCACCTAAGGACACCATCGCGCGCGGACCGCTTTCCGCTGTTCTCGTAACAGCCAGCAGGAGCGGCGTACGGCTCCAGCAACGATCTCCTGCGCCGCAGCTGATTCCTGGAGAACGACGGGGCGTGTGTCACCAGAAACTCTGGGGACAGATCGGGCCAATGGGAAGTGGTGGAAGGCGTGGATCGCGGCGGCTACGGAGGACAGTGTGCGCGGACGACACGGACGGCAAAGTAGGGGACTCTCTCGAGACGACACGGGAACGGTCCCCCACCGTCCCCTCCTCCTCTCCCGCCCCTCTTACCCCGCCGCCCCGTGCGGGATCTCTCGGTCGCAGAGTCGCCCCAGTCGCCCCAGTCGCCCCGGTCCGTCTGGTGGGAAAAGCGACTGAGGGGTCGTAGGAGAGGTGACCTAGCTGGTGGGGACGTCGATACACGCCCATTCCCTCGTGGTGGGGCGACGGAGAAACGGTTCGCGGGAGACCCTCCCCCCTTCCTTGTGTCCTGCTTGCTCCACGACCCTGCCGGCGGCGCGTGTGGCATCTGGTGGTACAGATACGACATCGCACGGCTGACGCGGGGAGAGATTGCTTATGCCTTGCCGTCGACCAGTCGCGAGCATCAGCGCGGGAACCGCTTCTGTCGCGTCGGTCTCGTTGCTCGCGTTGCGTAACGCGTAGAATGGTCGCAGAACTCTCGTCTCTCGTCGAGATTAACAGACAAAAGATCTGATTTCTTTTCGAAGCATATTCTGAATTGATGTATATACTGGTGCGATATTAAGTTAGAGTGACACAAATATAGTTTGTTTCACTCCAACTTATCGTACCGGTGTCGTACATTTTAGTTGATAACATTTTTCGGAAAAGAACGAGCCTAAAGAAATGTATTAATTTTTTATATTAGATATCAAAGTTTCTTTAAACAGTAAACGAACTAAGCTATCTAGCTATCATAATAATTAATCATTCGGAAAGTATTAGTGCTTGGATATGGAAACTATATACTTGTCAGTCTTCTTAATATTAGCCTCTGATGTATCCCTCATTAGGAGAAAATCCCGAGACATCCCGTATACGTCACACAATGAGGATCGAAAAGCAGCAGAGCATGTGTCACGAGCGATTGACGCCTCTTAATTGTGGATTTACTCTTATCTACTGTCGCCCTCCTTCCTTCGAGAAGCACTAAGCTTGCGGATTAGTCTCTCTATCACCGACGACCCGCGTCGGACGCCCAATCTTTCTCTCCGATAGCCGTTCTACTCTGAAGGCTTATTGCATCCATCGGTACATTCCAACGTAGGAATTCTCGACGCGGTCGACAAATATCGCTATCAGTAACTCAGAATATTCCACGATTCTCGATAGTCGAAATATCTGTCATTCTACAGGTACTAATTATTCCTTGTATTACGTTTCGTCGATTATGTATCAGATTTTGCGGTAAGTGAACGTTTCAATTAATGATCGTTAGTTCGTATCGGGGAAATACGTTATTGCGGAATATCCGAAAATTTGGTCGACTTCAACGGGACGTAACAACAATAACGTAATCGTATACGTAACGGAATGATTTATGCGGATCAATAGATACTGACGCGGTTTGTATTTCAATGCTCGTTGAAAAAAATGCTGTAGTTGGCGAATATTAGTTTGTAAAACAAGCTTATTAAATGAAAAAAATAAAAATTATTGTTAACTTTTTTGCTACTATTGATATTTTGTATCCTATAATTATATATATGTACTCTGTAAAAGTGAATCAGTGTATTATCACTGACTAGGTACTACATTTATAACTATAATATTAGTGAATATTTACTATTTTTCAGTAATAATACACATACACACACACGCACGCACGCACTTATTCATTTTTAGAAGTTATGATTTCTACAGATTGAATCTACGGAAAATCATAACATCTAAAAGTGGATCAGCAATAATATTATTATTATTATTACTGAAAAATAATAAATATTACATCAGTTATAAGTGTAAGTATAAGCACTGAAGTTAGTAATAATACACTGATTTATTTTTACAGAGTATATACGTATATACTATATACTATGTGTATATACATGTAATGACATCAGACATATTAAAAAAACATCTATAATGTCTACAATACAGATAATTAAACATTACAGCTTATATACATATATTACAGATATTATTTTTTTATAATAAATATAATCTCCATATATACACACGTAAAATTAATTTAAACATATTTTATAAAAATAATACGAATGATAAATGTATCTATATAATGAACATAAACTAGTTGAATAATCGTCACGAACTAATAACTACTGCTCGTCCGATTCATCAAGCTAAAGTGCCGTGCACTCACGCGGACACGACGACCGCCGCGCATCGTCCGTGCGTGCTGCCATCAGAAGTCAAGTCAAGAACATTCGTGAGATCACGATTAATCTAACGAGAAGCGCATATCCGTTTCCGATGTAGACGCGAATAGAGCCTGAGTCGGGGCAATTTGGATCGCGTCCCGCGTCGGTCCAGGTCTTACACAGACCGAGACGCACGCGCACGAGATATAACCGAGTTTTTCTTTCGATCACTTGACATTAAAAGTCACGGTATTCCGTGCAGCCACCCGTCTCACCGTCACGTCAGGTTGACGGATCGGCGCGCGCACTCAGGAAATTAGGCAATTTCCGGACCGCGCTCGCTCGTGTCTGCATTTAATAGCACCGCGCCAGTTACTTACCAGTTCGGCGGAGTCGACGAACACCATGGTCGGGACACGACGAGCGGTATCGTTGTACGACGAGTAGGGCGGGCGGGGAGGTTTGGCCGTGCCCTCGTCTCGTGGTGTATATCTACCCACTCTTCTTCATCGTCAGACCAGACGTCCTATGCCTGATCGATCGCGCGCACTCGAGTTCTTGTTTATAGGACGCATACTGGATTCTCCTCGCGCTTATTAGCGCTTCACGATTCGTAGCTTCATATCGAGCTTTTTACTTTTCGCAAAACGTAGATGATGATCTGCAAATAACTTTTAATGTTTCCCTGGACGGGAAAGTCATTATAGTGACATTAAAATAGTGTCATATTTTCAGACAAGGGATATACATATACGTACTCGCTATTGTATCATCTCTAACATTGTTTACGTGTTATTATAATCTTTTTTTCGTTAATCTTGTAATTCTCATTGTAGTTTTATTATCTTCTTTTCTTCTCGTTCTTTTTATTTACTTTTTCCTTACTAATGCATTATACAAGAAATTATTTATGTTATTCAAAGAAAAATTATTACATAATAACAAAACGATATTGAACTGCATAGTATACATTTTTAAACAAAATGATAAAAAAAAATTTATTATTAATTAAACATTAATTAATATGTATTCTCCTTTTGAACGTGACACATAATTATCTGTAGGCTTCAAAACAACGATATCGAAATCGTTCGGAACTTTTATAAAGATCGGTTCACGTCGATCAGGTGGAGGCAAATAGAATCATCGTAATACCTCGCGAAGTGGGGAACAACGCGACGGCGTGCGACAATGTTTCGCGCGCTAGGCGGGTATCGTTAGGAGTGCATAATGGAGCTTCTCTGTCGGTGGTGCGCGGTGGTCGGTGTTGATAGCCCGGTACGGTGAGAGCGAATCCCGAGGTCACCCCCGGGGTCACTAATGACATACGCAGCTCTCGCCGTGTATACAGACAGCGCGGCGATCGTACGCACGCACGTACGCACGCACGCACACGCGGGCGCTGTGCGTATGAGAGCGCCCGCGCTCTCTAGCGCATCCCACATGGAACGCAACGCAAAAGCGAAACACGAATTGGCCTCATCAAAGCGAGCAAACAATGCCGGATGCCGCCGATGGTTCAACAAACGTGTGGTTAGCCAAATCACCGTACGGCACGTAGCGCACACCGATGCCGCACATCGAGAAATACCGAACAATGCAACAACGCGCACCGATGATACGCCGACTGCGGTGCATTCACGGCACGATGCAGCGTGGCCCTGAAATGCGCAACGATCGCCGTAACGATACTTAACAGGCTCAACCCGGCCCGGACGATGCGTCCTTATGCGCGGCGATCACCTCTCGTGTTTATTTCCTTTGCGCGAGTCGGGAAATTGCACGGTGCTCGCTCTCTCTAGGTGCAAATATCATGTTTAAGAAATAATTTCAAGACGAGGGTGGAAACCTCGCGCTTGTACATACAGAGATGATTATCTCCCGGTAGAATTTTCTGCGAGAGGATCGAACACACGAGTGACATATGATCCGGCGAAAGTTTCATTATCAGTTTGTTTTCATCGCGCTTTGATGCACTTTCTACTTTTCAAATAAAATAGGTATGTATTAAGGCTTCGAAAGAAAATTATTTGTGTCTCAACAATGCCAAGAAAAGATTCTATAATGAGAGATAAATGAAAGCGTAGAGAACTCGGGAATATATCTCCACATATGATAAAAGATATTTCCTTATTTCCAAGAATATTACTTTGGTCCAAAAAGCTATTCTGCTCCTTTTTTCCTTCTTTCTCTGCCCCCTCCCTCCCCCCCTCTCTCTCTCTCTCTCACATATTCCTTGACATTAATAGGACCGAAATTCATTTCACAGACGAGAGGAAGCTGTTCCGCGTTACCGACGAAGTATCGATGAGGCTCTGACGGTGGTTACACATGTGGAGCAGGACAGAGGATCGGCTTGGAGGCAGAGAGGAACCGTCTAATAAAAATGTTAATTGCACGGCTCGTTAGAAGACCCCCCGTGATGTCTGCTAGAAGTTCAGCCGGGGTCGCCTTGCGGGGAGTCCGCGAATATTTGCTTTTAAATCTTCGTCCTTTTTCTCGCTATCTTTTCCTCTCTTTTTTCATCCACTTCGACCGATTATTTATCGCTCGATGGATAGTATACGCGACCACGTGGAGAATCTGGATTATGTTCTCTCTCTCTCTCTCTTTTTCATATACTTCTTAGATCGAAGAGAATTAACGCTGTCGTAATGAGGCTGGAATTTGATAGCATAATCCAATTACTCTCGTGCGAAATCTTCCGTGATCTCGGAACGGCAAATCTATAAAACGCCAAGCCAGGAGCGGACCCTGAAGCGTAATTCGTCTACGAAATTTATGCCTTTTGCCTTTTTAACGATACGGCGCTCACGATGAAATGATATTGTTACACGAATCGGAGAGAAAGTTTGTGAAATATTCACGCCGATGTAATACATGCATATTATAATTATTCAACTGTAAAACACGTACATTTGATTTGAATACCAGAAATAATATCGGCGATTCAGTTTATTTCCTCCAAGAAAGGAGATTTAATATCTTGGAATAAATATATAAATCATATTTACAATTTCCAGAATCGACAGCAAGAATGAAATAAATATTTAGAGCATTAGAATGCATAGATGATTGGAAAACAGGAATAATATATGACCCAGTCCTAAGTCATATATTAATCCTGTTTTGCAATCATTAAAATGTCAGAAAATAACTTTCCGTAGATATGACAGATTGAGGTCATTTTCGGGTTTCTCAAGATCTAATTTAGGACTTTTAATTGGTTACATAATGACGAAATTTGCCGTTATTTTGATATCATTTTGCTACTTGGAATAGAGAATAGTGCACCGTCTACAGATAATTCTTGTATCCATTCTAAAGTATAAAATTGTCATATTTGCTAGTGGCAATAATGAAAACAAGTAAAAAAAGAAAAAAAACTAGTACTAAACCACGTCTGGCATTTTTCGCAAACGAATTGTTCTTTCGACTCCGCGATCAATTCGCGCCAGGCAATTAAATATAAAAAACACATATTTGATATATAAATATCGCGGCGTGTACATTTCTCGCGCTACAGTTTTCGTTGTTCCGTATTAAAAACGAATATTTTTGCAATAAATTGCGCATTCCCCGGTCGGGTGTAACTCAATTTCATCCAGCTTGATCTCCATTTCATCAATTTACATAACCCTCCCCCTGTAATACAATGAAATCAGTTTGAGGGATAAATTCAATAGGCAACTTCGTCTACACTTCTACGCCCTGAAAGAATTTTATTTGGTAATTCAATCATGAGTTCTCGCCAATGAATTATTTGCAAATTTATTTATTGCTTAACGAATTAAAGAAATCTTTCACCTTTTTAATTAATTTTATCTTGCCACAGCAATTATTTCTCTATCTTATATTTTTCGCAAAAATTTATACTACAATTCGTCTTTTTCAAAATGCTCTTCGTTATTTCTCTTTTTGAAAAAAAAAAAAAAAAAAAAAAAAAAAACTTTTAGTATCTACGGTACACACGTTTGCGTAGAAAAAGGAGTTCTTCCCGGGGCGGTTATCTCACGCCGGGAAAAGAACGACTTTTTTCCGATGGCAAAGAGTCAACGCCAGTTGGCAAAAGCGATCGTCGCTTCGGGGCGCGGCCGCCACGGCTGGTCTTTCACGTGGATTAACGCGCTGGCGGAGACCACTCTCCTCTCTGCCGATCCAGTGGCGCACTTTATGTTTTTGGGCATTCAGATATATATATATATATATATATACGAAGGAATACATGCGGTTTGTCTGACTTGGACACGCGCGTATACACGCGAATAGGTCGAAGTTGCGAGTGAATACGAGACTAAATGGGAAAAGGAGAAAAAAAGAGTCCATTCAGACATTGAGGCAGTTGAATCCTCTGGCGGTCCAAGCCAAACTCTTCTTCCCTTTTATGTACCTACATACTGTATATTCCCCAGGTTTTAGGTACAGAAAACTAAAAAGCTAATTTACTTTAAAAGTATTCGGACGCAGCGTCGCGTAGAGGGAGAGGACGGGAGAGAAAGAGAGAGAGGGAACGAGACGAGGGGGTGGTCGGTGCTTCATCAAACGTGGGCTTTTGAAAAGCTAACCCCCCGGGCTAATGCAGCCAGCGACAGATTGGTGGCCGCCGATTCTCCATGTTCTTTTAGCTCTATCCTTTTTTCCCTATTTTCTCTTTCTCCGTTTATCTAGCGGCATTTGATTATTTACTTCAGTCAATAGGCGGTCAGTAGTCATTTCGCTGATAGCTCAAACGGATTGCGAAAATGTCCAAACGTACCTTCATAAAGATGTTCCGCGCGTTGTGACGATTTGGTATAGTAACAAAGAGAGACAGGGAGACGAGAGTTTGAGGGATGAGGGAATGGGGGATTGCTCCCAACTAATTCCGAGTTTTAAATCAAAGCCCCGAATCGAAAGGTCAATGCGTTTCGATGATTTGGAGTCCGTTGAGTCTGCATCGGACAGTCAAAGAGGATCGTTTATCTACCGTGTGTTATCATCATTATATTAAACGCTCAGAACAGCATAAATCGAGAATTTTGGAGAAATTCGGAAAAGAGAAATTTAAGAAAATTTATTATTTGAGTAAACGTTTCACATATGTGGATCAATGATCTGAGAGATTATAATAATTATTTTTTTCGCCATTGAAAATATAACATTCCGAATATCATAATCAATCTGTGAATATCCCGGAAATAATCTAAAACGCTTTATTCTCCTTTTCTCGCAGATACATAATTTCATTTCCGATGCGCTCTTCTCACACGGCTGCGGTCGAGTCAATTCCTTCTCGTATAATTATACTGCTTTGCAATTCTAAAGTCAGTCGCGCTCATCCGACGATCGTTTCGTCACAGTCCCGTGGAGGGAAACTCGTGGACTCGTCGCCACGGGAAGGAAGGGGGATAATTTTTTTTTTTTTCGCTCGCACTCTCGCACCGGGCACAGTTGTCTGCGGTGCGACATACAGTCGATCTCAGGGCCGTCACGTAAGTCGCCGCATTAAACGCGCCATTATACTTGTAAATCTCGAACAATTAGCCGTAATCAAGTACAGGAAACCACCGGGCGAGCGAGTGGGTAACGCAATTATTTTTAAATAGGATTCCGCGCCGGACCGTGCGCGCGCGTCTCTCCGCTCTCGTAAGGACTCGGGACTACAACTGCAGGTCGTGATTATTAATCCGTGCTCGCGAGCTCGAGAGATCGTTAAGCAGATTGTGCAACAAGTGCATAAGCGCGAGTGCGAGCAGCGCGCCGGAAGTCGTGCGCGTCGCACCGCCGGCACCTGCTCCGGCTTTGACATCGTGATTGTCGATGGTCTCCGTTCCGTTTCGCGAGTTAACGAGCCTCGAGCTTATTCGCCGAATAATTCATGCGCTCGCTTCTAGAGGCGTCGAATAATTGCATCCTACGGAAACGTGCGCGCGCGCGTAACCGTCGCTCGAAGCGTCGATCCGGGATGCACTAATTATGTAATATCACGTGACCGAATATTGATTCGACCACTCTCGATGGTTATTTCGTGTCTTATTCGCTATTCGATCGTTGTTTCCAGAATTTTTGAAAGTGTAATTTTTGTATTTTGTCTCCTCTTTGAGAAGCCTTGCATCCTGTAACTACTAAAAAAATCGTTATGAGTATTCGCATAAAATTTGAGCATTGGTTTAAAAGTTATTTAATTTTTTGTTTGCCTTGATTCTTATATAAGATCACTTTTTGTAGTACTTATTCGCAAATTTGAAAAGGAATTAGTAGCATTACGTAGAATTCAATCAATTTGTTATGTATACTAATAAAATTCTAATAAAATTCTAAAACATTTGTTTATTTAGAAAGGTTTAATTAGATTCACTTATTCGTTTAGAAGTTATTCAATTAAAACTGGAGCAAAATATTATCATAAGCTAAATTATTTGTTGTTTTGTTTTTTCCATTTAGTTTCATGGCCAAAATTGATGAAAATTTTTTTGATTGATGTTGACCGATATAATAGCTTTTTTGATACTTTTATAGTTAAAACATTCTTAACGTTTTGTTAGAAGAAAAATTATTTTTTTATATAAATTTTTCTGCTTTAGAATATCTCGCGCGTCAATAATAAGAATTAATATAATAAAATTCGAAAAGTATAACGAAACAATAATATTTTTATATTTTTAGTAATGCTTTGAGACACTTAAATACTATATGTATTGATATGACACTTAAATACTAACAAGTCATCATCGACTTTCTCCGCGTTGATTTTGCTCGCGTGTCGCGCGGCTGATAAACAGCCCCACCGGATGTGTCTCGATTGATCTCGCGAAAGTTCGCGTTCAGAGTTCGTAAGAAATGAGGGAGAGAAAAGAGGGAGAACAAGGGTAAGCCGCTTCGACGGTTAATTCTACTAACGGCTCAACGCGATTGAGTCGCGAGAAAAAGCGAGCTAGAAACAAAAAAACCGTCGGCAAAACTTTGTCACTTTTGTTTGTTGAGACGGCCAATGATCCGTCGAAGGCGACTTACAAAAGTTTTAATCGACACCCTCCTTCATCTCCGTCGGTCTTTATTCCGGATGGTCAAGCACGCTCGGCTGTTTGCTTTTTTTCCTCGATGACGATCAATCTCGGCCCACGCCAAGAAAGATCCGTCGTCGGTAATAGAATTAGGAGCGAGGAATGCGTTTTTCACGCACACGACTGAAATCCGAACGTATTCGGTTGCGTGCTAAATTTCGCGAGTAGCTGACAACGATGCAACGCGATGGACATGTAAGTCTCGGCAGGGGAGACGTCTTCTCCTCTTTAATGTCGACGAACCCTATGGACCAAATATCGATCCCTCGCAGAGTGTTGTACCCCACCGTTCTGAATTGCCCCTATGTAGGAAAACCGACTGACGTCATAGCATATATTCCCTTCAGTAGGTCAGTATGCCAATTTTCGAAATATAATTGAAATGCCCGCTGCCTCGAACAATACTTTTTTGCAAGACATAAGGTATAATACACTCTTGTCAAATGTTAAAGAATTTGTAGGATTCATTCTTGGTACACGATTTTTTTATCTTTTCTTACACATTATTAGTATGACAGGATACTTTTTATTACTTTAACAAATAAATAAAAATTATTTAGTGATTCTTACGTATACTTTAACATCTTCAGGAAATATTTGTAAACATGGAAGGGAAAAATTAATTATGAACGCTAATCCTACGACTTAACGGCAATTCATTTGTAAATATAGGGATCACAAATTATTTGCAGATGTAACAAATATTTATTCTTTTTCGATACAAAAATTATTTGCAACAAATGCAAAATGCATTTGTCAAATATACAAATTTGCTATAAATATCAAACAAATTTGACAATTAAATTTTGTAATTCCTTTCGTGTTCATAGCAAATCTTTTTTTCTCCGTGAGACTGTGTATTTAACAGTTAATGAAATTGTATGTATATAAATGTTGTAAGTTGTAATTGTAATTATTTGATAGTTTTTCGAAGGAAAGAAATGTGAGGACGAATAACCCCCAATCGTATGTATTAAGGATTAAAATTTCCATTTTTTTCAATTTGCTTTTACACTTGCTAATTTATATTTTTAATTTTTAAATCGTTTTGTTAAAATGTCAGATAAGTATATGCTCGATATAAATAAAAAAAAAAGTAATTCTATGAGTATATAAAAATGATCGAAAAATTGCTGAAAAATGCAAAAATGAGAACTTAGCCTTTTGACGTGTCCTTCATAAAGTCGCTTTCGTGTTCAAGGAGACTCAAAGTCGACATCAAATTATTATAGAAGACATGACAGTCAGTCATGTTACCAGTCAGTTGCCAGAGCACATTCGCACACTCCAGTGAAACTTTCCTCGATTCTTCAGCTCCTTCATGCAATTTCTATCCAAAGGTAAGCATATTCGATTTACAATATAATCGACATTCCCCGGGATTCGAATCGACCTTGAACTCTGTACGACATATTGAACGATATATCATGTGCTTTTAGAACTGCTGAGAATTGTAATGAATTTTTTTTACCGCTATTTCAATAAGGGGATTATTTCCCATCATTCATAGAGTCACCCTTCCATTTTGCCATTTATTTTCGCAATTATATCTTCTCGTCTATTCAAACATTTTATATAAAATAAAGTATGTTTGTACATGTATTGTGGAAAATATTTGATACAGCGCTTTTGGTTTTTCTGATATTTTTTTTTAACTAACGAAAATTCTATTATATATATGTATGCATATTTAATTATTTATGTAGAAAAATTTTAAAAGCCGAACTTAAATCTTTTTTTAAAAGATTCAAATTTAAAAGTTACAGATTTATCGCGAAAGTTTGTTTTATAGTACACAATTATATATTGCAAGTTCAATGCAGTATCAATTTAGTGTGCTGAATCGATTTCAGCCGGATCAATCGCAAGCATTACTATTAGATTAATATCATGATTAAACTTACTGAACGCCATTCTTTATTCGACACCATTCTGTTAGCGCGGCAGTGGACAAAAACTGGTTGGATTATGACCAGGTGGTTAAATAGCGGTCTAAAAGTAACGAAAAAGATCTCGCGTGCGTCTAGGTGAATTGGATCGGCCGATTTCACGGAATCGACTTCCAACGATGGACACCGCTTGTCCTTGTGGCGTGTGCCCATGAGATATTCGTGGGACTAAAGTTCCTAGAGCTTCTCAGAACGTCGAACCACACGTCGTAGTCTCTCAAGCCGTTGTTGATTGGATTCGATGACTTGCCAGGTAGATCTGAAAAAACGCCCAAGTCCTCCGTGAAAGATTAGATCGACGTCCCAATAAGACGCAAATGATCAATTGTGATTTTAACTTATCACGATGAATGTCATCAACTCGTCGTTGTATCAACTCGACGTTTGATTTAAATAAATAAAGATTCATATTACTATATTTTTAATCATTCTTAAATCAAATAAATACCATTTTTTTATCTTTCCGACACACAATAAAGAAAATATTTTTGAATAATAAAAAATTGACTATGTGGAGAATAATAAAAAGAATTTAAATAAAATTATACTGTTTTAATAATTTTATTGTCAATTAATTTAAAAATAAAATATCTTCTAAAGTAATTCGAGAAGATTAGTAATTTCATACATATTGTTTTAATTTTACTGTCAATTGATTTAAGAATAAAATTTCTTGCAGTAATTGAAGTTGTGAACAAAGATTCGATTTTATTTCACTAAATATCTAAATAATGAAGATTATTTTTCACTCTTATTGAAATAAGGGGATATCTACAAATATCTTGCAGGCGTAATTCTAACAATCCGCATCATACCTTCGTTACGACGTATCGCAAAATAATTGCGAATCGATGGCGGAGGGAGACTTCCTAGCGCAAGCGGGGGAATTTCTTATCCCGGATATCGATTGCCTGCTTCCCAGCGGGAACCTTCCAGCGACGGCACTAAGAACAGTCCCGACTTCGTAGGGTGAGAAGAAGGGTGTTCTTAGCAGGGGCGGTGTGTATCGCCGGGCATTACTTTTATTCCGTGTCATTTGAGCCCACACTCGCCCTCTCGACGCGTGCTGCCTCGAGCCAAACACGACCCTCGCGGATGCAATAGATTTTCCTCAAAGTGGTTTCGTGGCCTCTCCTTCTCTTTCTTTCTCTTTCACCCCGAAAGTAGTAAGTCGTACGTCCGTCGCGCCATATCTTTTGTTTCCCAGTTACACGACCATCCTCTTTCTCCACTCCCTACTATCGTCGACATTGTATATTGAGACGACCTGTCGAATAGGTTGAGATAAAAGTATTTTCAACGAACAATAATTGACGACGTGCCAATAAAACTGATAATTTACATTCAATGTAAAACTTGCACAGAAAAACGATTTTGCTGAAGTAAAAGTCTAAAAATTTAGAAATCTGAATAAATAGAGATTTGAGAATAATTTGATTGGATTATCAAAATAATTATATGGAACGCTCAAAGTGCTTGCTGTAATAATATGATGTAGAAATACCAGGTGTAACATTCCTATGGATGTGCAGTCCATTTCGTAGTAGTAAAGTAATGATGATATTAATCAGAACTTGGCCCTCCCCAAATTTTATATAAGTCAATATAAATCTATTATTAGAAACTTGCCATAATATTTAGCTGTTATGCGCAATATTACACTTGATATTTTTACATCTAGTTGCCAGAATGCCAATATTTTTGAAGTATTGCTCATCATATTTCAATCTCCTACATCCTCAATCATACAAAGCACAAAAGCTTGCAGCAATATTGCTATAACATTCGCAAGGTTGTCGCAGGTTGGTTGAAATAATCTGTGCTGAGTAATTATTTTGATAATTCAGTCAAATTAATTTTAGATCTGTATCTTAGCTATGCGACTGTACGTTCAAAATCAAAGACATATATACGGGAGTTTAATTTGTATCGAAACTTCGTGAATTTGCGCGGAAAATCCCACACAACTAGGTTGAATCGTAGATTTTCTAACGGGTGCCCTACATTCTCGCGTAAAAGTCATAAACGCGGGAACGGCGAAGCAGCAGATAATCGGCAGGTTCGCAAATGATTTAGTGAGAGTCGGGTCGCGTATACAGCACTCAGCGTCGCTCGTAGACGTCGCTCGTAAAAATCCATCTGTGAATACGCAAGGAGCCCGACGTGGATGCCGCGAAGGGCATACAGCCTACGGGGGATGGTAGAGAGGCAAAGGCGGCAGTGGAAGAGAAGAGGTATGCCGCGAATCGGCGGTCCCACCGGTGGCAAATCTCGTAACGAGGGCTCGTATCTCGGCGGATCTTTATCGCCGGCAATTACGCTCGGTTCCGGCGCGGCGCGGCCCGGAAAAAGGGTGGGTTGGGAAGTCGTTGGCACGGCCCCGCTGTACGTCCGTGCGGTACATACTTGGCGCGGGGGCGCATGACCCGTGGAATTATATAAAGATGAAAAGTTAATGTCGGGGCACACGAGGCACTCGGCCGAGGGCTGAGGCGCGCGAAGAGAGAAGAGACCGGCGTATCGGCTCTTGCCCTAACCCTCAATCACTGAGGGCTCTTATGACCGCCCGCCACGATCCACCGGGGAAAATTCTCGGCGATCTCGGAGCGAGCGACATCAAATATGCAGCGCGGGTCGAATCTACGGTTATGTCGCGGGGATCTGCAAGAGCGGGAGATCGCGGCTACGGAGAACGCAGCGCCTAGCCTGTTTATGGCGCGCGGTTTGTCAAACGGCACGATACGGTGGATCTCGCTGCCTTCCTCTCTGCGTACTGAATATCGCTGTACCATAGCAATAAGAGGCCTCTATAATTCTCGAGACTACCGCCTATAATTCTCAATGTAACTGGAAAGTAACAGGAATTTTATTGTTACTAGAAGGAGAACGATCGCTTCCGAAAAAAAATCATTATAAATCTATTTAATATGATTTAAACGACATTTGATGTATATGGAATGTTTTTTTTTATGTGTAAGAGAATAGCAGTAAATAATCGCAGTAAACAATATGAAATCTTGTCAGGTTAAGAGTTAATGTATCGACACTTAAGTAATGAGTAGGGATTACTGAAAGATTAGAGTAGGGGAAGATCAGTTCCTGGAAGAAGGTACTGAGAATTGTGGGATATCAGATAAAGTCGAATTAACATAGAATTAGAAAAATTAAAGAGGGAGATAAATAGTACAAAGAGACGATCGGATTGAAGGAATTCAATCGGGTAAAAATTAAAACTTTAAATTAATTTGAAAAAAGACGAAGGACTGGTCGTGAATTGACTGTAATAAATAATTTAGTTTATCGTAAGATAAATTCAGAGACTCTGTCATCGTTCTATGTGTATAATCGCTCGTTTATTTTGATACCACCACAGATTACGCATGACTGTAAGTTATTATAAATCGAGAGATAGAACAGTTAATCTAGAAGAGAGAAGCGAAAATCGTAATTTCGCGTGTCTTCGAGATATCTTTTTATCTACTGAAGACACCGTTGCCATTCTCTCTCCCTCGCGGCGGTATCATCTTCAAAGCCGCCGACGCGGATACGCTCTCATCGTGGAACGTTTCATAATTCGTCGGAGCGCGATTTCTTTGAGGATTTATCGCGTACCGCGATACGGTTGATGGTGCAAAATTAACGATAAAATTCGTGTCGCAAGCGACACGTTAATCCCCGTCCGCAGCCGCGCGTTTCTCGGCGAGAGCTCAAGTCCGCCGAGCAGGCAGGTCGCGCGCACGACGCACGACGTCAATTTGCACGGAGCATTTAATGCGACGCGTGATACGGCCGGGTCGAACGCGATTTCCAAGTACTGAGCTACTACGACGTAACCTATCGGAGCCTTGAATAATAAATGCGCGGGACACGGCCGGTCACGCTACCTAGGAACACCGGCTTGTCACTCGAAATGTCAGACGAGAGACGTCCGATGGCTGCGCAGACTACGGAGGCTATTAATTAATGAAACACCCGCGCCATTATTGTCGGTAGTAAACATCTGGTCTGGTATACACGGCCGATACCTCCTTTCCGGCGACATGCCACCTCGAGCCGAACGTTCCGCCATTGGCCAGACATTGCTCGAAATGTTACTTTTAACAGTTTTAACGAAATTTGTGTGCGTCTATTATATCTTATTTTCATTATTCTATTTTATAAAACTTACTCTCTAAATTTCGTGAAATCTCACTCGAAGAAACTGAAAATATAGTCTGTCATGAAAAAAGAGTGAAAATCTGCCACTTTTGAACAAGAAAGACTATATCGTCACTCTTTTTTCAAGACAGGCTAAATTTTCAGTCTCTTCGAGTGAGATTTCATTCCACGAGATTTAGATAACTCAAAGTTTTTGTTACTTTTAATATCTGCATGAAAAAACGATTTTCTGAAGTATCTGAAAATTTAATTAAATATAGACTTAAAAATAACTTTGATAGATCAAAATAATTACGTAAGAATCTCAAGCATGATGAGCAATGCTGCAACAAATTTTGACATTCCAGTAAACAGTTTAAGCGTCCTACATAATTATTTCGACGGTTAAACAAAATTATTGTTAAATCTATATCATAGCTGAAATTTTTTATTTCTTGATGCATTAAAATCATCTTTTCCATGATGTTCCAATAATGTTAGTATTTCTGAAAATCAATATGAAGGATAATCTTTAATAATTGAAGGTGTGTTCCAAAATTCACCCTGCCAGTTCTAAAAATATGTAGCGCGCTTAACAAAAACTGGAGTGTAGAATTGTATTAGGTATTGGAATTAATTCGTAGCGTTTTACAAGTGATGGGAAGTACTTTCATTAATGTATTTTTTAATGCTCATGTGAAATAAATAACATTCTTTCATTAAAAAACGCTACGAATTAATTCCAACACCTAATAGAATATAGATTTTCAGCTCTAGCAGTGAATTTTAGAAAAGCCTGAGATTCAAAAGTTTTTGTTATTAACGTAGATTTGGGTTACGTAAGCTAATGGTCTGATTAAAAAAAAAAATATATTTATAGGAATTATTGACACTGCGTGTTTCGAGAATCGCCATCGCTCGAGGATTTATCACGAACATTTCGCACTCGAAAATTCCCCGATACCGTCGAACATATCTACTTTAAACTACGGCAATCATATCGTTATGGATCCTGCACGCCTGAAGTGTGCTGCGACTCAGGTCTAGCGCATTAAGTTTTTCCTGCATAGTACCGTAGCGTTTCTTTCCATGTAATACAAGTAAACGACACCGGAAACCGGATGACTCCGAGCGATTCCGGCGCGGCGACCACCGCGGATAAACGCGTGGCGGAGTCGATTCACGACGCGGCGGCGTATTCAATGAGACCTTGGGACCGTCATGCATCCCGGAGTCAGCTTCCGTGAGAAACACCGAGGACAAAGTATACGTACATATGCCGACACCATCGAGAGCAAGAAGGAAAGAGATTGCAGCGAGAACGAAGAGGGAGAGAGGAGGGAAGGGGGGGGGGGAGGAGAGGAGAAAACAGAGAACTCTTTGCGAAGCAAAGAGAGAACGAGAACGAAACCCCACGGTGATTCCTCACAGGACGAAGCGGAGAGAAGAGGCGCGCGCGCGTGTAATGTATGCAGATTGCAAGAGTGCCATTATGTCTCTTTCGCGCGTGTACGCTAACCCACAACATCGGCGCGGCGTTCCCGCTCCTCTCTCTCTCCTCCTCTTTCTTATCTTCCTCCTCGTCATGTCGCTTCTTCCTATGCGAAGAAGTGTGGAAGACCCGGTGTGTACACAGAACGCGGCGATTCACTCTTACGGAAAGCGTACCGCGCGCGATGGCATGGCACGGCACGATAATTAGCGTTGATTACGCAATAATCACGCGACCCGGTGGCGGTGGCAGCGGCCATCTTATGCCTCTCACACGTCTGCGAAAAGGACTCCTCGAGCCGACCCCGAAGGGTTACGCGGGATATCTTCCTCCGAGAGGAGCTTAGGAACTCACGTGGATCGCTGCATGCATCTGCCTATCCACGCGCGTTTTCCCATCCGAGATGCCACAACGTTCCACCGTTTCCGCCGTAGCTCCACACGGAAGCTATGCATCCATCCTTGAAGGATTCCTCGATTTTCTCGACGCGATTCACGGTGACCTCACGGTAGTCCCAGGATATTACACGTAGTTTATAGCTGAATAGTTTAGTCGTCCTTTTTTAATAACCGTATCTATTACCATCTCTTCCTTTGGAGCAAATTTATATCCTAAATGAGCGGTATACGCGTAAAAATATGTTTGATATTATTATATGATGGTATTTTAAATGGAAAACTGATCGTTGATAAGAAATTATAAGTTTAGATCGATAAGAATAAATGAATTATTATATAAGAGAAAGAATCCTGTTTTTGATCAAAGAAGATCTTCGTAATGTTTACATGCAATTTGCAAATACTATCAAGTAATTAAAGAAATTAAAAAGTAACTAAATTAAAAAATATATGAATTTACCTAAGTAGAACAAGTCATTATGACAAAATGACTCAAAATAATTACTAAAGGACACTTTTTAATCATACGGTTTGTTTGTTGTTAACATTATTATCTCTTCATTTTGACATTATCATGACTAATTGTTTTGCCTGGGTACATATAAACATTATCAAAATTCGCGTCGACTAAAAGATAGGACTCTTTCTCTTATTTAAACTAAAATATATTTGCATTAACAACTTCATTTAAACGACCAAGAGACGAGCAAATTGATATTAAAATAATTAAAAAATACATTTAATAATCTAATAAAATAACATACATAATATACATACATAAATTATATTTTCTAATATTTATAAATAAAAATAAAAAACTGCGATAGGATAAGAGAGTTATAAAATCCGATTTCTCTTTACGTAGTTTATGAAATATGAATCTACCGTTAACATAACGCCAGCTTATTCTTGATTCGTCGTATTTACGTGTCGGATTTAATAGAGATCCGTTCGCGGATCAGCCTTTACATGCGTCAGAAAAGCCACAATGATCGAAACCTGAAGGTTCGCCGCACGAACACATATAGTATACAGTTGTTCGAAAAAGGAGTCACGAGCAGGGACTGAAATTCAAAGCAAAGTAACCTCTGTGCCGAGAGGTACCAATTAAGTAAAATTATGCCGTTCGGTGTGTATCCGCGTTTCTGCCAAAGGAGGAGGAAATGTATCTTTCCGACTCGTCTCGGATTTATGCCTTTCGTGCCTGTCGGGCACTTATCGTAATGGAGCTCATTCAGGTTCTCTATGTTTCGTAGTCACTTTTCTACATTCGAGAGAAAGAGAGGGAGAGACCCGCGATTTATTCGCGCGGCGGATTCTGCGAAGGCGAAATTTGCGACGACCCGCGATGACCTCGCGATCGCGCGATGCCCGTCGAAGAGGATCGTCGTTTCACGGTTTTACGCGGGTAACCCCGCTGAAGAGATATAACTGGACGTGGAGGAAATTAATTTCCAGATCGACTAATCCACGCGTTCATGTATTGAACTCCGTGGGGGTCTACCGTGTACCATCTTGCACTGCGTGAAACTGCAGCCAGCAGTAAAGTCGGCATCATCACGTCTAACGTCTTGATTAGCAGTCAACCGTTAATGAAACGTACACTTTTGCAGAATGCATTTCTAGGATTGATTCTTGCACACTTTTTTTGAAGTATGAAACGTTTGTGAAAATTTATAAAAGGACATTCGCACAAACGTGTCGCTGAAAAGGTTTATCTTTCGGGAAATAAACGGTTTTGCTATGATATTTAAAATTTAGCTAAATACAAATATATCTAAAAAATTTTATTACATCATCAAAATAATTAGAATACTCAAATTGATTACTAGAATGTTAAAACTTTTTATAGCATTGCTCATCACGCTTAAGATTTCTACGTAATTATTTCGATGATCCAACAAAATTATTTTTAGATCTCTGTAGCTATAGCTAAAATTTTAAATACTTCATCAAAATCATACTTTCCGTGTTGGAATTAAAACTTTTAGAAACTTTTGATCTATTTTTTATTTTCTAAATTTCTACAGAAAACAAACATTGATCGGTAATCGTTTTAACGCAATTATGAAATTATTTAGATATCTAAACAATTCGTGAAATATTACATATCGGTTAAGGAATATCAAGTTACAGCATCAAAGTTCGGTTTCAGTCCCTTATACATCTAAGGAACAATCTTTCGCCGTCGGGTGTCCGTTGGTTACTCAGCATCGCGGGCATATAATTATTCGTCGCTTAAGGTCCTGGAGCGGCGTAATGTCTCGCGTTTGTCAGCGGAGGCCTCTCTGTTCAGCACAAGAACGCTATCTCGCCGTGGGCTAACCCGAGAAATCGGAGCCAGAGACCGCAGAAGGAGAGTCACGAGTTGGTTGTGAGGACAGAGAGACGGAGTCTGGCCGCAGATTACTTAGGTAATTGGTAAATACAAGGGGTTACCATTCAGTTTTCACCAAGGGGGGTTAGACCGACTGGCTGATACCTCGCGGCGCTTCCATCGCCCGCTTCGTCGTTTCCTTCTCCCTTCTCGTCCTTCTCCCTTCGCCTCTTTCCCGCTTCCGTTTCTCCGTCTCGCTCCGATCTCATCCGGCGGAGGACTGTGCCGCGCGGGATATTCGCTTTAAGGGGGGAAATGAGCCTTAAAATTGTTTAAAGCGGTCGGAAGAAGGGTCGTCGGATCCCTTTAGTCTTACGCAGGATGTAACCCAAAGCCTTAGGGAAACCACGGCACTTTGCGAGACAAGGAGCTTCCCGATCGACGCCGAGGATCGTCGATAAGGAAGCCAATCTTTCGAATTGATTATTCTCACAAACGAACACGGGTCGTTGAACATGTATTGAAATTATACTTGGTGCGAGAAATCACTGCAAATAACATATTTATATATAATAGTGTGATGTTTTAAAATGTCAAAAGAATTTGTAAAAAGAAATTCACACGAAAAGGGTTACCTTGAAATTATCAGAATTTAAAAACTTTTCTATTTTCTGCAGTAAAAAAGTTTATATACAATATTATGTTTTGTTGATAATAATTTAAAACGTTTGAAAAGTACATCGAAATAAATAAATAAATACGTATAAATAAGTATATATAAATAAAGTTATATGATAACCGCAATTACTGGAGTTCCAGATGTTCCAGATGTTTATTTCTTTCACTCATTCCCCAGATGACTGTAGCATTTTCTGCGGTGTCGAATGATAGCGCGGCGGTTTCGATTATGGCGATTGTTCCTCCCCGCGGTGTACCGGCGATTACCGGCTACGTCATAACCCCATCATCTTCCTGGAACAGGAAAGATTCACGAGGAAGACACGCGGCGAGTAATTTCGTTTTCCTCGTCGGTGCTTCCGGCTCGCCTTCCTAATGAATAGTGATTAATTGCCGGTACTCTGAGACCGACTCACACAGCCATTAAGCTCGTCAGAGCCGATTCCGTCGAAATAATTACCGGTACTCGGCGCACGCACGCACGCACGTACGCACGCACGCACGCACGCACGTATAAAACGCGCGCGTACCTACCTTATTCTTTTCCGCTTGCAAGTGCGCAGCTAATTTTTTAATTGCAACGATACCAACGGCGTTTGTGTGAACGCGAGTGTAGAAATCACCATTATATCGCACCTGCATATGCTAATTATACTATCAACGCAATTCTTACGTTTGAGCGTATTTTTTAAGTGTATCAAAACAAAACATATTTTTTACCGATTAGTCAATGCACGGACAGAATTGTCTCTTAATATTTACCCTGAAAATATGGTAGATATAATATAATATTCTAAAGATTTTTGCACTTTAGTAAATTTAATCAAACTTATTATATATTTTTTCATCATATATTTTATATTGTATAATATATATTGTATATTATCTTATACATTATATTGTATCATTTTTTTTAATTTTTTTTTTATTATATATATTATTGTAATTTTATTAGTGAATGAGAGAAATTTATATAAAATTCTTCGAAATAAAATGTTGTCCCAAGACCATCATATTTTCAAGATAAGAGAAAATTATCTCCGTGTGCAGAAATTTATTTATTTCGAATTTCTTATTACATTTGTGTGAAAGATCATGACGGAAGAGATCGGTGTAGCAAGTAAGTACGCGCAAATTTTTCTCGACGTATCTGATGTTACAGAATATCCTTCTTTTTTCATTCCACGATCGAGTCTCGCCTTCTAGTCCGTAACTAACGTCTGGATGAAATTTGAAGCGGGGCGGATGCGTATATACATCGTGAAGTCGAGCGAATGAAACAGAAGCGTAACCCGTAGGTTCAAGTATAGGGGAAATGCTTCCGCGTGCTCGATCGGCGCGCTACGTAAATCACGGACGCAATGCAACGGCGCATTTAAAGCGCACGCATTACGATAATTATGGTACTTTCTCCGCGCTGCCGCGCGATTTGCTCGAGCGCGACGTGACGTTTGATTATTTAACTGGTTCTCATCAGGCGTGCGGTGCACCGAGGTAACGACAGCCATTAAATACGGATGTTAATGCGCGGCGATTAATGGGAACGCGCTCGTATACACCGCGAGATAATAGATTAATGGAGAACGGGAGAGGAAAGAAGAGCTACGGTTCGGAAGAAAAGAAATCGGCATTAAAGTAGGGATAACAATCGAGTGTACTAACGGTATTTGTTGAAACAGAAGGCTCGCTTGTTTCTATCCGAATGAGAGCGACAGTTTCCGACACGCGAAAGCAGTACGATTTGAATAATAAGAGTAATCATGATAATTATGATATGCATAATATAAGCTGCTCAGAGTAATTAATTTACTGGAATATTAGAGGCATACCTAAGAGTCGTTATAAAAGCGTGGGAAACGTGATAACTTTATCTCTTTAATAAATATTATAAAACTATTAAAAGACGTGACGCGCAAGGTCGATTATATGATAATCTTGTACATATAAGGAAATTTTTTTCTACTGAACAAAAAGCTTATAATGATGGACTATTATAGATTTTAATATTATTCGATAACAAAGATATAAATAAAAATGTTAAAAATAAAAATGAATAATGGTTATAAATATATATTATAATTTTATTTGTACATATTCTTAGATTGACACCCTGGCAGGGTATTCTCGGCGGTAATTGCTATCAAGATGCCACTCGAGACATGGACCCTCTTAAGAGCAACCCAGATTGATTCACCGGCTATCCAAAAGCGTGCGGATATCTCGGTGCACGAGAGGGTGAAACCGGAAGTGGCCGGGAGTGTATTTTCGTCTCCGCACATGGCGCGTAAAAGAGAGGAACGTACAGCGCAGTGTCGTTCACGTTCTAAGCCGACTTGAAAGACAGCCTTACGAGATATATCTAATTTTCAAAGTCGCAAAACATTCGCGATAATGGCGGCCTCGCGAGTGGCCGTATTCGCTAATTGCACGGTGGAAGGCGCGATAGCAGCCAACGAGACCCATCCCTCGTCTCATTCTCGCCTACTTTCCCACCGTCGGTTCGTCCAGGAGTGCTGACGATCATCGACACGCCCCGTAATCTGCATCCATGCTCTATACGATAACGAGATTCTAGATTCTTTGCGTTGCACGTCTCCCGGCTGCGGCTTGAAAACTCGAGGAGAAAGAGAAAAAGAGTGAGAGAGGAGAGAGAGGGGGGGGGGGAGAGGTAGAGTCCGTAACCCTTTACTACTGGCTAGTGGCAAAGTAGAAGCAACCATCGCAACGACTCACCCGTCGATCGATACATTCCGCATTCCATCGACGTTACGCGCCGCGTGCACTTCTCTTTCACTTATTTAACGGTATCTAAACCAATCATTTCAGGATTCTAAGAAAGGACTGTCCTGTTTTATCTAGTCATTTAACCTTAAAGCTCTTACTTCGTAACATTCAATCTATATTTTTAATATTTTTTAACCCAGAAATTCCTTTTTCCTTAAAGAAAGTTGGAGAACCTTCGTGCGATTCAATTTTGGAACCTTCAATGTTAAGAGCGTTCATTTAAAAAGATAAATTTGAACATAAGATTATTTTTTGGTCTTAGAAAATATAGAGTTAGAGATGTGATTAAAACTAGTCTTGACTTTGAAAGGAATTGACTGGCAAAAAAAAGAAGAAAGATCATTTTAAAGTAGAGTATCACTAAATGGAAGATAACCTCGTAACGATATTCAACACACGAGGCTTCCATTTGGCGAAATCTCCGGAAGCTAGTAGTAATATCCAGAATTGGACTCGCGAGCAGCAGTAAAAAAGATACGTGTGTCGTTACGGGCGGCGGACTTCTGGCCGAGTCGCTCATAGCCGTAAATCAGTTGATAGCGATGGTAGGGATGAGCGCACGATCGAATGTTGCTTTATTTACGAGATGCAGTTACGCGACGAGTACGATGATGCACCGCTCGTATACGGGGTGAATTTCCAGTCGAGCAATCGGTCGGATCTCAAGGATCGCCTCTCTAAATAACGCGCGCGAGCACTTTAATAAAAGGATAATGACCAAAACGAGAGAAAGAGAGAAAGAGAGAGAAGGAGAGACAACGAGCCCGATTGCAGCACGCTCGACAAATTTATATTGCCACGATGAGCCGTAACGCGCGGCTTTCCGTAGCTTTCGATAAAACTTGGCGATATTTTATAGCCTCATCTGCGGGAGTCGTTATTTTCGTAGATGTGGAATTATCCTTGTCGTCACGAATCGATGTTCACGGTAAAGGATTCTTCTCCGAGTCTTTTCGATAGTTAACCTTTTCCAGTAAATGCTTTAAAGATATGCAAGTGGTAAGTGGAATGTTTATTCCAAAAACATTTTAATTTTATAGTTATATTTTTTTTACTAGTATATATATATATATATATATATATATATATAATATTATAATTAAATTTACATGAGTTGTACCGTTATGAGATAAAGAAATGTAAAAATAATTAACTTTTATTTCTGGATATTAATATTTTTTATTTTCCTCTTCTAAAATAAAGTTTTAAAGAAAACTATTTCTGAATGGTCATCTCATTTAAAGATTAATGAAAAATCAGTCACATGAAGATGAATAAATAATCACAGATATGCTTTAACTGCAATGGAAATATTCTGATTAACTCTGGTCGAGAAAAATATCAAACCATTTCATTTTGTCAAGTAAAATTAGCATAAAACAAAATCCGAATCATAAAAAATTAAACAAAAAATAATAAAATAATAACCGTTAATAAACGGTTGTATAATAATTAGATCGTATCAGTAAGTTAAAAATATAATATTTGTTATCTCTTAGCTAATTGATCAAATATAAAATATGCAATAAATTGTGAAATTAAATCTTGCAAATTTTTATTTTGTTTGGAACATTTACTACTAGATTACGTTTACAAATAATAAAGTAACATGTATACAGATGTTACAAATAATGAAATAACATGCGTATATACAGATGAGTCAAATATGTTAAAATTTCGTGATCCTTGATAAAAAGGAAGAACAAATTTTCTATGAACATTGCATAATAAATGCTTTGCTGTTAATAAATTATCAACATAAATATAGTATTATCAAAAATAACTTTAATTTTATGTGGATCCTATTTTGATTATAGGAGATATTCAAAATATCTTTCATCATTTTTATAGAAGTATTGTACTATACTTGTAAAGTAAATGTTTATAGGACATTTATTCTTCGTCTTCACCCAGGAATACGCTCACACAATTTTAAAACATACTCGTGATTTACTCCGTTTAATACGACTATACATAAATATTGTATGCGAACACGCACGCACATTTCAATGTTAATCGGTGTAACACGTAATTAAAAAAAATCCTGTTTGCGCGTATTCCTGATTAAAGGACACATGTGAGCGTATACATTACACATGTCACGCTATATCACGCTATACCTAGCCTATGGCCTCCAACTGAATTTTTTCAGCGTACGTTATTGCTTCCGAAGCAATTACAAGTACGGTAGCCCCGGACAGAATTGCATACTGCACACCCCGTCCCGCCTGGCTCTATAATTGTTTCGACGATTCCTCCACCTCGCGAACGGCAATTGCACCTGCTTCGATTTTGCTCGCTTTTTGTGGGAGGGGCAATCGCCTTATTCCCATCCATCTCCGTGACCTCAAGCACGCAACCTCGAGATCCGATTGATACACGACCCCACCATCGAATCGTTTCATCATCGACCCTGAATCTTCTACGCCTCAACATTCTCATCGACGTCGATGGCGAATATAGTCGCCATTGAGCTTCTTAATCGTAAATGTAATTATACATTTTCCATTATTAAAACAAAGTAATATCAAAATATTTTTATATAAAAGTGCTTGAAGTTTGTCCTGCATTTAGTATACATATATAATCATACATGTATACATGTACTATTTTAAAATTAATCTCTTCAGACGCTGCATATATATTGCAATGTACATCAAATTTAAAGACATTATATCCGTTGAAATTATTTAATTATATCGACATTATCTGAAATTTAATGTACGTAATGTGTTGGAAAAATAGTCAAAATTGTGAAAAAAATTAATTGTTTAGTATGAATTACTTATTAATATGCGCATGAATTGAATTTAGAAAAAAATTTTTTTAACACGATTTCAATAAAATCAGGTTTGAAGAAGGAGTCAGTTGAAAGGAAAGCCTTGTGGATATACGTGAAGTGGAATTCAAGTTCATTATAAAGCCCAAGTTCATTGATAATTGTACGTGTCTGTAAAAATGAATACGTTTCTTCTCCTAAACTATGCGTTATTCGGGTGTTATAGATATCCACAACGTGTATTGCGCTTGTGGGTACATAATTATCCATTTAAACGTCCTCCAGGAAACGTAGAAACTACGCAATAATAGCCATTAACGCGGAGGAAACACGATGGGCAAGCCGATCGGCAAACATAACGACACCATGGAGCACCATGCCGACGGCAGGCTCGCGTTATAGACGCTTCTCCGAAACGTGTCTCGAGGAAAGCACCAGGGCGGCGCGAGCGGGAGGACGATCGTGCGACATGCGAAAAAATCGCCGATGCGGCCGTCCGGTCGGTCGGTCGGTCGGTCGGTCGGCCGCGCTACCGATCTGAAAATCGCTCGGTAATCGTAGGTTGCGGACGGGGGAGAGGAAGCTGGAGAGTGCGTGCTCCTCGAAGCACAAGCGACAATCGCTGGTTCCCAGCGGCTTCGCGGACGACCTCTCGGCCTCTCCCCGGTCGAGTGAGATCGGCCGCGCCCACAGCGCGAAAGAAATGCACCGATCGTATACGCGCTCCTCTGTGTGTGTGTGTGTGCGTATGTATGCACCGGAACGACCAGCCACTGAGACACGAAAGGACTCGAGGCACACGATCGCCGACGTTCACATTCACGCTCACGTTTACGCTTGCACCGGGTAGCCGCGGGTGTATCGGCTCGCGGCGTACTATATGCCGGGTTTATCGCGCGCGAGCGCCGAGCGGGCCGTACAGGCACACCATCGTAATGTGAAGCACAAGGCACGGCGACGAGGGACGATGGAACGACTTCGTGCCGCCTAGGCCTCTTCGTGCTGCAATTTTCAGCGTCCTCGGCGCGCGGCTCTCTTCTCCAGCGAGAAATGCCTACCGTGCGCTATCGACGCTCATCGTCCTCTATCGTCTCGTCCTTGTCGGCTTACGTGTGCCGGACCTGGAAATTATCCCTCTCGTGCCACCGGCCTTCGAGCAATTGCGGCTGTTAAGGGCTGGAGAGATCTTCCCTTTAAATTCCACGAGCGGCGGGGAGAGGAAGAGGGCAGGATATGCTTACTGCGATGTATAGAATCGCGGCTAAGAACGCGGGCGTTGATTGATCCGTTTAAGTTCATGCTTGTGTGATTGTACTCTTTCGTATATGTGCTTTTTTTTTCTCACACCAATCTCACACACCTCTGAAAGCGGAACTGCGCAGAAATACTAGTTTCGCGTATATTCTCTTGTTCGTTCGAATCACATAACGACTGTAACGTAGGTGGCAATTGGACCGTCATTTATCTCGCTTTCGTCTCGCGTGATTTTAATTCTATCATCCTTCAAGTAATGCCATCGGGTGTCATTGACGAATGATTGGCACGCCATGTCTGTGACTAACAATGAATTCCTAGATGGTGGTGTGCAGTGACAAATAGCCGTCGACAACTTTGCGCCTCCCACGTTGTCGTCTATTGAAGATCGCGACGTCGAGATTGTACACGGAGACGTTAATCAAGAATATGTCAGTCGCAATCGAGATTTTTATCGAAATCTTTTATCTTCGTTTTCTGCCAATTTACTGTATATTTGACGAAGTTACAGTTCTCCACGAGATTATGATTTACGCAGTAAATACTTTGTTTACATGACTTTCAGATAGGAAAAAAATCTCTCTTTGAATAAATATTCAGAGTAGAGAGTGCGCCACAAACTTTTTCGTTACTTTGTGTATTTAACATCGCAGAATCTGAATCAGTTTGAAAAATCACTCGTTTAAAATATACATACGCAACTTTGAATTTTGTTCTGCGTGATTTCATTTTTATACGTCATAAAAAAATCTCCACGAGGTAAATTTGGGAATGAAAGATCGCTCTTCCAGATTTTTTGAAACTTGCATGAAAGAACTTTGGAGTATTTAAAAATTCAGCTAGATACAGATCTGAAAATAATTTTGTTGAACTATTAAAATAATTATGTAGGACGCTTAAGTTGATTGCTGGAATATCAAAATTTTTTGCAGCATTGCTTATTCTGCTTGAAAACCTGCACTATTTTGATTAATCCAATAAAATTATTTTCAGATCTGTCTAAATTTTTAAATCAATAATAAAAATCACATCAATGCAAGCGGTTAATCATTGTGCAAATCATATATTATTAATAATTACAAGGATTGCATAATTCTATTCATTTATAGCGATTATAATTGTATGTTTTGTCCCTAAGTTTGGTGCCCAGTAGAAGATGGAATGTATAGTAATAATTGCAGGAAGTGAATTGGATGAAGATTGACTCGATTCCTTTCCGGAATGATGTCATTTTAAATATAATCAACAAAAAAATTTATGTTTCACACTTTTTACGTTTTATGTTTTATGTTTTTGCGTTTATGTTATATTTTGTAATTCAATTTTCATATTAATCTATGTTCTGCAATTATTCATTTTATAATCTAAGTTCAATCTATTTTCGCTTTGTTCCGCTTTTGCACTTCTATAACTGTAACTCTACTCTTCCTTTCCGATAGGCGTTAGAGCAGCAGATTTTGCTGATGCCTCAGCATTTATTTGTGCACCCAACTTAACACCCCAACTTTTCTCGCTTAACTCTGTAGTCTCTGTTTTGTTTATTTTATCTTGTAATTGATGCACAAATAAATTGAATTAAATTAAAGTACGTCAAAAGATATTCTGAGTCCAAAGATATGACGAATGAGAGAAGTTGAAACGTCAACCGCATAGTTCAAACCGTATGTGTTCAAATCAAATGATAATAAATTAAAAATTTTAAATATTTCAGCAAAATCGTTCTTTCCATAATAATCTCGCGCAATTCACAGCTTCCTGAGGAAATCACTGAAATTCGAGGGAATTGCATTCCGAAGCAAAGAGAATTTATTCCGGTGAACGGAATAGATTAGACGTTCGCACAACTTTCGCGCCTCCGATGCCACGTTCGGAAGAGATTCCGCCATGCCAGGGTCGACGGTTGTCGGTGAGTACCCGAGAATTACGCGCTACCTGGTAAGCGAGGCCGCGCGAGTGGCCCCACGATTCGTTTGAGAAATTGATACCGTGCGCGGAAAGCCACGGCATTCGCACGTAATATCCGTGGCTCGGACTCTTTTTCCGCGATGCGGCGCGGCGAGAGGTGGGAGGCCGAGCGGAGCGTTGGAGCGTTGGAGCGTTGGAGCGCGTCGCAGACGCGCGATGCAGAGGTGAAAGCGGTATGCAATACGGGCGCAAATTGGCACGTACCGCGAGCCAAGCGCGGCTATTTGACAGGATTTCTCTCCGGAGGAGTCGCCGGAGGAACGATCGATTTTTATATCCGTCTGTACAGCCCGTTTCCTGTGTAGGGATATTCACACGAGCTTCCAATTGACTTCCGCGAAGCGAAAGATAATATTAATTGGTTATTTGTATGATAATTTAATTCGTGAAATTTAATTTTTGATCGGAGATGTAATACTTTGATAAATTTACGAGATAAACATATATTCCCGGCTTAAAACATACATAATAATTTGTTATTTTATACATTTAATTATACAAATTAGGGTATTGTACAAATTGTAAGTAAAAGCGCTTTAAAGTAAAATCTTTTAGAGACAGAAACACATTTTCAAACAAATTTGCATTTCTCTGCAGTGTTATCATTTTCGATAAACTTATAATCTACCTAATAATATGTACTGTACGTGTATCATAAGTGTATAAGTCATAGTTTTAAAACAAAATGAAGGCCTTAGCTTCTAATATATTACTTTCTATAAAATAGTGCTTAGTTATTTTAGCGAAATAATCATAGAGAATATAGACAAGGTTTAAACTTTTTTATTTCTTATATATATCTGATTGTAGTAATTATTACTTTCTGTTCCGGAAAAATCTCGTAAAAGCGACCTCATAAAGTTCGCGATTGAACAATAGCGAAAAAATAAGACCAGGTCCTGCCTCCGGAAGGACCGCCGTTCGATTCTTCGATGGTTACTGCGATTCGTCGTGGCCAACAGTGAACGGTCGGTCATTCCAAGTTTATTGCAAGGGCGTTCTCAAGGAGAGGAGAAGAGGAGAGACGAGGGCGCGATACTAATGCATCGTCAAGTGCTAATTACAAGTTACGCTGTGCCTTTTCCCCAGTAATAGTGAGAAATTTTATGGAGCTCACGGTGCGTATCGCTTCGTCTCGTACCGACATCCTAGACCCCGAGTGTTTCCCCCACAGGCATCGATCTTCGACGTTCGGAGTTACTGCGGCCCATAAACCATTCGGCGATTACACAGACGAGGACATTTATTCCTTCATGGGAGTAAATAATTCACGAAAAGAATCGCGCTCTCTTGACTCCCTTACTCACCTTAGGAAGTCTTTATAATTACAAAAAACGTGGCAATTATAGCCTGCGAGTATAGTTACAAAGACGTGGTTGTATGAGATGTAATGACAGGCCGAGATGCGATTGAAATATTTACAGTAGATAGAAGCGAAGCGATGGCGTGCCACGCTATTTCGATGATGTATATGTATGACTTTTTTTAACGAGACAATAGACCTGTACTTTTTGAATGAACTAGTGCAAAAGTTCAGTCCAAAAAGAACGAGCCTAATCTCATCTTTGCCGAAAGAGAAAAGGAAGAAATGTCTCGAACGCAAATGGCCATGCGTATCAGTTGGCAGGATTTTACGAAATGGATTTCTCAACAACTTATTCAATAAGACCGCGCTGTAAAATTTAATCGCCGATTACTCGCAATT
The DNA here is from genome assembly GCF_000204515.1 of Acromyrmex echinatior. The sequence continues at coordinate 423,604 of NW_011627021.1, forward strand.
ACGCTCATCGTCTAATTGCGTCTTCGTTACGCCGCCTGTTATGGCCGCCACTGTCGGAAGGTCGCACGATTCGACACGTGCATCACGCTCGCTCGAGATGGGAACGCGCATCGCTCGGTATCATAAATCACTCGGTCATAAACGTGCGCGAAATCTTTTGATCAAGAAACTGGAAGGTTCGGCGATACCCGAAGCTTGTAGAAAGGAGATCGCATCGGTAACTTCGTAGCGAAAATTATACGCGCAAAATTCTATTTTATGAGCAGCGTAAACTATTTTTGAAAACTTTATTGAAACCGCAGCATCATTTCTAATTAATATCGTTAATTAGAAAACCAACGGAGTAAAACATTTCATGCTCCAGTTTTAGTTATCTCATATTCTGAGCTCTTCCGTCATTTGCAGCAGCGAGAGATAGGCTAGTTAATTTCTATGATTATAGCTTCCTTTGACCTTTATAATTTTTTCTGTTATTTCTTCAACTCTTTTATTTATAATTATTTTATTTTTGAATTTTGGTCGCATTTTGTATTACTTTGCATTATTATAATTATTTTGTTACATTATTATTTTTTTCTTTTTTATTTTATCTTTTTTATTTTAGAGGGTTTGCCTTAGAGTATCAATAAATTTTTTTTTATCTATTTTCGCCCAAAAATCCGTGGAACTGATCCTAAAATCGTTTTCTTTACCGCGGGGCTGGATCGCACCAGCGGAGCCGGTCTAAACGGCGGCCACGAGTGACGTGCGCGAGAGACGCGACGTAAATCCGAGTCGACATCGTCCAGAGGGGAATGCCGCTTCTAGGTAGAATGCCTCGGCATGCGGCAAGAGGGGCCAAGACCGTACTGACCCCGGGAGTTCCCCCAGCCTCACGGGTCATCCGTTATCATTTTTACAACTGCCGCCATTCAACAATGTCGAATAAACTCCGTTAGGTATTGCGGACCCGAGCCGGTCCGCATGGGGATCCTTCGGCTAAGGCGATATACGCTTTTAAAGGTATCGATCCTTGCACGCGCGAATCCTCTTCTCCTCTCTCTTCCTCGCTCGGCCTTGATAATTTATCACCTCTCGTGTGCGGCGTGCGCCGCACCTCCACGATTGACGGATACACGATGAACACACGACAAGTCCACTGTCCTTCGCAGCCGGACACATCGCGTCAATGGAACTAGCAATTTCGTGTAACGACTTGAAATGCGATAGGCGGATTTACCCCGCGAGGCATCCGCGTTAAGAGCGCCGACGCGAGCTCGCAGAAAGTTCTTCGATCGACCAACGTGTGATTCCATGTTTCTTCCTCATACAGAGAGTTTCCCAACATACACAATAGTAAATATTATATTTACGTATGCCTGATTGGTGCAAAAAAATTTATCGTTCTTTTTTCAGTTTTGTTTTAAATAAAAAATTAAATGAGTGATTTTTTTGTAAAGGAGACTGAATAATTCTCTTCCTGTATGAAAAAATATATATTGAAGCCCGTAGAAACAATTTTGCTCCAATTTTGCTGAGTTCTGTTTGAAATTTTATTCGCATCAATTTAATAGAGACTATTATATGTATATTAATACTTTTAACGTAAAGATGGTTTTCTTATTCACGCAGCAAATTGTTGTCATTTTAATAATGTCAAAACGATGATAACGTCAAAATGATAATTAATGCATTGTTAAAAATAAAATGTTAATTTTAATTGAAAAACGTATAGTGGATTTTCTGAAACACGCAAAATGTTAAAATTAACTTTTTTTTTGTACAAAAATATTAATTTTAATATTTTTGCATGTCTCAGAAAATCTACTGTATGTTTTTTATTTTTAATAGTGTATCATCATTTTGACGTTATCATTATTTTGGCATTATTTGCTGAGTAATATTGAAAAAAATAAGATAATTATTTTAATTAATTAGTTTAATTTATTAGATAATAAATTAGTTTAATATTTTACAAAATTTTTCATATGAAGAAGTAAGTGATTAAATAAGTGAAAAAATAAATAATTCAAGTAATTGAAGAAATTTATGAAATGTCAGCAGTAAAGTTACGATTCCATCGTAAATGAAAACGAGAGAATTAGACTCGATAGAGCCAAGAAGTAACAAATGCCTGAGCTCCTCCTCCGTTCGCGGAATGTTTCGTATTTCCGCTGCGGAGTCATTTCCGCGATATCGAGAGCTCGCACCGCATTCCCTTAATTCCGGCATCGACGATGAATCGTCCTCGCGGCCCCGCATTTCACACCGTCGCACAGGTGCATTCACTCCATGCGGATATCGAGGTTTAATTCCCGCAGAAACGATCCTGGAAGAGAGGAAGAGAGGCATGCCGGAAGGGGTGACGGAGGGATGGGAAGGGAAGGCCTCTGTTTGGCCGCGTAGTCGCTTAACAAGGTGAACTCATTACCATTCGTCAATTTGAGGTACGTTCGGCCGGAGTGACCAATGGCTCTCTATCCCATGTAATGGGGTACGGTCCGACATCCGTCACCGCGGCACCCCGTGCCAGGGCCGTTATAACTGGAGCACTCTCTCTCTCCTCGTCCAACTCTCCCTCTTTTCCCAATCCGACTGCACGCTGAAAACGTTTTCGAGCGACACGGGGAAGTGTGCTTGCTCCAAGAGAGAAGCCGTATCCAACGACGTGGAAGGACCACCCTGGGATCGGAGCTTCGGGGGATCTCGGGGGGGCGCGCGGGGGAGCATAAGAGAAAGACGGGTGTGCAAGGGGAGGGAGGGGGGAGGAGGAGAGGAGAGAGATAGAGGAGAGAGTCGGTCAGCGCCCGGAACGTGGCCCCGGGGTTAAACGAGTTCCACTAACGAGTTGACAAATCGAGTCTCGGGGGGGTCGTGCCGAAGTAGACCTATAAAGCGAAGGTCGTGGGGGCCGCGGGCCCACGTCGTACGTATCACCCGTTACTGCACTCCGAGCACGTTTATTGCTCTTGTTCGCGGCCTCGTAACGAATGACTCCATGGCAGTCTCTCTCTTTCTCTCTCTCTCTCTCTCTCTCTCTCTCTGTGTGATGGGGGTGTGCGAGCGCAACGATGGAAGCGCGAGCGGGGGAGTCGAGGCAGGAGGAGATTGTAGATATTCCGGTGCGAGAAGAGACGGATGGGAAGATACGACGGCAGAGGAGAGGAGAGTTCATTGTTCTCGTTAGTGGCGCGCACGCACAGGAGGAATAGAAGGACCTCGTCCACGTTCCCTCGCACTTTGCTAGTTTTTCCACTGGCTGCAGAGAATACCGCCGTAAATTGCGAGACGCTAATGATCGCGGGTAGCTTAGTGTCACCTAATGGTGACGATCAGTATTAGTATATTCTTTTTCGCTCATCAAATTCCCTTCTCGCTGGATGGCGTTCCCGACGGAATGACGCGAGCCTCATGATTTTATTTGTTGATGTGGCCGTTGATGGCAGTGGATTCGAGACAACGATTAATAAGCGTGTTTTTTTTTGTGTCTGTAAGATTGGAAGCTGAAATAGTAAAGAAAAACTGGGCGCGAAGAATCTTCGGGTTGAAACACGATATTTACATAGCAAGGAGGTGGACGTAGACAAAGGAAGTGCGAGCGTACGTTACGTATATATTCAAATAAGTTGGCCGGTTTTGTTGTTGCGTTCACAAAAGAATCAGCTCCGTCAGAGCCGCCGTAGGACTCCTCATCGCCGTCATCGACGGGGGAGACTTTTGATCACCGACAGATGCGCCGGCAGGATCGTCGGCCGCACGACAATTAGTGACGATGACAAGGATCGCGAGTCGCGCCTACCACCACCGGAATAATACTAATGGACGTCGATCATCGCACGACCACGTTAATCTATGATCGCTCTTTGTTCCTCCGTAGTTCCCTCCCGTAGGATCGCTCGCGTCGCCTTAAAATTAGCACAGTCAGAAAAAATGAGAAATGAGCACGCGGAGAATTGCGGAAGAGCTACGAGTAAAAGGACGAAATTGCGCCTGAAAAATCAGCCTCATCGTGGATGCTCTCTCAACGCAGCCGAAGACGCGTTAGACAAAATTGACATCTGCCAATCAGGTAACGCCATCAGTGACGATGACACAGGGATACTCGTTGATAACTGATGACTACCTGTCAATTGTTAACCACGGGTGTCTTCGTTCCCGGTAGCTTCTCCCATTTTTCCCGCGCTCTAATCTCGCGTGACATCTGCCTCGCAATCGTAATCACCCCCTCGGCTATAGAATGAGGAATCAAAAGTCCTTTGTTGCTTTCTCACAATGTAACAAAGCCGTTGCGCCGCCGCCGTCATTATTAGTAATCCGAAAGTCCTCGCTTTTCCCCTCTTCGCTCGTGACCTTCCACCCGGTTTCTTTACGCGCGCGAGTCAAGAAATAACCCTTTCTCCCCACCTCGCCCTTCACCTGCGTCATTCTCATCGCGAAGTGAACGCACCACTTTCCGATAGCCGAGCGAAACAAGCGTAACCCGAACTCCTGACTAGAGAGAATCGGGAACGATTCGTACGCGTCGAATCAACGCAGTTCTCCGAAGGTCGACGCCATATATAGGATGGACTCTGCTTCTTTTGCCGATCTTTCTTGCTCTCTCCATCTCTCTCTCTCTCTCTCTCTCTCTCTCTCTCTTTTCCATCGTTTTTCTCCATATCGTTTTCTCTTTCTCTCCCAAGGTATGTAAGAGTACCTACTATAACCTACGTACGAAGGCCGGTACGGTGCACGTCGTTCCAGTCGGCGTCCCTACGCTACCCTGTTATTTTCTGGAGGGCAAATTATCTCGGGGCCGCGGTGGCGGCGGCGGCGATGGTGGCAGTGTGCTCTCGATGCAGAATCCGTCGACCGCCGCGTGCAGTGGCCGATGCCCGAGCATTACCCTTCGGCTTGGCTTGGCCGGGTAGCCGCACGGAAGAAGTAGCATCTTCGCGCACGTATCGCGAGCCACCACGGCGCATCAAGGCACGTCCTACTGGATTGCGGCTCCAACGATCTCGCCGTGCTGCTACCTGCTCTACGTGGACGACGACGCCGCACCATTCTCCCTTTCTCTCTTTCTCTCCTTCACGGATCGCTATTTGCTCCCCCCGTCGCTCCTCCATGATAGATGCACTCCTGCCCGTAGGTGCCATGACTCTACCATGGTATCCTGTCTCTTCTTCTCGCTTTCTGGGTCCCGAGTATGTAGGTAAATAGAGGCTGCCGGCACACCCGACTCTGTGCTACGCCTACCCGAGATGAATCTGCTGTCGTCGATTGAAGGGCAGGGTATAAGGTAAGATGTAAGACGATCGATCGCGATGATCAACGCGGCTTCTCTTCTAAAGATTCTGATATCGGCGATGTTCACGTTGCATATAATTCGAACATTGGCAGCATCTCAGCAAAGAACAATTTCCATATGCGAACCTTATTATTTTCGAGCGTTTTCTATCATATTAACATCGTATACGGATTTTAATTCTTCGATATCGTTCTGCGATGTTTCTTTTATATTATTATATATGCCATTTTTTTTCATTAATAAAGATGAAACATTTTATTATCGTTATGTTCCTTAATGTCCGGCATCTTCGATTAAAAAAAAATTGTTACAATATGTTTATATGATACCCAGTGTGTTGTATATGTGACACAACGTATATATATATATATCAATATCATAAAAATATTCATGCTACTCGACTATCTACACCTAAAATCCTTCATCTTTCTGACTATTTCTGTATTACTACTTAATTCAAGGATAGATTAAAAAAAAAATAGATGAGCTGTAAAGACGCAAATACAACATGACTATCAATAATCATTTAATTACTTTATTTGGTTGAGATTCTGCTACCTTCATCCAGCGCAAAGAAATATCCATCTCCGACAGGAAGTTACCTCGAAGGGTTACGATTACGGAATTGTACCTCGTACGAGCTTATCGTTTTGCTGCTACTAGTTTCGCGAATGCCGAACATCACGCTACGTGTTCAGCCTGTTTTTTGTCACGCCCTCCCCATGAATGTTCTGATTGGAAAATTCATGAACACGGATTATAATCTAGTCTGCTCTCTTTATATCTATCAAAGATACAAAAGATTGCTAGAAGCGTAATCGTTTAATCACTCTACTCGACGAATTTTTTAGAAGTGTAATTTATGATAAAGTAATTGAGGAGCTTGCAGGCATAAATATTTCCGTATACACTTTCTCTACAAATTCGCACCAATATTGCGTTCTCAAATATTACAAAGTAGCAATGCTATAATGATAAAAATTACGCATAAAAATTAATATTTAAAAAGAGTCGCAGTATTCGACCGAAAATCACTAATTATCTCTCGACATCTTCATCTGTTAAATCCATTCGATGTCATATAAATATAGAAAACGAAGAGTATTCCCGCATAGTACCAAAGTCGATTCCAGCAGCCAGAGAAGACCGGTTAGTAATTTCTCGCGGCCGCTTACATCGTAGAGTTAATTATAATGTAACAGATAAAGAAAGGAAGCTAAACATGGCTATAACCGATATTAATGGAATCTGCCTCGAGCGACATGCTCGCGATGGACATGGATGGACGGCGGGTGCTGGACATTTTCGCAGGCTGCGTTCCCGTTTTCGAAGTACGGCGGAAACTTCGGGCTGCTGAGGCGTAATAATATCCTCGGCGTGAAAGCCGGGCTGATCGGCCAGCTCTGACTTTGTGGAGGTACCGCGCGCTTCTCGTCTTCGCGGCATGCGCGGGAAGTGGCCGATAATTTCGCGAGAGCAACAGTCGGGTCGCACTAACCGTCTATCTACGGTCGTAGGATATTTCTGGCCGACCAGCGAAGGAAAAGGATGTTGGAAGGAGAGAGAGAGAAGAGCCACGATACACACACGCGTTATCGCCTGCGCGCGGTCGAAAGCCTGAAGCGTGTCTGCGCGAGTTCTTCAGCGACTCATGGCTGTACACCGCCTGGCACGCCAATTTTTCATTCATTTCCTCTCTCTCTCTCTCTCTCTCTCTCCCTCTCTTCATCTTTTTCTCGCGCGCGGAATCTTACAATAAACAAATCACGAGAGACGACTCTCGACGGTCGGATAGGCCACGTCGCTCCCTACGTCTTTCAAATTAAAGGCGCTCTTGGTAATTGCGCAACGGCCCGATAAATAAACCAGAACGACTGTTCCCCGTCAGGGCATTTACTTGCGATGCGCGAGCGACGTTCGGTGTGTAATATGTTGCAAAGCTGGCGGTCGGTTTAAAGACCGAACCTGCTTGTCGGCGCGTGACAGGAAAATAATTGCGTAATTACATTTACCGGCATAATTCATATGTCTAAATTCTCAATGTAACGGCGAAGTTCTAACCGGCCGTGCGGATCTTTGCGAAAAATCGCAGTCCGATGTTATCGCCTCATCGAAAATCGTATCTCTCTTATTATCACGCTATGATACAACAATCTGAAATGCCACAGCCGACACGCTCTTTCCTCGTCGGAGAAGGGTCAGAATCGCGGTGACCTCGGCACGCGAATAAAATTCCTCGTATAATCACGTGAGACGCCTTCGATCGTGGATCGCGCGCTCCTGCACGGCATTCCCGGAGGCCGTCGCCGTCGCCGTCGCCGTCGCCGTTGACGTCAGGAGACGTCCGGCAGTCGTTTCGAGAAACAACGTTCCATCCAATCCCCGTTCGAGCCAGCGCGATTCTCGTACCGTCACTCGAGATTGACAGCTCTCGAGAAGACATTGCGCTCGCACCGATCGGTCGAACACGCGGTGAGACACGAGGAAGTATAAAAGTTAGAGAGAGAAAGGGAGAGAAAGAGAGAGACAGGGAGAGAGGCGGAGGACGGACACGCGAGGAGGTCAGATAGCGGAGTATTAGGGTGTCTTAAGCCGCGCCAGAAGAGAGCTCGCCGCTTCTGATAGTAGCCAGAAGCCGGTCGCACTCGCTCGGAAGCGCTTTATCATCTCGTCTTAATTCGGAACTTTAAATATTTATATACCGTCGCTGGAACGAAAGAGACGACGGTCTCTCTCGAGTCCCGCGAGTCTATTTTTTCCATCGAATCACGTGTCTATCAAAGTGATTTATATCGTCGCTTTTTAAAAGTGTTTCAGTCGAGAGAACGCTCGAAGATAGATTTTTCAATGACAATGCGCTTGCTTGGTACATCGACGTTTTCTTAAAATATCGAAAGATGTTTTTTAGTTGTAAGCAATGGAAAATGAAGAATGATTATTGATGTGTGTGAGTTTCTCAAGGACAGAATTTCATTTATAATAAAGTAGCTTCATTGTCGGATTATATTGTAGTTTACAAATTTAATTTTTAACTTAATAAAAGCACTCTGAAAATTATTTCTGAGCTTATCTGAAAAAAACGTATCATTAGGAAATTGTGATAAGTTCAAAATTTGTGACAATTCCTTTCATTAAACGTTTAAGCGAAACATTCTGTATTAAAAAGAAATAGAAATGTAATCCCTTTTAAAAAAGATAAGTCCAAAGATTGAGAATTCAGAAACACATTTTTATTACGTCACTGATTGATTATGTCGATTACGAAAATGTATGTTGCAATAATAGCGTGTTCAAAAGTAAAATGGCAATCTACAAGAAACAGGCGAGGAAGGCAAGAAATCGACGTGCGAGTCGCGTTTTTCTGTTTGCAGTAGGGTTCGTGAACGAGCTAAGATCACCCTCGGTTAACGGAATCCCATGGAGTCCGTAGACTTCTCAGGAATAACAGGCGCGTTCGTGTGGCCGCCCCTTAAATCCTTATGTCGCTCGAACCCCTTCTCGATTCCCGAAGGGTCGTGAACGTGCGATGAAATCAACAAGAACAACAACTACCATTGTATCGTAGCGAAGGCACTTGGTGCCCCGAGTGACATTCGTGAAAGGGTTGCTAGGCTTTTCTCTGCATTTGTCTCTCTCTCTCTCTCTCTCTCTCTCATTTTCAGTTCCTCGTCGATCGACTTTTTCGGCCCTTTTTCCACCCGACACATAGCGGAAGGGTTCTTAACTACCCTGGTCGAACGTCGTCTGATTGCTCGGCTGTTATTGCCTGTCAATTGTCCGCGTTTGACGTTATTAAATTAATATTAGGGCTAAACTTCGACCTGCATCAACGAGCCAAGGGTCAGTTGTTGTCCGGTTTTCCTTTATTTACCGAGAATTTCCCATGGGGATCTGTGTACCGTAAAAATCCTTCTACCCCGCTCATAACACCAGCTAATTATGAATTGTCTTACAGAATAGCATGATAAACATTTATAATTTATATTATATATTTATTCTTTTATTATTCTGCATGTTAATCAATATACGTACATAAACTTATTATTTTATTTAATTACTATTTAAAAGCTTCATTATAATACAATTTAAAATAAGAAACTAAATAAGTAAATAAATAATTAATTAATTAATTATTTCTATGATAAAAAAATAATCAATAGCATTGCATAAAGATTAAAAATCGAACAGCGATAATAGAATTAAGAACGGATACTTCTTATGCTAACGTTGTCATGATTATCTCGTCGTGCTGGTCTTAGAATATGAGCCTCGAGGCTGAAGTAAGCGACAAGGGGAGACACGAGCTTCCGTTGTCAAACGCATTTAGCTGCTACAAACGCAAACTTGAGAGATTCCCCTGCGGCGGTGTCGTCAAGAGAAGAGAGTCTTGTGGAGTTTAATTACTGAGGTAATAACGAGATCTAGTCGGCCCTGCCGATCGAGCAAGTCTTAAATCATTAGACATCCTTTTAATCTTAATTATCAATATTACGATGAAAAATCGTAGATTTTATTAAAATTATTTGCATTAAAATTAATACAAGTGTATGTATATGTATATTTTATTGGTATGTAATAATACTAATTTATATTATGATATAATATTATATAATATTATAATATTATTTAAAAATATTCTAAACTTCTTGATTTTAGAGGTTTATTCAAAAATGTACGAAACCGTTTTTTAAATGAATACTGATAACGGATCTTTTAACGGATCTCATTCAAAATCATAGAGCTATCAAGTTAATTCCAAGCTTCGTGTTTTCTGTTGGCATAGTCCTTAATTAGAGATGCGTGCGGTTTTAGAAATATTTACCGGCGGGTTAACTACCTATTCGTGGCCGGTATAATTGGCGGTAGCTCAAATCTCCGTGGTGATACATAATTGGATCTAATTGCGAAGAAAATTTTCTTCGGGGTGGCGTCCCTGACTGATTTCCGTGGGACTCGACACGAAAACAATTCTCGACGATTCGTCAGAAGCGTTCGGAGAGAGGCGATCATATAAAGGCAGACGAAAAGGAAAAGTGGCGCCATGGTATCCCGAAAAAAGAGTTACTAATGTCGGTCACGAACGCGGCACGGAATCTCCTCCAGCTGCTGTCTGTCTTTTAGGAACATATCCACCCGCCCGCCTGTGAAACCGCTTCGACCCTGAAATTAATAGCGGCTACATTTCTCGGGCAAAAGCGAGAGAATCGTCACATTTAGGTCTGACATTTGGAACGATACTTGGAAATTTTTTGCCTGATATCCTTATTTATCTTAGCGTTCTAGTGACAAAGAAGTGTGTCATAAAAAATCTACTCAGGTATGGCAATAGCTTCAGGTAATTTTTATGTAAGAGATTATGTAAAATAAAAATGGGATGGGAAATAAGTAACGTCGTTACTTTTTATAATGATTTGATAATGTTATTGCAATTTTTTATGATGGTAACAATAATTTGAACTAAGCTATGTAGTTCAGAAAAAGTCATTTTTGAAAAGTAATTTGAAAAAAGAAACTTATTGCTTGTTAAAATAATGAATAAGAATAACGAGTCGACGATGTTATAAATAATGAATTACTTTTTAATAAATAACACATAATGGTTTCTTTTCCAAAATTGACTTTCTCAGACTTGGCTTTAACTTATCATTATAAAAAATTACAACGTCACAAATCGTTATTATAGAATGTAACGGTAAAAATAATGGTTCCCCCATCCCTAAATGAATATATATATATAATAAAAATACTTGAATAAGATATATAATGTGACTATAATAATAAATGTCGAAAAACAAATTAACGAAATTAAGAATAATTCCAGTTATAGCTCGCTTTACGAAACAAAGATTAGAATCTCCCTGGTATTCTTATCGTTATTCTGAGTTTTTGGCAGATGAATGCCAACACGCTTAATTAGAAATACGAGATGAGCGAGGGGTAGACGGTGGGGAAGTTTGGCGAAAGTTAGAATGCAAAGACATCCGGCAAAAGGAATTTACGAGAGACGACGGAGTTGTGCCCGCGCTATTCTAATAAAATATATCGGCAATTAGCTCCCTAAATATTCTCACACCGAAACATCGTGATGTATAGACTTGCGCGATCCCACCTAAATTACTTCGAATCGTTCTTTTCCGAGAGGGTAACGCAATTGCTATTGTGGTTACAAATTATCGGAGAATCGGCTGTTATTCGGTGAGATAAATTTTAGAATGTGTCCCTTTACTGTAACACAATCAAAGAACATTTCGAAATAAGAAGCACTCTATATATATAGATATATATTTTTTATGTTTTTCTGAAACATCAAAAAATTTAGAAAAATATAGATTTGAAAATAATTTTTGGAAACTGATCAAAATAATTATATAAAAAACTCAAGTATGATAAGTAATGCTGCAAAAAAGTTTTGATATTCTAACAATCAGTTTGAGCGTCCTACACTTTTTAATAGTCCAACAAAATTATTTTCAGTCTGTATTCACCATCAAATTTTTTAGCTATTTCAACAATCGTTCTTTCGATGTGAAGAATGTATGTTCAATCTATAATATATACGTACTTTTGACGTTTATTTATAACGTTCGGATAGTAATTCTGTTTCAGTAATTGCTACGATTAGCTTAAATTATTATTCCAATTGAAAGTTGTTCGCGATTGAAATTTCAGTTAAATATTGTGCGAGATATCAACTGTTCGAGATATCTCAGGACTTTAAGCTTTGCGAATTCTGTGAAAGCACAACTCTCCGCAGAACTCTCCGTTCAACTCTCCGCTCTGCAAGTTCAGCCGGATTTCTGTCTACGCTACGTGGTCGAGCTTCGTTAACTAACGCGCTTCGAGAGCTAACTCATTTTTCTAATTACGCGGCCACTACTGTCGCGGAACTGAAAGGAGAAAAAGGAACTTTCCCTGATAAACTTAGACGCCGGACGTGTCAGAGCGAACTTGGACTCGGGGTTGCTCGTGTGCGTGTTGTGAGTGAAGGGAATGAAGGATAGACCGGGGGTGAGTATAGGTGGTCGAGGGATAGACCCTTTGGTAGATCAAAGCGCCCCCAAAGATCAATACGCTTCTGAGATGCAGGGGCTGCTATCGTGAACGAGAGAAGAAAGAGATAGACGGAGAGAGGAATGTTATATCCGTGTGCGAAAGAAAGAGATGGCAAGAGAACGATAGGTTGATTGAGGGCACAGGGCATTAGTAGTGCCCGTTTCCCTTGTCCCACTCCATCGCACGCTCTTTTCTGGTTCTGTCTCTTTATAAACATGTCACGTATTTCTTTTCGACCGAACGGAAGCAAAGGGGCATAAATAGGCGCAATTAAGGGAGCCAGCTAAGAGCTGCGACTTTCGACCAAATTCCTTCATTAGACAAAAGGGGAGGGTCGCGCGAATACCGACTGTCAAGATTTCCTTCACGCAGCTAGCATTTCCTTCTGAACTCCCAAGAATTTCTCCGACCGATTGTGATACGCAAAAGTATTGCGCTACTGTATATCGCTACTGCGCTACACCGCGGGCGTGTATACTTTTCACTATACACGCAGGGCCATTACGTAATTCAGAACATGAAACGTTTTAAATCCCTAAGGTCCTATGAAGCTAATGGTTAAATTATAGCAAACTTCTCGGAACGTACACGAACTGGACACGATCGCGATCTACATAATTCGTTGATGAAATGTAAATCGTAATTTCAGGTAAAGTCCGCTTGTACAAATTAAGTAAATCGCATAGTGGCGTTATAACGGCCCCCACCATCTTCGTGACCGCACGGCCGTGGGTCATGCAAGATAGCGGCCAGATATTTGGTTAAATATTAATGACGTCGTTAAAACAACGCATTTGCGGTTCGTTAAACCGGAGGGGCGCGTATAACGGCCGCCCGTTAAGGGCCCCGTAATACGAGCTATTCGGTTAAAGCACCTACACGATATTAGAGGGAGAGTACAAATGGCTGCTAGAAACCACATCTTCTTTTACAGGACACATCGCGTACATGAAACGATATAATAGAAAAGGTTCTAATTAATTAAGCGCGCGAGACTCGGCCCATCGGCCGTCGCGTTTCATTTAAATTTGTCTGTAAAATGATTAATCTCGTAAGATCAAACATTTTTGCCTGTGAAAATTCCAGAACTCGACATGAACATTTTTCAGGTTTAAACAGAGAATTTTTATAAAAATGCAAAAATTTTTAAATTTATTTGAAATATTTTTACTGTATGCTAAAATTTGTATGTAAATAATTAAATTTAACAAATCTGTTGTTAAATCTATATCATTTAAATTTATGTACATCATTTTTATAATTTTTATCTATATATTTTTTTATATATATTTTTTTACGATTAGATTTTGGTAACATAAAAAATACGAAAGTAGCTCATACATCTGTAATCTAAAAATTTTATTTCTGCTGAAGTGAAAAACTTTTGTTAGTTTTAGCCGGTATGAAATTAACGTTCTCGTGATGATGTTTTGAGAGATCTACGATACCATCGATGGTATTTTCCGATTTGCATTTCCTCCTATGTCTCTAGGCGATCATAAATCCACCGGAATATCCGCTTTCTAAGTCGCTGTTCACACGTACATATCATCCAAAAGGATGATTAATTTTGAAACATAGATTGTTAGTAATTTGGATATGGTTTAAGAACAAGCTCAGAATTAATTTGGAATTGAACATGTGCAGAAAAAGAGCAGCGATAGATACATATTAATTATTATAAAATATATATATATTTATTATATATTTATTGTTTATATATTGTTTGTATTATTTACCATCAATATAATTATTAATATTTAAAAAGGTATAGATGCTTAGAAAAAATATTTTCTAATCAATTTATTATTCCATTCATATTCCTCCATTACACGTTCACTAAAATATTAACTTTATATCAACAAAATGATAGAAAAAAGAAATTAATATTAAACAATACATAACATTAAATAATATTGTGAATAACAATATTATAAGTTGTTAATAGTTGTTTATACTAATTAAAATATAACAACAGAAAATTGAGTTTTGTAGATAATACTTCCGGGTTACTATTCGCATTTTGACTTTTTTACAACTTCTCATATACTTCAAAATATTCTCTCGCTTATCATGGACAAAACTTGCGAGAAAGATATGCAAATCTTCTTTCGTCGTGCCGATTGCAAACTGTCTGCTCGAAGCAAAGAAAAAAGCAAGGGTGGCAAGTCACAGCCACGATAAAAGCGGACGTAGAGCAGATAGGTGATATTTTAAGGGCGGCCCTGTCCTGGGCTTGACCCCGACGTAAGTTCCTTAGGTCTGTGGGTAAGTAAGTGGGTGGACTAGTTAGGACGGCAGTAGGGACGACGAACATAAATTCTCCGTGCAAGACGAGGGATGACTACGGTGCACGCGAGGTCCCACGATCCTCTTCATCCCCATCTACGAGCTATCTACCACTTTTCCTCGACTGTTATCCTCAGCCGCTTCTTTTCACTGCTTCTCACGCACGTTTAGATCGTCGATGAAGGATCAAGATCACGAAGGAAAATGACGGCGGACTTTATACGTGTAGCTTTCTCTCTCTCTCTCTCTCTCTCTCTCTCTCTCTCTCTCTCTCTCTCTCTGTGTGTGTGTGTGTGTGTGTGTGTGTGTGTGTGTGTGTGTGTGTGCGCGTGTGTGTGTGCAGATTAAGAGTAAGTGTGAGCATAATGACAGTAGATATGTCATGTATGTATCAAGAAGAACATTGCATGTTAAAATCAGGTACATATCAGGTCTGTTTTTTTATTGTTGCACTTTCTGAACTAGTATACACAGTGTAATAAGTAACAAATATATGTTTGTTCACTTCAACTTATTGTACCAGTTCAGAGTGCAGCAATAAAAAAATAGACTCTTCGAGTGCACTTGCAGCCGACACGAAAGCAAACTAAAGCAATCAAGCGGCTGCCATGATATTGTGATTTGCAATAGATATTTATGCAACTTAATTCTGAATTTGTCTATTAATTGAATATTCCGAAATTCAAGCGGAAGGTCATTCCATATTTTAGATTCCGCGTTTTAAAATAGCGCCTGTATAGTTTATGTTCTACATTGCGGACGAGAAAGAAGACTATTAGCCGTTCTCGTGCTAACAGCTAAATTCCTCAATGCTCCGATTCTAACTCTTAACGAATTATGTAACTCTTAACAATTTGACAACGTTATATTGTCGTTGTGTAGCTTTTTTTATCATATATAATATCTGCGCAACATCAATATAACGATATCGATACTGTCGTTAAGATATAAAATTGGGATACAGATCTAAATTTGAAACTATTAAAGAGGGTATTCGATTGCTGAGACAAAATAATACAATAAAATTGACTAACGGAATAGTTTCTTCTCTTGTTCACTTTAAGCCAGCATAGTTTATATGATAGAAAAGCGCAATGTGCGTCTCTTTTAATGTTGAACACAAATCTATACAAGTGTTTAGTATCCTTTGCAATCGTAGATTTTTCAGAGAGAGAGAGAGTGCGAGAGAGAGAGAGAGAGAGAGAGAAGACAATTTTACGCCTATCGGCGAGATTGATCACCCTGCTCTCATATAAATAGCACGCGCTCGCCTGTAATTTTCGCACTAAATGAAAGCGGACGGCAATGTTTATCGTTCCGACTGATTTATTAGCACACCGGTCAATTAGGATTGATATACTCCGCGAGTTATTGTCTGTCGTTATCGCGATGTGAAAGGTCTCACGTGCGTACCGTGCGGTTGTATTATAACGTTAAGGAGACGCGAAAGTTCTTTAAACAGCATCACATCCGGTTAGGTCTACTTCGGTCGCCTATAGTACATTGAAATTGATAAAAAAAAATAATTTTTCTATTTTATGCCTTGTTTTTATGCCTTTTTGTTCTTTTTAGACATCGAAGTACGCGTGACACGTAGCGATATGCGGAGAGAAAAACTCTTGACAAACTGTCTGTATAAGTATACAACATTATAATATAATAAGTTTACCATCCGGAAGTTAAGTCGAACAAGCGGATGCAATCCGTGGTTTCAGTCGAGCAAACTATGATCGGATATCCGTTCTCTCGAATCTTCGAAAGCCGGGGAAACTCTCGCGGAGGAATGTCCCGAAGGGATACTTCGGCACGCGGAGCCTGACGGAGTGACAGGGCGTTAAAACGTCACCCGGTGGACATTCTCGACACATACCAATCGAGTCGGAGATACCGAGCACGAGAGTTCGCCCGTTCTTGATACGTGCTTCCGTCGGACATATCCCGGATTCCAAGACGCCCTCACGTCCCCTTCGGCACGTCACAGATTTTTCTCCAGCATGTCTTACGAGCAACGGTCACGCGAGAACGTTTATAATCATTTTAGTAATTGGTCGCATATTTTCGATCGATTTTTATTCCTTTCACAAGTAACATAATAGTAAAATGCTTATTTATTTTCGTGATAATTTTTCATCTTCACAATTATTTGTTAATCGTAACGAACAGGAAAAGATTGCGTTTTAAGATACTTGAAAGTAACCTGTATAATCATTAATATCTAGCTTGATGCAATTTTAGATATGAACATCTTTAATAAAAATATATTTTTTTCTCTTATCTTTTCCAAGATTTTTTTACCGTCTTTTACTAAGTATTTTTATGTTTGTATTAATTTATTTCAGTTTTTTTTATTTGGTCGTGCCTAATGAAAAATTAATCCATAACTCTCACAGAAAAAAGGAAAACAGAGGGCGACAAGAAGAAGTATAGTTTGCAATTTGCTGACATTTAATAACTCGTGCTCGTTTTCAGCGAAATTATGTACTTCCCTCTGCCGAGAAGACAGGCTGATTGTCTGACGGAAGAATCGCGGAACGTTGCAGAACGACGTCGTGAACGCGAAGCCGGCGGTGTTGATCGATGGGCATACCCGTCAGTTGGTACCACTTTTAATTAAACCGCCCTCAAGATTAGCTCCCCTCTTCTTCTTGCCGCGGCTTCTTGTAATTGTTTTAAATCTCTCCCTACCGCCCAAACGGACGACGCTCCCTCGGCAGTTTAGCCCGGGAAAAAAAACCGCAGGCCGTCAGGGTGACAGATTTGGCGGCTCTACTGACATTTATAAGGTCGTACAAAAGGGTTTCTACAAGGATTTCTTTGTTTGTCTTTTTAACGATGAACTCACTTAAATTTAAATCCTCTTATCCCAACGACGTTCCATGATGAAAATGTAATAGTTTCCAGCATTCTCTTTTATAATTGCCAAAAGTGATATTTTCACACTTTTTGAAAAATACAAAGTGTATTAAAACTTTTCATTTAAGACATTTAAGTCATAAAGTATTCCTTTTCAATTCTAGGGTAATTTTTTTTTCTATTAAATAGAAAAGCTGAAATTTTTATATTGCCATTTAAAATAATAGTGATTATATATACAATTAAATATTTCAGTAATCCAGAAATATTTCGATGTTTACTGATAATTTCATAACTGATAGCAAAAGGGCTAAGTGTTGGTCTATATCTCGACGAATTATCGATCGCAAGTAGAAAGCGAACAAGCAGATCGCGACCGTTTTCCAGCGCGATTAGATGCTTGTTGGAACGACTATGATTCATCGAACGCGCAATTAAACCGGCTTGAAACTGAAAAATCCGACATTTTTATCGCGACACCTGGTATTTACAAGGATTGCCTTACATGGCAACTTTCTAGCCAAATAATAACCCGTGGTGTACGTCCAAGGTTGTTTTTTTTACGAAACGCACCGTTTTCATTCTGTCAATTATTTTTCGAGTCACGCGAAACTGTTGTGCAATCTTAAAAGCGGTTGCAATTTTCATTTTTTGCGCAAAAAATCGTGCTCATAGATGTTAAAGGTATTCCATCAAATCGACAGAAATCTTTGCCAAAGTGTATTTTATCGATTACATTTGACAAATAAACATACTTAAAATTATAAAGAGCTTTATATGATAAAACTGTTGATAAAATCATCATGATAAAGTCATCAGATAAAATTTATTTAATTTATCATGATGATTCCCATCATCAAATATTATTTAATAAAAGTTTAAATGTATCAATGTCTTATGCGATACATCGCCTTTACTTTAAAAGCATTCTCTAAATTTCTTGGAGTAAAATCTCACTCTAAGGGAGTAAAAATACAATCATTTTTGGAGAAGAGAGAAAATATTTTACTTCTTAAAAAAGAGTGACAATTTTCATACTTTTCAAGAAATATTTTTAGTTTTCTTCACAAAATAGTTGCATTTTCACTCTCTTGAAATAAAATTTCACTCCAAAAAATTTAGAGAGTAACACGACTTAAAGAATTAAATATTTTAGATAAGAGAAAAACTATTTTTCTGACGTGACTAATCAAATAATATTTGCAAAAAGAATATATTCTTAATATGATCAAATGTCATTTTTGTCATTTTCGCTTTACATTCTTAAAAAACTATTCTTGAGTATAACGACGATTTTGACAACTTTTTTTAAATTACTTTTCTTGAGTTGTATTTTTACGATTTTTTGAAGTTAAGTTATTTCATTTTTGATGATTGGTAGATGATTGATAACGTTGAATTTTGTGATAATAATTCAAAATTACATTTTTTTAGTTGTGTCACTTTTTTAAGTAAGAGATCAATATACTATATATGTGCATGTGTATCAATATGACGTGTATATTTTCAAAGAATAACTTTTCAGCTGTACTTGGTCGAGTATCAACGGTATCGTTGCGGATCGACGATGCATTCCGGCAATATTCATCGCGCCCGTTCGCCAGTTTCAATTTCACCGTACAGATGTTTCCCGAGACGCCGCTCGGTCTCGCAAGTTGGGATATCCGTCCATAGCTCTCGTCCGAGTGCTGTAACGGCGCTGGGAGTTACGACCGCGGAGATGTATGGTAATTGTACGCGGCTAACTTACAGACTCAGAGTGGCCCGGGGGCTCAAAGTGCCTTCCGGTAGTATCACTGGCTCAACATACACCTGCAGATACCAGAAGGGAACTCGCAAGGAAACCCGCCCGAGTTAACAGCATCCCCTCGTACCGCGCCGATCCCCTTTGGGATAGATGCAGCCGACACCGAGAGACGTCAAGGAAAGTTCGATCGTCTGCCTTCGAGACGTTTCGGCACTACTGTACACGCGTATTTCTCGGGAAGCATTCCTCCCCTCGAGTAGCGCATTACATTGCTTACACTAACGGCTGAAAATACGAGCATTCGTGTAATACCAAGAAAAATGAAAAATGTAAAATAGAATCAGTTTATAAGTGGACGCAGTATTATACTGATAATTAAATATTTGTATTTAAGACAGAGTTAATGCAGTTAAAAAAATACAATTAAATATATAGATGATTTATCTCAATTATAGTTCGTGATCTTTTCGAGAGAAGTCGTGGAAGATACAAGTCAATTGATCAACGCTATCGACATCTACGACGAATGCAGAAATAGACGACGATTGAGATGTAGGGAATTATCTGAAGGACCTTTGCGAGCACCTTTGATCAAGAGACAGACGATTTTAGCGATGGCAAAGGGCATCTCGTAGTCGCCAGAGAGATCAAAGAAGTAGCAGATAACGGGGTTTTTCGAACCATGGATCGAGTGCTGTTTATCGACTCGGGCTGTGCGACGTTGCCCACATGGCGTAGCATGTCTATTTCCGTTTACGAACTTGAGCAACCAAGGCTACCTGTCCTCTCATTCCGCTGTCCGTGTACGCCACAGGTCGTTGAACAATAAACGGAGCAGTTCGTCCAGAATTCGGGAGAATTCGCCCTCTCCGCTGCAATTCGGCTGATTCGTCTCGCGGGATCGTGCTAGCTGTATGTGCAACGACTCGCACGGAGTTCCCAGGACGGCACTTGCAAAACCCTTCGTAGCTACACTAGGAATTGCACCGTGGTTTATGCACGTCAAACTGAAACCTTCGATACAACAGCAGCAGTTAGGTTACTCCGCCTCGCAGTATTAATTAAATGGCTTTTGTATGAAAAGAAAACAACAAATACGAGATAAAGTACGCCGATTCGGTCAAAGTTAGATGTTTCGAATAATATTATATATATTCTTTTTATTGAATCAATTTGTTTCAGATATGATTGCGTGCTCAACTTTTCGGATTTTCAATATAATCAAAAGAAAACAAGCTGTACATGCATTCATACGTTTATGAATTGATATAATTAAATTTCAAATCCATTAATTATAGTTCAATATACAATATGGATAAATTTTATTTTAATCTGCAATTCAAATGCTTGATTATTGATTCAAAATTATTTGTATTGCACATATTTTTTAACGTAATAAAAAATTATGAAAAAATAGATTTTTTATATTTTATTTGAAAGTAATGGAAAAATTTGGTGATGAAAGTTTGATTTTTTCAAAACCAAAAATTATTTCATCAAAAAGTATACACATTTTGAAAAAATAATTAAGTTAAAATGAGAAAATTTTCATTTAAAATTGTTTTGTTAATGTGACATCTGACATATATTTTCTTAAATATTAAGGAAAACAGATATATACAATAAATATCAATATAAACTATGTAACGATATACAATAAAAATAATTAATCAATAAATAATCAATTTATCTTTTTATTCTATACATACAAATTACTTTTAGTTATACAGACTTCTATTTTAGCTAATTACTTCTTTTTATTTATTTCATATATATATATATTTCATAATATATTTTATATAATTTTTTCAAGCGTATTAATGAATTGAATATCCATCGATAGATAAATTTAGGTCTTGGAATGTGTGTCGCAACTTTGGCAGCGCTGTTCGTTGAACTCAAGATTATATGCGTAAACAGGCGTACCCTTTATTGCGACGAAAATTGTTATTATTACCTTCGTAAATGCGTGCGATTATTTCCTCGTAAATTCACCATGGGGATGGCAATTTAACTCGATCCCGTCCGATATATTATAATTTACGGTCGCGGAAAAAAATGCGTAACGGGGAAACGTCGCGGCGGCGGCGTCGGACGGAGAGATGCGATCGCGACGGGCGATAATAAATATTCCGCGGGCTTTTAGGGTCGGTCCAACCGGACGGAGACCGAGATTATAACCACAGACGACAGGGCCGATGCCGATGGTATCGGAACTTTATGCAAAAATCGCTAATTACTGTACCCCGCGATAAAAGCGTGCGACAACGCGTTACGCTTGGGCGAGGCCGGTCGCCATCCGATCTCGCATCTCGTAACTTTGTATAAGACGTACGTACGTACGAAGCAGCTAATTGCTGATCTACGATCGGTCTGCGAACCTGCGGAGCGGTCGGGTACCGGGAAATCGCTGTTATTCCGCCGATCATATGCGGTAGATAGCATTATGTATCGAAACAATTTCACCGGTCGCTTTATCTCGCGCTTCTATCCACGCACGGTACTCGATCTTGTCGACTATCGTCGACGTCGTCGTCATCCTCATTGTCGTCGCCGTTGTAGGAAGGTAATTCGCGGCGCACGCGCCCGGAAATATTAACCCGGCCGTTTTACTTTGTCATCTCCGGTTCATCCCGACTGTCAACGGGGCTGCATTATGAATGCGGGCCAATTTAAAATTCATTACAAGGTGCAGGGGTCTCCTCCCGCTGCCGGCACCCCCTTGCCTGTCACTTCTACCGGCTTTCACGCCGCGCCTTCGCGTGGAAGGGATAATTGTTCGTCACTGTAACGTTTCGAGAGCGCGCTCGAGTGTGCAAGAGCGACGGCGATGGGCGAGGGAGAGAAAGAGAGTTGGATGTGGCAGTGAGAGGAAATGAGAAAGTGGGGAGGGAGAGTCGAGAAGCGCATTTATTATAGAGAAACAGAGACGGTAGAAACGGCGTATAAGCAGCAGCCCAATCTCCCCCGCCGCGCCCTGCTTGTTTATTTAAATAATGCACAGAGAGAGAGAGAGAGAGAGAGAGAGAGAAGAAATTCGCTACGAGGAAAGTGGCACGCTCGCACTGAGCCGCTCTTGTGACAACGGAGAAAATCCACCTGCCATGTGCACAGGCACTGCCACTTTTCGAGAGATATCTTCTCTGCTTCCGCTTTTTCAGCCTTCACGAAAAAGGATGGAGGGCATTGTCCCTGTGTGCTCTCTTCCCGTTTACTGAGAAGTTTAACTTTAGGCCTGCTCCTCTTAACCGCGTGTTCTTTCTTACTGATTTCTGTGTTTGAAATAAAAGAAACGGGCTTTCTGTTAAGTGATTTCAATAATAATGTTTTTCAGCATTTTCTCTTTCAGTCATAGATTACTTTTATTTCGAGAAATAATAATAAACTTTCATATGATTACTTTTACGTTATATGTTCGACTATTCAATTAAATCTTTTTCTCTTATTGAAATTACGAACATTTACAAACTCCTGCGGGGTTACGAGTTTCAACACCTGAGCCGGCAAGCGGGCTTTTGCCAGTGCTTAAATAAAAACGGTTACAAGCATTGAGAAGATTCGGGGTGAGATTGGGATGGGGGATGAATCAATCGCGCTTCCTGTCTCGAGATAGCCTCTTCTTTATAAATGAGCGGAGTAAGGAGGGAAGAGACGAGTTCGGAGGCTGCAGTTTAGATATTCACCGGTTGATTACGGTCCCGACGGGGTCGGGGCTCAGCTCCGGTAGGGAAATCCTCGGGGGAGGACGCTAACTCGACAACTGACAAATTAGCCCAGCGCACCGACGACACTTGCAAAATAGGTCGACAAGAAGATGCCCCGTTTCGGTTTGAATTCGATGCCCGCCAGATGAGATTCGCGCAGCTAGTCGTCGAACTCAATTTTACTCGTCGACAGGGTGAATGATACGCCGGCGGACACCGGTTATCGGTCACACGAAATTAACTCTAAGCCCAACAATGCACAATGATTAATTTGAGTATATGATTAAGATCAATTGAATAATAATCGGCATCAATTTTTAGTAAGTATTACGTTTGACATCATAATATTATATTTTAGATATATTATATATTATATAATATAATCTCTTGGATATCCGTTACTACTAAGGGTACCTTCTTGAAATATTCAAACGCAATCGTGCTACTGGAAAATCGACGGAAATCAAAATTGACGTTTCTCCAGGGGCGGAGACGCGTTTGCGATTCTGTGGAGCGGTTCCTTCGACGTGCGGACCCGTGGTTTTTTTCAAGTTCAGGAAATTCCTCGTTGGCGGCTAAGTGAATTGGAAATAAAAAAAAGAGAGTGCCGCGCGGGTCGGATAAATAACGTCCGTCGGCGATGTTCGCATCGGGTGATGTCGCGCCGGCAATACTTTTCACATCGCCTCGGCACGAGGTAGGGGGATTGTTATTCGTGCGGCGTAGTGCCTCGGTGTCGCTTTCACTAGAGTCGGTTACTGATAAACGAGCGGTTTCAACCCCACGCGTCGCCCCCTGAATGTAAACTCACCCTGCCTGCTCGACGCGCTTTAAGCTCTTAGCGCGGGTAAACGCCCGGTGTAAATCGTTTTCGAACGTAAACGATTGTCGACGACAGACCTGAAATTAATCGCCGTGATTCTGGTCGCCGAACGCCGAAAATGATTCTGCGAACGCATCTTGGGGTAGAAATAAATCCGCAGGCATTACAATGTCAGCCACTAAATTGAAAGCGTAATTAAATATACATTAAAATGAATTTAATCTAATTCTTCATTATTTCTAATCATTCCTCTGTTATTGCTCACGTTATACATTTATTACAGATCTAAAAAAATATAATGGCACATTGTTAAAAATTTACAACTTATAAATAAATCAGTAATACTGTCACAATTTTCTTTCTATCATCATATAAGAATATCTTGTTCAGAATTATGTAATCCATATAATAATGATAGATAATTTTATTAAATTGATAATTTCAGTTGATTCTTATCTATTATTTTAAATGTCGATTCTGAAAATAAGGTTACACAATTTAATTTACGGACTTTTTTATATAATTTTTAAATTCATATTGAATATTAAATATTAAATTCATAAAAAACCGTGCCATTTTCATAAACTTGGCAAACGGAATTAAAATCTGTAAGAAATATTATCATAACATCTTATCGGATTAATTTAATATGTTAAAAAAATTTAATATATTAAACAAAGTAAAACTTTGTCAATTAATTGTAATATGTATAATACAATAACTTAATAAAGTATGAAATCGTCCTAGAAGCGTATAAGTAAAGCTTCTGTGGGGATGTACAAAAAATATGTATCATCCTATCTCATCGTCCAGACCGTTCTCCGGCAATCCCTAACAGCATTCGTCTCCGGCAGAGTCGGGATTTACGAGCGGCGGCGGGCAAGATGTCGTATGCGACGAATCGCACGACAAAACCCAATGGCGTGCCCCGTGTACGTGAGCGGCCGAAGGTGGAACATCACGTTCTCTCGTACGAGTCCCCCCAGGGAACGATGTCTCAAACGACCATACGGGACCCAAAACGCACCTGTACTGAATTCCTACCGGGAAAAATGCTGTCCTATCGGCTATATACTTCCGACCGGACGAAATCTTTCCAGTCGCGCACGTATAAAACGATAAGTTTGTCATAGCCAATTTATACAATTGGCATTGCGGTGCGACACTCGCTATTTGGCGCTGGGGACCCACGAATTTATGGCTGATGTACCACCGCCCTTCTATCACATCCCCTTTTCGATGTCTTAATTTCGTTCACTCGTAGAAAAATAAATATTGGTATATATTTTAGGACACAAGAGAAGTACTTAAAAGATTTTACCTAAAATACGATATATATATATGTGTTAATAAATTAAATATTATAAATTCGAGGTAATTTTTTACAGTTAACATTAGAATATTGATACCAATGCAAACTTTTACTCACTAAAAGGACGAATAAATTATTTTAAAAATAAAGAAAGTAATGAAACATTCTAAATATTTCAATAATATAAAGAACAAAATTATTGAAAAGTAAAAAATATTTTAGAATTTTAACAAATATAATGTTAATGTAAAGAATAGAAATGATCAATAATAACCGCTCGATTCTCTAGAATACAGTTATATACTATAGTGACAGTATAACTGTAACGGTTATTGATCATAATCAAGTCATAATCAAAATGTAACAGTTGCATTAATAAAGATAATATACGAAACCAAACGTTTACCCTTCATTTTTATTGCTCTTACTCTGCTTGCATTGTGGAGGACGATTGGTATTCAGTCCGGCGGAACCCTTGGTTTCATGTAACAGCATCGGGGACATGTGTCAGCCAGGACGATTGGTAGTGAGGGTCGGAAATGGCTGTTTAAAATTGCATCTACGGCCTACCGTTAAGGGCACGTGCGCTTTTTAATGTCCCGAGGAATGCTTACGATAATGTCCTTTAAGCTTTTATTAACGGTTATCAAGGTACGTGGCCCGAATGGCCATGGCTATTCTCACGCGACAATGTGAGCCAACCTCGATCCTTTACCCATAACGTTCTTTCTTGCACAGTCCTTTATCCTATATTCGATCGAAACTATTTGTACGCGAGAAGTTTCAAATATTAGTCATCTAACTTTTATATTAAATAATAACTCTACGTTTTCTGACGAGTTAAATTAAAAGAGAGATGCGTTAAATTTAATAGCTAATAATAAATAAATGTAAAAATAGATGACGCTTTCTTCATGGCTGCGTGACATCGAATAGTACGCGTGTGTGATCTTTCTGCTCATCTTTGATCCATTATGCCATTAATGCCGCCGGAGGGTCTCGTGTCTCATGGGAAGAAAAGTTTTGCCAATGATTAACCGAGGTCTAGTTCGTGCTTTTGTTGAGTCAACTTGCCTCTATAGAGTAGTTAAGAATAATTAAGATTTAACACAAGTCAATATTTTTTACTATAAGCCGAGTGGTAATGTTCGTTATAAATAAATTGTGATATAACATTGATAAAATAAATAAAAAAGGTATAAAGAGAAAACATAATATGTAGATATAAGTTTTAAAAATAATATAAATTTTATATATAAGTCAATTAATTAATATTTAATTAATGTAAATTTAAAATCTACTTAAATTAATTAATAGTTTTATTAATAAATTATTAATTACAGAATTTGTGTGTAATTTATTGAGCATAACTAATGATTATTTCAATTTAAATTATGATACTTTAACTTCCTCAGAGAAAAGTTTCTTCCTTCGAAAAAAATCAAATAATAATTTTTACAATTAGCTTTATGACAAAAAAATAAAACTTTAAATCAATGCAATATTGCCTCCACTCGCATTTCTATTCAACGATAAACAAAATACGGTAAATCAAACGAGAATACAGGCGACTGAAGAGGCTCGGTCCAGCTCGGTCTCGGTAAAAGATCTGACAAGCTTGTTAATAAGATTCTTTAGTAATTGTGGATCAAACAGATCCAGGAAAATTTACCATCAAAATTCAACTAGTATAATTTATATTAAACTATGTACAAGTATTCTTCGTATTCGAGAGGTGCGATGCTGCGGCGACAGTGCGACCTAATTGATGTCATACGAGGGTTGTTTAACTTTAATTCCCGAAGGAATTTATTTGCCGGTCAGTCACCCTAAAGTCAGTGTAATCACGCGTCACTATTACAAATACATGATGTGTTATAAAATACCATGCATTTGATCCTTCAAATTAGAAACGGCATTTATAATACAAAATTTTTGTTTACGCAGCATCCGCCTTACATATTAACGAGAAGAGTGTTGGCGGACGAGATGGATTCTTCACATGGTTGAAGGATATTTTTAATAAATCCGCAGGTGAGCCGCAATGCTGATGTCATTTTTGGGACAGAGGTTATTTCTGTCATTCACTGTTACATAATGTATGTTATAAAATATGCAAAAATTAAATCATACAATTCATGATATTGCATGTGTGTTTCTGACTAACTATTTATTAAAACTATAATTTATTAAAACAATAATTACAAAAATAATGTAGTTTACAATGAAATTTTTTCCTTCATCTTAGTATAATTATAGGATAATTTAATTATTTATTTTGCCATTATTTATATTTTGATTTAATATATGTGTATTTTATAATTTTAATATAAAATGATATAATACTATACAGGTAAAATTAAATTATGATTAAAATAAGTTATTAAAAGATGTGCTGCATATTTTGTTTTTAAAAAGTTATGATGCAAAGACTCTAAATTTTATCACGTAATATCAGATAATGTAAGTGGATGAAATATCATGTTGCAGAGAATAAAAGCCGCAAGGCTGACACCGCGATCGTCGATCGTGCAGCAACGGCAACAACATTCAATCGATCAGAAATGCGGCTGGCGAATTCTTCGGACAAGGTCGACGTCGTTAATCAAAAACTGGCTAACTTTTGCACGGCGCGATCGACGACGAAGTTCAAGTATGAGAACATCCGTGCTGAGAAGCGTGACGCGAAGAACGGCGGACGTGCGTACACGATTCAACAGTCGGCAATCTACACTACGTCGCAGTCGAATCGTTTTGCGGCTGGAAAAACTTTCGAACGCGGGATAGAACCTGACTCCTTATGGCGCGATCTTGGCAAGATGTATCGATCCGAGAGAAACTGCGGCGCGATCGAATTTGCGGCAAGAGACGATCTCGATGTGGCCTCGCATTATCGTTGTTACACGAGCCCGAGACACTGTTATCGCCTGCCACCACATTGGACAAAACAGCCGCTGATGGGATTGGGCGTCCCGAATAGATACATCAGCATGCCAACGCGCGCGCTCGTGGGTTTCGCTCCTAGAAACACAAAGCCACCTATCAAAGAGCCTAACGTACCCGAAAAGCGCGAGAAGGACGAGAAAAAGGACAAGAAGGAGAAGAAGAAGCCGGTAATACGTACGGATAGCGAATCTGTCGATAGTAGCGAGAACCAAGCGGAGATGGTGGCGAGCGATAACCCGAAGGATCATCCCGACGCAACGTTTCGTTACAATTGGGGCGTGAAACTCGCCAAGAAACAACCGGTCGACGAAACGGCGAACGATAGCGATAAGTTCGCCGAAAAGGATCAGCAATACGTCACGGAGCGGTTTTGGAACTTGGAACAATCGAAGCCGGCGACCGCGGGTTCTGAGGGAGACGCGGAGAAGCCTCGAAACGCCTCTTTGAACTTCAGGAGTGGCGATACCACGACCGATGGAGCAAAGACCGATGCTATCCCAACGCCGAACGATTCGGTGAAGAAATCGTATGCGTCGAATGTGAAGGATACAACCGCGGACTATCTCTCGACTCCGTCGTATCAGACGGAGACCTACTCGAGTGACGATATTGTTGCAGTGCGACAAGATAGCGATGATACGGACTTATATATGAATTCTGAAGAGCTCCGAAAAATCATAAGGACATCGCCGAACACATTGAAGGAGACGATCATCAATGAAGAGTACAACATTCCGGAAGGAACGGATCTGGACTTCGAGATTAAGGCCTGGCGGAATCTCGTGGCGAGATCAGCCCTGGAAATCAAAGAGAATTATTCACCGCCCATCGAGGAAAATCTAGAGAACTTGGTATCCATCCGTCCGGAAGCGCCAGAGCCGAAGTTGGACGTGCGAATTGTAAAGTCCACCGAGGACGACTTAAAAGATTCGGATTCTGGATACGTGTCTCCGAAATCCATAGAGATTAAACAAGTTGGACCTCCGAAAAGACCAGACGGTTACTTTACCGGCAAGAAACTGCACACTATGAGCACACAGATTCGTTATGTACATACGAATAACATCGTTCAACGACTCATTGGATCACTTTTAAGCAACTTTGCTCTTGATAAAACTATGCAGACCAAATATCCAGGATTTACTGATTCGAATAATACGCCAAACAACCGATCTCTTTTACCTGTAGAACCTCAAAGATTTTCAAGTAGCAATCAGGAACAAGCGAACACTGATCTCGTAGAGACGTTAAATAAGATCGCGGACAAGGAAATGGAGATTTCTATGAACCAGCTGCAAAGTACTAGTCATAAAAAGGTTACTCATTCGAATTCTTCTAAATTTACGCAAAAGGATCAACCTCGTTATAAAGATGAGGAAGCGCAGGAGGAAACGGAACGTTACGAAAAGTCACACGTTAATTACGAGGACTTACATGATAAAGGCGTTACAGGTGTCGACTGCAACAATCAATCAACTAATAGCGAATCAGTCAAATCGTACGCGATCAAATCGACCAAGGAAGATTCGAGGAACAATAGTACTACTTTTGACTCAAACGAGAAGGACGCAGACGATAATCCGAGCAACGAAGACATCATCGATGGCGATTATATACGATTACCCGGCGATCCTTATCCTTACAACAGAGAAAATCTAGAAAAATGGCGCGTGCCACGTACCAGAAATCTCATCTATAAGCCGTGGAAGCGAGAAATGTCCCGTTCTTCCGAATCTTCCACCGTGAAGTCAACCCTGAGAAACGCTAATGACGCGTACGCAAACGCCGCCAGGGAGTCGCGTGATTCTCACGTCGGTGATGCGGTAATGGAGATTTCAGGAAGTGGCGGCGATGGCGGCGCAAGAAAGAGGACGGGACAGGCAAACGGATTCCGCGTGTCCTCTCGGGATCAGCAGGTGGTGTCTGATTGCCTGCGTGGCGACGCCGCGGATATACTGGGGCTGCAGCAATGGACGGAGGCCTTTTCGCGGCTCGACGTCCACAAGAAGACGAACAAGGCGGCGCGAAGCGACAACAACGCGCCGTTCCGTGCCCACTATGAGTAGTTCGCGACGGAACTTAAGTTCCGGTGCGCGTGCACCTTTGCATAATTTAGTTCTCTCGATTAATTAGGACGGGCTCGTTGCCGCGACGTAACGAGCCAGGGTTCCGCAAACTCCAATCTTAAATTGGCGCTGCAGACGCCCCATTTCCGTTTGCTTTCGGTATTTGAGCGCAACAAATACAAATGTGAATGTAAATCATATTTTTTTCTAATAGTTTACTACTAATCTTTTATTACCGTCTTTGTATTGTCTTTGATGATCTATTTAAAGGAATATAATGTAAAATTTATTGTTGGTATATACATAAATGAGAAACAATATGTGGAACTAAAAAGTTTAAAAAATTCATATATTTGTAAAAATTGTAGATATCTTCCATTATAACTCAAATTTACAAGAATTATGATTTAAGATTATAAATCGTAAGAATAATTTCAAATTATTAAAAAGTACAGTAACAACAAAACAAAAAATGTGTGATTTAGACCGTTGCATTTTTTACAAACATCATAGTAAATAAATAATTATCATATAAAAATTTAAGATTATATTATAATGTAAAATATTTTTCTATATACATATAAATGTAATAAATGTATTAATAATCAATTTTCGTAAGGTTGCAGAAATTGACAACAATATCAAAGCAATGATATAAGTGATTTAATAATTCTTTTTGTTTTTATAATATATTGTATTTAATGATAAAATTACTTCACAACTCAAAATATTGCTTAAATTCTGACTTAATCGGATTCGCATAAATAACTTCCATTGCTCCATCCGGTATGACTTCTTTACGTGCATGCCCTCCGCCTCTTGAAATTATTCTCCACTCCCATAAACACGTTCGCCTTCTCGCACTTACGATTAAAAGCGGATAGGGAATCAAGCGGGGCCGTATTCACGAAATTACCGTATACGGCGCGCGGTTAGTTCGCCTTAAGAGCTTTTTTGATCCTCGAGACGATCGGGCATTAATCCCCGGCCAACGCACCTGTCGAGAGGTAACAGCAAGAGGAAGGAGAGAGGAGGAGGAGGAGGAGGAGGAGGAGAAGGAGGATAAGGTTGGAGAACGGCTAGGTCGTTCAATCAGACACGTGTACTTACGTGTACACCGACATGCATCCCGCATGGACTCTCGGCGCTTCTTCTTCGGCTAAGCGGCCGAACTATCGACCTACCGCGCCGGGATATGCGTGCCTACCGGTCACGAAGACCCGGAGGCTGTTATTTGACCATCGGTGAGATCACCGAATCGTCGATCCTCTGTCATTCAAATCGCAGATGTCCTGCCGGTCTAATCGGCATTGCGTCCAGTATCCTTCGACGAGGGAGTGGACTCTCCTCTTTAAGTTGTGAGCAAGGGAGAGACTCGAATCCGGCTGCCACATCGCACTACCGCGATATTGGAGCATCGGCTACCATATTGTGCTACTACCATCGCCGATAATGCCCGCAGGTAATGGCAGACCCCGTGGCCCTGATTACCTTCGCGCTTGTGGAAGACACGCGGACGTAGTTTAGCCTCAGTTACAGCAGCTGGTCGTGCCGTGCCGTGCTGTGCCACTTTCCTGACCGCTCACCCGCCGATCCTCCTGTCATTTGCTCCTGCGGACGTTCCGCGTGCTCTTCCGCGGACGTTGCTCGCGTCTAACGGAATACGAATAATGAGCGTTGAATGATGCCGGTCGAGTTAGAATCCGATGTGCGGTTCAGTGTCCCGCCTCCTTGTCGTGGTGATCAGAGATTAGTCGTGTGCATTTTCTCAGTGATCGAGTTGCTGTGAGTCAGTCTAGACGATCAAATCTTGTCTCGAGTTAATTTTATGCGATCTACCGTATCAAATTATATTTTTAATCTTGGAATCCATGGAATCGAAAGTCTGATCTACAATATGCTGTTTGCTTCCTGTTTCTTGCTTCTTATCTCTTGCCTTTTTCCCTCTTTGCGATCGTTTTATCGGCAACCATGTTTCTTATCACGTGTTTCAGTCTCTTTCGAAGTTCGTCAACTTTTTTATCTTGGACAATAGAAAATAAAGAAGGATACGGTAAAGGATAAGGTAAAGAGGTAAAAAATGATAAAATTAAGGCACGAAAACAAAGAGAACATTGTGAATGAGGCTTAATACGATCATTAATCATATTTAGCGCATCATTTCTTCAGTGAATTCCACATTCAACTGACTCCTCAGATTTTATTCTTGTTTCTTTTTTCCTCAGCAAGACAAGAAGAAACGTTCTTTAGTAATAGACGGCGTTCGCAAGTTTATTATTTCCAAATAACTGACAGAGGATTTTGTAATCTCGTATATCAATTGTCTCGGTATAAGATCAGAACTATTAAACTTTCCGTTAGGAGACGCAACAACGCAGCACAACGACGAAGTCGAGGCAGGATTGGCATTGGTAGCAGACGTTGCTTTTATTTATGACTAGATTCCGCTGACTACTCTCCGGGTTCGCTCCTCCTTGATCCTCTCCTCTCGTTCTCGCCGAGGTTAGAATGATCTTATCTATGCGAGACGTAGCCGCGGATCATTTCCTTCGGGGTCTCCTGCACTATAAAAGATCGCCCTATGGTTGTATATTACTCACGCCACCGTGTTTTCACTTGGCACGGCGATCGACGCCGATATCATAACTCCTTGTCGTACCGCCGTTCAACCAGCAAATCTACCCGGCGACGAGGCCTCCTCCTGGTAGCGATAGCAATTCTGATATAACCGGCAGCCGTTGTAAGAGGACGAACATCACCGGCATATAAAACGAAGGTCTCGTCAGCTAGCCTCGAGCCTTATCGCGTCTAAGTGTGACGAATTTTTTTTTGCATTTCGCAGGCCCGATATAGCAATTTGAAACTTGTACATCAACTGATATTGTTGATTTCATTAATTGTCATTAACATTTCGTACACCAGTAATTAATTGTTTTTCTTACTATTATTTTTATTTTTAATAAAATAAGCAGCTTATCAATCACCGAAGTAAGTACTGAGAAAAATATGAAGAAAAATATTGATAAAGAAAGAGAACGTTGAGATGAGATTAAATTATATTAAGACTTCATAAATGCATGTTATTCACACGAAGAATTTGATCTCTTGGAAAATTCGTGTTTAACATTCTAATAATGGAACACCTCGTAAATATGTCACGACGCTTCCGGTAATGGAAGGTCACCCGGGAAGTGAGTGAAAATTCCACAATGTTAACGCCGTTTCACACATTGAGCTATAATCCGGGACGCTGCGACCATCCGTGGCATCCGAGACACCGAAATAGATGGTTTACAGCCTCCCTTAAATACGTCAACGTTTATGCGTGGATTCCCGAAAGTAAATCGACGAAGAATGTTTTCGTATGACGGCGGCCCCGTCACGAGCCGAAGCCAACTTAAATGCCGAGAAGCCAAGCAGCCTACCCTCCATCCGAAGCGAAATCATCGGTTATTATTAATAACGCGAAGAGAGTCTTTGTTTACGATGTCACGGTCTTTTACACATGTGGCTTTATGATACATCGATGCGGTTGGTCTTGTTCGTTTTGGCTTGCAGCAATATGTGAATAATAATTATTTCGACGTTGAAAGATTGACATGATAAATATAAATCATCACTCTAGATTTTGCTAGGAATATATTAAAATATTTAACAGATATTTTACATATTTCTAGCTTTTTCTTGAGCAACAATAATAATGATAATGATATAATGATAACAAAATAATCCTTTTGTTTTACCAGAGAATTAATTACTATTTTTAATCGAGGTGAAAATTATAAAATGAACGAATTTACTAAAATATATATATATATATTTATGATTTTATTGATCAACACTTAGTAAGTTTGCTCACTTTTGTAATTTTCATCTCGTTTCAAGATACACAATCGACCCTCACAGGCGCGTTCGAAAAAAAAACTATGCCTCGGAGTACCTCCGAGTATAACTTTATTATTCTTTGTTTAACATTTAGAGAACAATAAGGATAAAATGATGTTCAAAAGCACTCGGGTGGTGTTTTCGAACGCAGCCCGCGGAAGAGAACTTGATATATGCTTGCTTATCAAGTTTATCCGAAGCATTGCTTGTCCAGAACTGCAGATGACAACTGTTCTCGAAGTTTTAACCCTGCTCTCTAGGATATGCCCTCAGGTGGTGGACAGAGGATTAAATAACGGGTGTCGCCCACTCGAATCTCACAGACATGAGACGACATGATTCCGCTCGAATGGTCACGCCTCGAGTGGGGTGCAAGTCACCCCGCGATCGTTCGCCGCAGAGCGCAACCGTCCGTAGTGACACCACAAAAAATCACGGCGCCGCTTTCCGACCGGATATCTTTCAATTACACGTTAATATGATAGGCGGCGGGCGTAGGTGCAAGTCACCGCCGCGTCGTTGCTCGCAACATGCGCACCATACATGCATACACGTATACACATACGTGCCACCCACACGCATACGTCAGCGTATGCGATCGAGAAGTCCGATGTGCGTGTACGCGTGTGATTAATCGACGTCAACCGCAGACCACGGTGCGAGTCTCGTCGAGGGAATCGCTCGGCGTTTCGTTGACACGTCGATTCGCGGTTTACGCGCCCCGAAATACCCGCCGCATAGCGCAGGACGAAATTTATATACGTTGGACACGCAAAGATCGTCAGCGTAAAACGTTTGCGTAACGCGAGGCGATACGGCGGTTAAACGTGGTTGCAACATAATCGTCGAGCACGCTGTAGCCTAATCGTGTTCTGGTAGGCAGCCAACTTCTGTGAGGTTTCCACGTTGGAGTGTTTTTTCAATCGTGATGTCATAGGGTTGCACGCACAAAGTGAAATTTACACATATGATCTCGGCAGTCATGAATGCCGACTTAATTTTATGGCGACCGCGTAACGAGGTTAAGGAAACTAACATATTTCAGAAAGAGAGGGAGAGAGAGAGAGAGAGAGAAATGAACCAGTTTCATTGAACATTGAGAAAAATGTTCTTGTTGAATCAACTACAGGTAAAAATAAAATGCATTCTAATCATACCAGTCAGAATTTTGATTAGTGTAAGTGAATTGCTAGTTATTTCGATTAGAATATTTTATAGATTTAACTGTTTTACAAGGTAGATATTTATAATATGTCGAGTTCTATTTTCGACTCTTTGATACAAATAAAGATGCATTTTATGTGATTTAGGGATCATTGGATTCATTTTTTTTGTACTTAATTTCACATATTGAAAATTAGTAATTATAGTTTTTTAATATCCAATGCAACATTCAACTAAAAAGAATAGGCTTTTCATAAACACTTTACAATAATAGCGCATTCACTACGGAATCTTATTTATTCTGTAGTATAAGTAAGAATGATTTTAATAATAATATAATTAGTTTTAATAAAAACGATTTTTAAAAAAACAAAGAGAAATTAGAAAAGATATGACTTGATAAAAATGATATCAATCATTACTTTCTTTTAAAATGTGTTTTAAAATTATATTTTCCGGATACTAAGATTATTTTAACTGTAATTTTTAGATTCAGCAAGTGAAAAAAAAGACGAGTAAAAAAAAAAGATAAATTCAACGACTTTTGCGTCCTCCCCAAATTGCCAAAAATATTGCCATAAACTTTCTATAAGTTGATAAATTTTACGATCACGTAACTCGGCTCTACTGAATTAATAAACGCACACTTTTGTTTAAAGATGTCATTAAAATCTATATTTTAAGGCAGAAACGTTAAATCCATATAGACATAATTAATCTTTCATTCAATCTCTTTGATCGACAAAAGGGCAATTGTTATACTTTTGTTTCTCGTAATTGTTTAATTAATCAGTTAATTAATTAGCGTAGGTCAAATTCATTGGATTCAATTAATTAAGCTTCATTTAATTACATGCGTTCGATCGTTTCAACATTCATATGTATCCATGTATCCATGATACATCTTTCAATAATCTTTCCTATTGTATCAGTGACTCATTTTTCGAAGACGCAACGATCGATAAATAGTCACACGATAAGCGCCGTCGCAGTTCCTTCATCGCTCTCCGATATCGTTTCCTCGTTAACGGAAAAGGGAATGTAATAAGTTCGAATCTCGACACGGCGTTCAGTGTTTCACGGATATTAATTGTCGCTCGTGACGCACGTTTGATTGTCCACGAATCGAATCCCAGAGACGTAGCTCGATGATGAACGTTTCAACGTTTCGATCACGCGGCTCTCTGACTTTGATTGAATGAGCAACGGTGAATGTCCGCAACGCCGAGAATTTCCCAAGGCACAGGGCAGTAAAAGTCGATTTTTCCTAGCGAGATCGCTTCCGTTGCGCCGCGCGGACTGTCATTTCTCCTAATCGCAACATCTACCTCTAATCATTACTTCAGTCGTTGTCGATTACTGACCACAAATCGACTGAATCTCCCTCTCTCTTTCTCTCTCGCTTCTTTCCCATTATTATTCCTATAGAAGAAAATCGACAGAGATGATGATAATAAATACGTTCGTGAGAGGCGCGCAACGACGACAGTATTCAATCGAATGTGGAAGATATTAACACCGAGCCGCCAACGTTAATATCTCGCGACGATAATGATTAACTCCATTAAAGTGTAACACATCGATAAACACATCATATCCTGTTCGTGATTATCTATTTATCATTATCTATCTCGATCATTCGAGATATGAGGAACAGGCGACAGGCATCGATCAGGAGTAGCTCGTCACTCGTCCATCTTATCAGACCTGTTATCCTTGAGATCGTTAAGTTTCACATGGCATTAAATCAGATCATCTGTATGTACGCACACGTACGTCCCTATTTCTAATTTATAGTAAATGTTGGACAGTCGCCATAAAAGCACGTGTATTCACGTTAAATGCGCGACAGTCGCTGTATGTTCAATTTGCCACGCGTGACTTGTCTAGCTTTAAGTACACGGAGCGGAAGCGCAGTGCCAAGAGGCAGAGCCAAATAGACATGTAGCTAATGTGTAATGGCGTAATTTGCCAAGGGGCTTAATCGCATCATTGTTACTTGGTCGTTCATCGGAGTGGAATAAGCTGATCGCGTCTCAAACATCCGCGCGCAGCGACTCAGTTCCCCGACGCTCGGCCGCGGAACCAAATTGCGACTACGTCGTAAAATTATTAGCAGTCGGCGATAATTATTAGACGCGCAAATAACGGAGTTAATCCTCGGTCGACGCGAGCACAAGAAGAGGGAATAATACTGTCGTGACAATAAATATAACGTCGATGCTTTCTTATTGGGAGAACAAGATTAGAACTCAGTCACTAGATCAAGCAAATTATATTTGTGTGCAAGAAAAGTGCTGTTAAAAATGCGATTTAATATTACTAATAATATGTATATTTCTTTAAAAAGTATAGTGTACTTTCAAGAAATTGTATACTGAAAAAAATGATTGGATTAATTTGAATTCTGATAAAAAATGAACGAATCAGAATTTTTTGGTTAAATTTACCGAAATTGTAAAAATCTTCTGGTTTGTCCATTTCCAGAAATTTTTCTCAATATAGTAACTTAAGGAACACACAAAAGTCAGCAAACAATCAAAAAAATTTTATATTGATTTTTAGTATTAATGAACAATCAAATTTTGTAACACTGTTTTAATTTTTATGACGTCAAAACAAAGCGATTTAGACTTTTTTTTGTCTTGATTCTTCGGGAATTTCCTTGGGAATTGTACTTTGCATTTTCAATTTAAAGTATATGAGAAACTAAAATTTTTTAAGAGAGGAAACAAATTTATTAATTCTTAACTAAAACATATATAAATTCTTGAATATTTTTCTAATTTTTAAATACTTTATATAATAATTTGGAATAATTTTAATTTTTCACAATTTTCTATTCATGTAATTATTGTACTATATTTATGCAAAGTTCAAATATTATAATTTTTCGAGAAAACAAAACGAATAACAAAAAAAGTCCTAAGGACTCACATGCTCCTTTAGTATTACAAAAGATATGTGTTCCTATTACAAGTTAATTATATTGAAATTCTGAAAATTAAGTTATTTTCACACATAAGGAAGAGAAATAAGGAAAGGTAAGAGAGACAGAGGGTGAGTTGCAACATGCAATTTTTGAGTACACACGTTTAGCGGTAAGGAAATGTCAAACAGGCAGAAAATTCGGTCATGTAAATTTAGTCACATCGGATAAACATCTTGCCTTACCGCTTCGTTCGCCAAACGTGACCGATTCAACGACAACGGTTCGGTACCTCTCGTTTATCCGGCTGATGCACCCTTGTAAACAAATTGTTCTACAAAGTCTCGCGCAAAGGCGCTTTCCCCGAAGAACCGTTTGCGCACCGGTGGAGGTTCGGAGAGCGGCGAACATGTTGGTGTCGTCACCCATAAACAAGTCGCTGTTAATTTCGAAATAACTTGGCAGCCTGGGCCAGCTGTTGGCAACGAGCCCCTGTTGACATAACTTTGACAAAGTCGTTGACAAAGTCTTGGTGCAGCTTTTTACGAGCGCCGGGCCATTAAAAGCTGATAAATCTCTCTGGACTCAACTCTTTCTCTCTCTCTCTCTCTCTCTCTCTCTCTCTCTCTCTTTCTCTTTCTCTTTTCTTCTTTCTTTTGAGATTCGCGATCTCGCGAGCACTATTTTCATCCAACGCGACGCGTCGCGACGCCTGCTTGGCAGCTTGTGAAAATATCGGGTGTCCCTTAGATTAAGCTTTTCCCCTTTGCTATCCGTCGGATATTCTTCCTCTCGCGCGACCGTGTTTGTCAAAC
The DNA here is from genome assembly GCF_000204515.1 of Acromyrmex echinatior. Next base: position 462,459 of record NW_011627021.1, read on the forward strand.
CGGTGGCCACTGCGGCCAAACAAACATTTCGTACCACCCGTTAGTGACACACGACTGTCGCGCCCGCACGCGCCGTTCGTGTGGGATTATTAATAGTCGTAGCGACGAACTCTTTTCCTCCGCTTCAGGGATGGAACCTGCGACTCGAAGCTGTGATAATACGAGACTTAGTTGTTATTTTATGGATGATTTTAGAAATTTCATAAATCATTTAAAATAACGTAACACAGATTTCTTTATGTATTGTATGATCAAACTATTCGATGTCTATTCGGGTCAATTAAGAAACAGATTTAACGTAAAAAATTAAATATTATAATGATTTTAGGAAAAAATAGTATCGCAAACTCGATAGTGAAACTTTGATTAAATATTCTGCCACACTGAAAAAAAATTTACTAAATTTTTAATAAATATTTGCTTAGATAGTATTAACTTACTATTAGATTTACTTACAATAAATAAAATCACTTAAGAAAAAAATAATACTGAAAACAAATTAGTGCTTCTTGTACCAAATAAATATATGTTTACATTTAGTAAACATTTAATTAACTATATACTCAAATAAATATTTATTAAAATTTAAATCATTTTTTCAATATTATTTCAATATAGTGTATATATTTGCTATATGTGTCATAAATTCTCTTATTTGTTATGCTTATTTGCTCTTATTTACTAAAAAGAATTTTCCGACAATTGCATTATTTTTTAACTACAGTTTTAAATATTCGAAAAAATAGAATTTTTCCTTCGCTTATAAGAAATTTGCGTAGTTTCACATAAAACCCTATCGAGAAACTCCAAGCGCGTACTAACAATTTTAACCCCCAATATAATTACGATCAATACAGTTATGAAATCCTTGGCACCATCCTTGGGCAGCATATGTTCCGTCCGAAAATGTATTCCATTCACGAACGATACCCTAAGAGAACATCAAAAATAATACGTCACTGGTTTCTCTCGAGTCCGTAATCGAGACTCCCATATGTCTGGCGCCCCCAACATAAGTATATCGCTGCGAGGAACGAAGCTTGATCATATATCATGAAGGAAGTAGATGACAAGAGTCATTCTAAATCTAATAAAATATACATTGTTAAATATTAAAAAATTAAATTTAAACGAATTCTTTAAATTAAATGACATTTTGTTATTTTTACTGTGTCGAAATGTATTAGTTTAATTCAAAATTTGTGATTAAAGAAAAACAATCACAACTATTCATTTCTCAATCCAATTCTGTGGTTGAACTGCTTAATTTCAATGTAAACAGCGTTTATATATATATTTAGTAAATAATAAACTAAATTTGAGTCAGATTGATACATTTCTTGAGTTGAATTGTTTAACTTCATTGTTTTACTTTTTACGATATCCTGACATGAGTAGAAAAAGTGGCGATCTATAGATACACTGTAAAAAATAAAATATCAATTTTAAAAATGTTTAGTGGACTTTCTGACGCAAAATTGTTAAAATTAACATTTAATGTATCACTGTAAAATTAACATTTTATTTTTTACAGTGCATTATTAAAAGTAACTTAAATTGGGTATAATTTTACGTTACGAATTTAACACTGAATATTGGAACATTAAGGACCACATTACTAAAAAAAAAAGACATTAGAAATATTTTTTAAGCATTGAGAACAGTAATAACATTCTCAAAATGAATAGTTTGGAAACTTTCATTGGAATCGCCAAAACTTCAATAGAACCACTAGCCGCTAGGTAAAAGGGTTAAAAGCTCGAGAAACGTTGACCATCCTCATAGCCTAAAGGCATTTGTTGATTACATTGGCCGAGGAGGGCCAAGAGATTTTAATTAGTAGCGTTTGCGCTTCGCAAACACTGGCCGATATGTCCCGGGCCGTATCGAGCCCGAGAGCTGGATCGATTTCGAAAGCAAAAATTCTCAGTGGAATCCATCTTTGATTCATAATCGCGTAATCAATACACATAACATTTCATGACTCAAGAGAGATTTAGTAGGACCCACTTGTAAGTCCATCCCCTTTTTAATTATTTCCGGGCACTCTTTAAGCGCGAATGCGAGGACCATGCGGTATTTTTAAATCGTTTGGAACGGAGTTAAGTGTGTCCTAACTTCATCTTCACATCCCTTCTTTTGCACCCACTCGATCGCGCTTCTGTCCCTCTGGGTACAAAAATAAGAACCCTTTGACACGTAGACCTCATTACGAGCGGATTCCACCCAGATGGTCGCCCAGTGACAAAAAAGTGTCCATCGCCAGTATTTCTGGAGTGTAGATGCCGCAGTCCCGTGTCGCTCGTACTTTGCGCGTCACCTCGCGTGACAAATGAGACGTTGTCGTACGTTTGTTCAAATTACTCCCAGCACATTCCGCGCGCTCGCCTGCCGCTCTCAACACACGCTTTGAAATATTAGATCCTCGTCGCTTTCTACCGCCCTCTCGCACGACAGACGCCCGAGTGCCAGAAATTTTGGAAAACTATAGAAGAGAAACCTGTTTGAAGATGTCCCTCAAGATCGAGAGCGAGAAACGTAAGTAATAACGTGGAACGAATCGACAATTGTACTTAATCGATAATTATACGTTTATTTTTCGCAAAAACTAACAAATGTCTAAAAATTGAAGTAGACGTAGACCTGAAAATAATTTTGTTAAATGATCAAAGTAATTAATTTCCTTAAATAACATTTTTGACTTCCAAATATGTGAAAATGTGTTATTTCAATTCAAAACATGTTTAACAAAAATACTTAATCAATCCATTTCTGTGATTAAATTGTTTAATTTTAAAATAAACGTATATATTAATGTATGCGTTTAGTAAATAACAAATTAATTTAAGTCAAATATATCATATTTCTGAAGTTAAATTGAGTTCTGAAAATAATTAATTTCTTTGAATTATTAAAATAATTATGTAAGACGATCACAAACTGATTGCTAAAGTGTTAAAACTTTTGGCAGTATCGCTTAAGCGTTTTACATAATTTGATGACCTAACAAAATTATTTTCAGATTTTTATCTAGTTAAATTTTTAGCTTCATCAATCATTAAATCGTTCTTTCCGTGAAAAAAATGATTAAAAATAACTCAAATTTTTAGATACAATGTGGCATTATAAATTTAACGGTGTAAAACCAACAAAAATTGTCAAAATATTGTTATCCTCGAGGAAACAATTTGAAAAATAATATAATTTTGTCACGCAGGGGATATTAACACCATGATGTCAAGAGTCATCTCGTAATGGTCGTGTTCCTGCGACAAGCAATCCGGAATCAATTACGGACATGCGGCCCTAAGGAACTCTCCAATACGTCGACGGCAACCGACGAGCGAAAAAGAGACAGAGAGGAGCTTTTTAGACAGCGGTGACCATTAATCACCCGCTTTTTAGCCGAAAATTCCCTCGCGCCTAGTTTACAAAACGAGGGTCGTCGAAATCGCCCCGTCACCCGGTACAAGGGTATACCGCTTTTTGTACTTTCGACGTTGATCTGCGTCTAACTCGCAGACTCGATTCTCGTTTCTGTACAAAATAGATCGGTCCCATCTTTGTCCCGCCGTGTTTTTCGGATGATTCAAGGATCGTCACGGATCAGTTTTTGAGCTGACGATGCTAATCGATATTTACTATGAAATTCTATTTTTATATAGCTCTACTATAGAGCTGATTATACAAGGCTTGATTTATATATAAAAGCATATATAAATATGTTCTAATAAGTAGATAATTGAAGAATTTCGGGTAAGTTAAAATGATTGAATAATTGGACATATGAGAGTCAAGTGTTATAGTTGTTACACATAAATAATTAAAATTCACAATATAGTGTGTGTTATTAACTTAAAACACAAATTGCAAATAAGAAAATCTGAACATTTCGGTTCATTTTTTGAGTCATTCTCAACGGAAACCGCACTAATTGTTCAATAATATATGTTATATATAAATTTCAATGATGAGGACTAGGATTGTCGAACGGTAAATACATTCTATATTCACATAATTAAATTAAAAATGATTCTAAATATTATTTAAACATTATTTGCATATCCTATATTTATAAAATAAGTATACTTGGCAGTTCGATTTCAATATAATCGCAGCTGTCATTCACGATCCAACGGTTTAACGCGGCACGCCTAATTAACAACTCTCTCTCGTGTTAAAAGTTTGCATCGTTAGAAGACTCCGCTCATTAAGGCTTGGTCGCGAATTACGCTCTCCGTCGCTTTCTCAGAAATCTCGGTAACGATCCCGATTGCGCTCCGGCCAGCGAGCGAGTGAAGATCGGTTTCGTGGCAGCACGTCGTTTGCGAAGGGGACCGCTCTATCCCGGGATCGGTTTACACGAATCGGAAAGTCGCCTTCACGGCTGTCGGTGGTCTAGCTGTCACGGATAAGGACTGAAATAACAGAGACGCATTAGCGTCGCGAGGATCAAAGTGCGCGCGAGTTGCAGGAGAGACGAGAAAATAATAAAAGGAGAGTAGCACGGGGAAGCCACCCAAGCTGTCGCGCCGTGAGTTTAACGCGTACGTTAATGCCTGTCGGCCGGCCTGGACCTCGTCCTCTATAATTAGCCTGTATTGTGTTACTCACGAGCGGATTATTGCGCTCATAAAGCGTTCATAAAGTTTTTCGGCACCGGCCGATGCTCTCCGTTATCGCTGCTCGCCGTCGTCGACGGATTAGTCCGACATTTGGGATTGCGACCTTAATTCCCAAGTGTAATGTATTCGAAAATCAAAATTAAACAAAATATGTTGGCATAAGGACACTGTCAGAAATTTAAGATATATATATATGTAAGAGGTGAAGTCAAAGAAACTCGAAACTTTTAATAGTAAAATGTATATTTAATAATTAAACTAAAGAAATTCATTTATTTCATTTGTGCAAAACTCTGTAATAAAACAATTCGAAAACTAAATATATGTATGGTGCTTTACAGTGAAGTTCGTTCACAGTCATTTCAACCGCTTCCCTAGATATTATTCACATTTTTGTTTATCATAATCAAAAATAAGCGTTTTAAAAGATTTCATTTTTAATGAATACAGCGGAGAATAAAGTCAAACATTTCTTTGTAATAAACATTTCAATGTTTTTTTTTCAGAAAAGATCTGTTTAATTTTTAAATTTTCATTAAAATAGAAACATTTGTACACGTCGTAAAATTTCGTGGTGATTCCACGCCTCGGGCAAATCAGTCTTGCATTTAACATGTGTATCATGAATTTTCATTTCGCCAGATGATTATGTGATTTTCGCGCGCGATAAGTTCTATTATTATTTATCTCGTAGGCTGAATTTTCGCGCTTTACGGTCGCCCGTGCATTCTGCCGCCACGCTCCGGGCGTTTCGAGGGGGTTAACCGTTATGTCATCGCACTACGTCGGGAAGAAACCTTGAGAAATATCGCAGACCGTATCGCGATCGGCATGAATGCTTCGTTACTGGCGAGACGACGTGCCGCTCTATACGCCACAGGCGAATACGACATACATGCGTGCATGTATGTTATACCATTTCATTTTCAAAATAAAAATCCTATTTTTGCTCATGACAAAAGAATTCCACTGATTCTTTACAATATTTTTCATTTTTGTATTAATAATAAGTCTTATTTTAATAATAAATTTTCTTCCTCATAATATTATTACAAATTTATATATTTATAGCTTTTATATATTTTATTATATTATTTTTCTTGTAATAATATCTAAAGATTAATATCGTTTCTCCATATTTTTTCAAATTAATTTTTAACATACGTATGTACCTACAAGTTGAAATAAAAAAAAATAAGCTGTTATTTTTTATTGCCCTTTCTAATGTTTTTATGATTATTAAATTGCTTGTCAATTTAATAGTTTTAATTTGTGATATTGCTACTCTAGTTCTGTAGGATTACGTTTTAAGACTGAAAATTAAATTTAGCGCATAGTTTGTAGGATTAAATGTATAATGTAGAAATTCACATTAAAATATTTATGCACTAAAGTATATATCTAGTTTGACCTTTAAAGCTTTTATTTCCTATTTCTTGTATATTCACATTACGGTTTTAAAGATAATTTGTCTAAGATTTTTATAATTATTTATATTCTATACTTTATTCCAAATCATATATTATTTTACAAAAAAAAAAAAGATTTTATTTATTACGTTAATAAATCTGAAAAGATTTTATTAATCTATAAATATACTTGCAAGTAATGACGTTTCAAGCCAGTGATTCAAACTCTGTTACGACTAGTTGTTTCTTATACCTTTATGTCGTATATTCAATTCCGATAGTGCTCATATATCAACTCGTAATCGGAAACATGAGTTTTACGCACGTAATTGCTCGGCGAAAGAACGTTGTAAAGCGTCCATTACGATTCCTTTTAAAATACGATCGTAAAAGTTGATAATAATGATAAAATGTCTCTCTTTCATCCAAGTAAATTAAAGTGTAACATAAACACAATGCTTCATTAATTATAAGGATGAAGTACGATTCCACTTTGATTTCACATATAACATTGAACCTTGAAATAAAATGCACAAAACTATATTACATCTAACTGAAGCGTCATGAATTATATGCCTTGATTGATATTGCCAGGGATAAATTGAAGATAAAGTATACCGAGTCTCTTCTAAATTTATAAGCCGTTATATGCGATAAAATGAAATACTGTATTAAGATACGGCACAAATTAGAGAACCAAATGCTCCGAACTAATATTCGACTAATAGAATCATATCTCTTCTGAATTGAAAGCCATCACGTCGCAAGATAAGGCAATTGAAGATAAGGTATCGAGCCTTCTGTAATTAGCAATATCTTATTTTGCGTTTATACCCGCATTTTGGAATCTAAGCAATGACTCTTTCTACATCCCGTGCAATTGCGGCGGCAGTAAAAGGCCCGATGGTCGCTAAGCTCGTTAAGGTTCCTGGCGTTGTACACGAGCAGACTCGCCGGTCCCACAGTGGGACTTCAGGAAGCGCGTGTGTTCGCGGGTAATAAAGTCACTCGAGCTACGCGCTATCCGCCGGCGCAGAAGTGGGTTTTGTCGTGTACCGATAATGGTAGCACTTCATCAAGGATCCTCGGCCTTCTTTCCTGCGGGATGCTTTCCTCTCTCCTTCGGCCGAAGAGAACTTGCACCGGAGAGGACGCAGGAGGCCATCTGTTTCGTCATTACCGGCAGGCAGTAAACCACCTCTAACCACCACCACCATCCCGTCTATCCGGCTCTAGCTCCCTTGTCGTCGTCCCACGGGTGATACATCGTGTTTCCTTATTTGTCGGACGTGCTGCGGGAAAATCGTCCGAGAAAATCGAGTGATTTGTCCGGGAGGTGTTAATGGTGCTGCCACTCGTACACATAGACGTTTCTTCTTTTCCCTTTTGCCATCGTTTCTAAGCCCTAAAGGCGGACGAAGTTATACACGGAGACGTTAAGTGTCATAGGAACGAGATATATAACGTCGAAAATCTCCGAAATAAATTTCTTTGTATTATAAATTAAATTATATATAAAGTGAAATTTTGAAGTCACATGATTTCAATCGTTGACGAGAATGTCATATTTTAAAGCGATTCTTACGAACGATCAATATTATTACAGCATATTTGATGTTGCACGATATTATTGATCATCTGTATCTACATTAAACTTATAAATTATTTGTTTGACACAAGTCAACACAAGCGTCGTTCTATCCTTCTTGACATTCAGAGAGTGACAAAGATAGAACGACATTAGTATCGACTTGTGTCATCAAATGGAAAGCACTTAATGACAATTTTGGTCTGGACAAAGCAAGAACGACATACATACGCGTAATATCTTCATTTTTAAAAGTCGCTTCTTCGCGACATTGCCATGTTCGCATTTCAAACTAGATGGTTTAAGCGGTTTGCGTCATTAGCCAAGCTATTCCAAGCATCGACGACAAGTTCACTTTGGAGCACAGGCAGGCGCCGGGACAAAGAAGACCAGGGGGAGGAGGAGGGGGAGGGAGAAGGGGGGAGGGAGAGCCGCTCGAGAGAAGACGTGCCACGGATAATGTGGCGAGGGAATATCTTCGGAAGCCGTGAACCTGTCAATAAGGTGGATTCCTCTGGCGGCTCCTTCTCGTCTCTCAAGAGTGAGGGTGGCGTGAAAGAGGTGCCGCTTAGACAGGAGAAGAAAGAAAACGTGAAACACACGCTCGATGGAGAGAGAGACTAGGGGGATCCGCGGGATGAGTACGGTACGTACGTTAGCGTTCCGCACGCGAACGTGTGTTCCTGTACGAATGTGTGAGTTCCTGAGTCTACCGCGCATTCCCCGCGAGAGCTCGGAAGCTCGTTTTGCCCTGCACACCGTGACTTGCAGCTCGATTTCTGGTCCACCGAGCTGGCCGGGATACAGATATGTGTTGTTGCTTTTCTTCGAATATCGAATCCCGCGATGAAAGAGAAACAGAAAGAGAGAGAGAGAGAGAGAGGGGGGGGGGGAGAGACACCCGGTGCCAGTCATTAGGCCGTATCGTGTGAGAGATCGTTAAGGGAGAAGTCTTCTCGAACAAAAAGTGAACTGATACTGTACTCAAGCACGTCACATTCAAACTTCACTTGCATTTCTATGCTAGCGACTAGTTATGTAATTACTGGAGAAAGAGTTTATATCCGTTATCTTGATGATATCGGACTGCTAAGACTGCTTTCTCAAGTACATATCGCTTTCCGATCTGAAGGAAAGCGTATTGATCAGATATCAAGTATCCTTTTGACTAGCTAGACTACTACATTGTCAGTCTGTTAATTAATCGTTAATTAAATTTCAAAATGCTATATCGAGAAAAATATAGCTTTGCGATTACTTCAGTGATCCTACACTAAGAAAAAATTGGTTGTTTGATTAAATTAATTTAGTTTGTCTTTATTTCTTTCGATAAAGAATATAGATATTGATACATATAAATTGAATATTATATATTTGACTTAAATACATATATTCTCCAATGAAAGAAATAAAGACGAATTAAATTAATGTAGTCAAGTTAACTAACACTTTTTTTCTCAATGTAGAACGTGGAAACACTGCGCACGAAATGGAGAAAGAAAAACATCTTAAAAATGTAATGCTTTATAATTATTAAATTAATACTTTAGTCTTTTTTCGAAAATCGATCAAATATTTGAATTATACGATTTGTCGTGTGCAGTAGCAATTTAGGAAAGGACGACATTTTTAAAAAGAATTTAAAAGAATTTAAAAAATTGCGTGTTTTGCCAGATGTGAATGATTAAGAAAATTCCCTATAGGAGGCAATAACAGAATATAGAATTTGATTAATTTAGGATAAGTTACTTGAAGCTGTTGAATTGAAGGACAACAACAATTTAATTACATAGGAGGGACATGAATCCGATCCTGGAAAGGACGTAGTAAAAAGAAAATATATAGAAACAAGTATTATTTCTTTTTGCAGTAAACACGAATATTTATCGTTGTGATACAACAGAAGGATGTTTTTAAAAGTCACGTTTTCCAGATCCATCGTTCACCGGATCGCGATCGCATCGAATTATTTCCGCCGATGGAACGTTAAACGTATCATCATCCGGCGTGAGACCGTAAATCAGCGATTGCCGCGGTACGGTCGCCGTGAATCGACTAATCTCTCGATTCACACGAGGCAAGGACGTGGAACGGCCTCTTGAAAGGTGCGACGGCTACCTCCACGTGAGGACCCGTCTCTTCAATTCTCGTCGTCGACCGGCATTTACAATCGTTAGCCACTCGGTTGCCCACCTCGGGAATCGTTTAGCGTAATTACGGCTCTTGTCACTAGCGGCGGCCGTCTCCATGCCGTTTCTCGCCCCCTCGACGAACGTAGCCTGTTTAGTCCTTTTTTATGCGCGCTCCGAAGAGGAGAAGAAGAAGAAGAACTCGACACCCGGTATCAGGCTGACGGATACGCTCGATGGACGAACCCTTGGCATTCCATTCGACGACACTAAGCTCGCCGCCGGCGATGTATCGTGACGACACGATGAATTCTATCGTTCCGCTCTCGTCTCTCGGACATCTTGCACTCTCATCCAGAAAGAAGCGATAGAATGTGGACCGTATAACTCCGCACATTAACTCTCTCGCCCGCGCGCGCGACGTCGGACAGCTCTCCGTGACTGTTATAAATTACAGGTGTAAATGCACGCGAAAAAGAAGGATGAGTAAGAGAAAAACAGTTCACGGTTTTGTACATCGCATCGTACATGTCTCGAAATAGGGTTTAAGAAAGAAAGAAAATAATTCTTTACTATATACGAAAAAAAAAAAAAAAAAAGATTTTGCTGAAGTATCTAAAAATTTAGATAGCTGAAGATCTGAAAGTATTGTTCGACTGTCAAATTAATTATTAATTAGGACGCTCAAACAGCACAAAACAAAACTGATTTTTGCAACATTGCTTATCATGCCTGAAATTCCTATGTATGCGTAATTATTTTGGTCTAACAAAATTATATTCTAATCTGTATCTAGCTTTTTAGATGCTTCAACAAAATCGTCCTTTCCTTGTAAATATGTTAATATCTTGCGATAAAACCTGATTTCCGCGGCAAGATCAAGAAGGTACAAGAAATAAAGTCACAAATTGTGCTATGAATACCATTTATATCACAATTAGTCAGATATAATACCAGATGCTGAAGCGTCGTAATGGCTACGTGCAATTCGGAATGACATTGCCTTTCACCTCGCCGCGTCTCTCGCGATTGCAAGTAAATCGTAGCAATTGTAGGAGAACGGAATCGTAATTTAAAATTGTTAGACCGATTCGCATCGAACTCCGGCGCAATAAGCGTGCTCACAATTTGCCAGGTCTCGACCACACACGTCCTGAGCGTAAACGCGAGTATTGATCGCGAACAGATCTCATCCGCAACGGTCCCGTTTAATGCGCAACCAGAGAAACGGAAAGAAGAAATGGAAAAGCGCGTTGTACTTTGTACTCGATTATAGGATCGTTGCGCGATGCGGACTTGCATCTCGGTGACTTTATCAGCGCGATATTTTGTAATATTTGATCAAACTCAAGATCAAACGCGGCGTAATAAGGAGACAAGAGACAAGGTGACGTCGATGAAGGACCGATCTGGAGACTCGATCGTTGGGTATCCGGCAACTTATTAATGCAACCTGAAAGGGGACTTTCCGATCTAAGATATGAGCCTTTCGCGCGACTACCGGCACATCTTCCAAGTGGAAACTTCATTAGCCAACTTTAATTACCTACACCGGCGACTGAGGTCGTCTGAGATCATTGTCACGAACGTCGAGCGCCGGATAGCGACGACTGCGTGAATAGACACTGCTCGGATCGTCGCGTCCTGATCGTGGACGGTCATTTATCAACTTGATAATGATTATCGTAATTAATATCGCCGGTAGGATGGCGTTCACACGGCGAATATCAGGGAGTCGATTTTTGCTCCATTGTCAATCTGGAGTTTATTCCCAGCATCATTGATCGTTAGAATCTGGCTACGATTAATCATCAAGTGATAAAAAATAGGCACAATAATAATAAAATTAACGTTAGCCTATTTGATTGTTTTTTGAAAGACAGATAATATTTTTTTTTAAATTATTTAATTAAAAGATTAGCAATATATTGTGATCATATAAAGAGAAGTACAAAATATCATAATTTTTATTTGGGAGCTATTTAAAGCAAAGTTAAAACGAAAAAACAGTTTTGCTAAAATATTAAAACTTTAGCTATTGATTTGAAAATAATATCATTGAATTATGAAAATAATTATGTAGAACGCTCAAGCTGATGCTAGAATGTTAAAACTTTTTGCAACATTATTTATCATGCTTGAGTTTCCTACATAATTATTTTGATGGTCTAATAAAATAATTTTCAGATTTGTGTGCGCGTATCTACTTAAATATTTGTATATTTCAACAAAGTCATTTTTTCCGTGTATTTTTTTAATTTCCTTTTCTTTGTTTCAATTTAAAAAATTCAAGTATAACATGACATCCACATATATGTTTCTTTTCAGTTATCGTATTATAGAATACATTAAATATAAATCAAGTAAACAATAGCATTTCCATGCATTATGCAAATGTAATAACTTCTAATTTTAACTATAAATATCAATAAAAGCATATAATATTTAAGTATAATAAAAATTTGTAAAGATAAATTAAATTTATAATTATATTTCGTTGAATAATTAATCGTTTTTACAAGAATTATTAGTATTATTATTTATTGATATGTTTCTCTAACTTTGATGACAGATTTGACAAGTTGTTATATAACGCGACGTGTTATTATAATGCGTGTCTAAAAGGGTAAGTCACACTCGCGTTCGCTTTGTCGACGAGAGGTGGGCGAGGAGATGGTCTAAAGAGATTGAGCAAAGCAATAACATTAATCCAGGACACTGCTATAGCAAGAGAGCTTGTCTGCTCGCGGTCGCCGCGAGTCCGTGAGGACCTCGAAGAGTAATCCCTGGCGGTTGGGCTTCTGGACGCCCGCATAAAGCAACCTTGTGGAATGAACTCGGAACTTACCCCTGCCCGTTACCCCTAGTCCACGTCCGTTTTGGTCACGAGCTGTCTCGGCTCCGTCGTGGTTTGTCCCTCGACGAGATGCGGTCTGGACCCTGAACCTTCCATTGCGGCGTCTGTAATTTTAATAAGCCATATTACGAGGTCATATCTGCAGAGACCTATGGAAACTACCTTCGCTTAGCAAACTAGTTACACAAAGAGTCAATCCGTCTCTGTGCAGCCCTTGTAAGTCTTTAAATACGAGAAGGAGGATACAAAATATTTTTTCTATACTTTCGTTCTCTTATTTTCAAAATAATTTAACAATTAAAAAAAATTAAGTTTTTCTTCAGAAAGGGGGAAAAAATATTTTTCATCTCGACAGAAAATGATTGACCAATTAAATAATATCAGTAAAAAGTATATATTCTTAATATAATCAGATATCGTTATTTGTCTCACAATTCCTAAAAAAACCATTCTTTTTGAGTTATGACGATTTTGATGATCTTTAATGAAGTTATTAGTTCGCTTTTGATCGATAAAGTAATGTTTACTTATTGACTTATTTATAATAACTTAAAAGTTATAAATTTTATAAATAGTATCACTTAAACTAAGAAAGCAATGTGTCAATGCGTTTAATGCAGCTGAAGCAAATATAAATTCTAATAAATGATGTTTTATATAAAATGTTAGCATTTAGCTATTCAGTTAAATTAATTTAACAATCAGTTTAACCGAATATCTACTAAACAGATATAGTTAAAACAATTTTACAAAGTTAACATAATTTAATTAGCGAGAGGGGGAGAGAGAGAGAGAGAGGGGGAGAGAGAGAGAGGGGGGGAGAGAGAGAGAGAGTTATACATTTGTTATGTCGTTTCATTATGATACGGGAGAGTGCGTTGGGAACAAACGCGATCGCTTTAATGAATTTCCAGCGGGACGTCAGGAGGCGTCATCCCCACTGCAGAAGGCGGTTAGCTAGGGATTAAGTGGGGCAATCTGCGGTATTTTTTTCTCCCAAACGACCAAGATTTTTATGCCTAATTAATCGCCATAAATCCGAGGGAACGACGAAGGATTACGGCGAAATTTGCGCGAAAGCGTCTTTCAACTGGGGTGATTAAATGATTTGTGGATACAGGCAGAAGATGCTTCACGCCTCGTAATTGCGTTTAAGCGCGCGTCGCCGTATATCATTGACTTTTCAGACACGAGGGGCTCCTCTAGATAACTACAACTTCGGCAAATCGGCCAAGTTATAAATTGCCAATAATGTTTTATACTGCCTACAATTTTACTTAAATATCAGTTCGCTTTGTCGCGAGATTTGAATCAAGTAAATGGTTAATGCCTCCAGTACGAGCTGACTCTAGTTATTCATGTGTAACAAATTTACAATACAATAAATTTCGTTTCGACCCACTTCACGTTCAGATCTACTTCAGTAAAAAATATATAAATTGTTTAATTATAAATATAAACTCATATAATTATACAAAGTTTCGATCTTGTATTCTTGTGTAATGATATGTACTGTGATTAGGAATTGTGTACCTGTAATACGCAAACACATACGATTAGGAAGTAAGACACATATGGTAATCAAAATTATAATAGAATTTTAACAAAATTTGTTATGGTACGTGTAAATGACGTTCTGCCTGTAACGTGTAAAATTTTGTGTCACTGTGGAAAATGCAAGGGTATAACTAGACTAGATGGATGTCCCTTACGAGCACTTGTACATCGCGCCTCTCGCGCGCGCTGCTTTTCGTCCGCATTTATCAATTTAGACGAGGTACGCCCCGGAAAGTCTCGGCAAGCCAGCAGCAAGAAACTGCAGGAGCCCAAAGTTATCCGCGAAGTTTCGAGTGCAGAGCCAGTTGATTTATCGGGCTCATTACTGCCAGGAAAGAGGGAGGACTACAGCAACAGCCACCCCCCAACGGCGTGTTTTACAAGACGGCATTAATTGCTCGAATTAAATATGCACCTCTCTCCGCGCCGTAATTTATTTCGGTTTCCTGAAGCGCCTTAAGTCGCCGGGGAAGCTGGCGCTCCATGGCATCGCCGTCGCTTTCCACGGACGTTAATAATGAGCCCGCGAGATATTAATTGACGTGGCTGCCGTGGAAGGTCCTCTCGATGTTTTAATCTCAACGGTAATCTCTCTCTCTTTTCCCTTTTTTTCTTTTTTTATTCACTTACACGCGTCGATCCTGTAGCGCAGCGTGTCGTCTCGTTGTAAATCGATGGTCTGCTTTCATCTTCTTAACCGTTTATTATGTTAACATTGTTATTTCGGTTTGTGTTAAATGTTTTTTCTTAACTTGCATCACCATACTTTTATAGTCAATCGCTATTTTTTACTACAACGTTTCCTTCGTGTAGTTCTTTAAATTAATTTAAGTGATTGTTAAGCTCAGTTACCATTGATAGCTACGTTGCAAAAAATATATTTCCAAGAAGAACAAAAGAATCGAATAAGAGATGAATCTCTTTAGTCACAACCACGGCCACGGCTTGAAACGTATAAGGTCCGAATTGGCAAGTGGATGTTAAACGAAGTCTGGTCAGAGCTTACGTCACTCAGGAATCGAGCAATTCGATTGGGACGGACGATAAGAATAAGGAAGTTTATAAGGAAAGGTGCGAACAATGGATGAAACAGCGAGCGATCCAATCAGGAACAAGGAGAATGAAGTACATGTAATCCGCCGTAGTAATCAGTGAAAATGGACTCTTTAGGTAAGACTTCGCAGCCCTGTTTGAATCAGAAAGAAGTGAGAGTTGTACGGCAAGTTTCATAAGCCGCAAGCAAAGATAAGATTGGCAAATAGGTGATTTTATTCAAACAAAATCGTAATTGCAAAATAAAATAATGTATTATGTATTATATATAAATATAATCCGCGCTCCTATATTTGAAGCGTAATCATGTAATAAATGTAAATAAATTATGTCTGCAGTGAAGAGAAAGTTGAAAATAATGCGAAATAAATCTGCTCCCTTTAATAAAATATTCAAAAGCTAAATGTTACGTTTATTTTTAATATAAAAAGCAACAAGAGGAAACGTGGGAACACAATTCGTGCACGGGGACAGAGATGCGCAAGATTCGTTCCTTCCAATTGATCAAATCTCTCCCCAGCAATGGGCGATTCTTTCCCAACCGCGATGTAACTTGACTGCAACGATCTTGCACGACCGCATGTAATCGCTTTTTACATTCACGCGGCGGTTATGTCGGGCCCATTATCCGACGATACCGCATCCTAGGTAGAATCACTCACTTATCCGACACGTTACCGACGTTAACCGAGGATAATCGGGCTCCGGCCGGGATAACGTTCGAGGATACGGACCTTCCGGTAGAGAGTCTCTCTCTCTCTCTCTCTCGCTGTCCGCGTCGGTGGGGGGTTCATCGTCCTCGATCGCGTCAGCGATCGCTTATCCCGGTATGGTACCCCGGGTTAGGCCCCGAGATCGAGTCCGTGGCACGTATCAGCTGATTTTTCCGTTCGCACACGGCCGGTATCGATCCGCGAACACGCACTGGACCATGGACATGAAAATGCATGTAATTAGCTGAAATTGATGTTGAACGCGAACGCGGCCGCGTTCAATTTTAATCGGCTGTCGTATGATAATTACGCGTGGCCGAGCACCCCCGACCCGCATCGGATAAATCATCTCGACCGCTCGCGCAACGATTCCCAGGTATTCATTTACTTCGTATTAATCAATGCGTGAAATTGATTATGGCTAGTCGCTCTCGCCGGTAACGAGAGACGCGGCGCGGTGAAGTCGAGGGAAGATCGTGGGGGACGGTAGTGGCCACGGAAAAGGGCATAGATCGGTTGAGATGCGGGAGGTTTGCTCAGCAGCCGGAACGATCGTCATGCAGTCCTCTCTCGCGTTCGTTCGATCAACCGTGTAATTTTCGACCTTTGCCCATCTGTTCGACAGATATCTGCGAGACCTGGCGAGAACACGAAATCCTTATTAAGCATCTGCTCTTTGTCTTGTATGCATATGATTTCCGTACATATTTTTTGTCTTCTTAAATGTATATATATATATATATATATATATACATATGTGTGTTTTTTTTATATCTGTCTTTATATCCTTGTTATATCTTGTTAAATCTGTCTTATGTCCTGTTAAATCTTATAACTTTTTTTCTCTGTAAAAATATCTGCGTTCGTATCTTCCTCTTGATCTTTTTCCTCCACGATTTTTTAATTTCCTTATCTAGAAGTTTATAAATTTGGATTTATATTCCGTATTTAAAATGTACAAGCATTGCATTATGTAATATTAATAATGTTATGTAAAACTAATTTACATAAATTTTGAATAATTTTTAATGTGAAAAAGTGAATAACATTTTTTACATGTTTCGAAGCGCTAAGTTCGAATCTGCTGCCGAAAAAATTCCATCAAGTTAAATTTTTAAGATATAACATGTTAATTTAAAAATATTACATATCAATTTTTAAGATACAGCATTTTTTTTTAAATAATTTAGGTATGACAGTAATAAAAAAGTAAAAATAAAAAGGCAAAAGAGAAACATTTTCACGAATATGAGACGAAAATGTACTAAGTGACTCTAATATGTAAAATCAATTTAAAGTCACATAAGACTCAAAAATTAAATGCTCAACATTTCTAATTTGTGTGTTTTTTAATTTCAATAAAATTTCATTATATGATTGGAAAAAGCCTTTTCTCATATCTCCAAAATTATTATGGATCTAATAGAAATATTTTGATCGCAGATTCGAGTTCAGCGTCGATTTACTCTAGAAACAATCTTCATGCCTTGTAAAATAGAGATCATTATTAACTGCAAATTGATCGATAAAAACAACCGAAATAAAGGTCCGGCACTAAATGCGAATAAAACCATTCAAGGATGAACAGTGTTGTGCAAGAACATGATGCAAAGTATTCGCGAGATAATCATTTATTTTCGTTTGTTTCGGTTCGCACAACTTCGTTGTATAGTGTCGCAAGAAGAAATCGGGTGAGACTTGTCACGATCCAGCAGAAACGATCGTGAAGAAAAAAAAGATTCGTCGGGCGCGCGCTGAATTGCAAAATTGTTCAGCAAGGGATGACGAAATCGTGTCGGTTCGAACACGTCGCGTTGTCGTGACAGCCGACAGGCATTAACAGCGATGACCTACGCCCTTGAGTATCTTATATTGCTGACGACTCCATCTCTCAAGCAACCGATGTCGGAATTCGATCCGAAACTATTGAGGTAAAGACAAAGATGTACAATACAAATTGAACGACGTGTGTAACGTCACGAATATCATAATTACGGTTTTCAGTTGGTTTTGAACGACTCTTCGAATCTCCGAGAAAAATCTTCGGGAAATGTTGTACATTTTGATGATTTCTTGAAACGCGTATATTGATTTTCTTGCAATATTTCAGACAATATTTCTGAATCAGATCTGACGACTATTTTTATTAAGTAAATAGTACAAGAGATAATAATTTTGATAGTGGCAATCAAACTTTGGCATGATACTGATAATTCCAAAGGAAAGATCAAATTTGATGACTTTTTTTAAAGAGAGCACTACGAGAAAATCATTTCGACATAATACTGTCATCTTTAGTAAGAGAATCTAGAGAAATACTCCAGCACAGATCATTCCAGCAATATTGCAACAACATTGGAAACGTTGCAGCAATGCTACAAGCTTCTTTGCTATATAGACGCCAAAGATAACTGTAGTCAGAAGTCATGACACCACGTAAAAAATAGCTATCGATGATACTTGTTTCACGAAAGCTACTGCAGTCTTCCACTTGAAGTTTTCAAATTTTAAAAGTTCAACTCGATCGAGATGTTTCGTAAGAAATTTTGTAACCTGGTGTCGCAAATAATATCTACAAACACAGCTCCTCGCAAGAATGTTCCCAGCGCCGTCCGACAAGTCGCCAATGATGAATCGTAACAGGAAGTCGACCTCCGACCTCTTCTCTCGCGGTGAATTTGATTCGATCGATCCCAGAATAAATTCCTCGGCGGACAGATCGACGAAGAGCCGATGCATTTCGCGGGCGCGAACGCGAATGGAGAACGGCAAGGTATGTATAGGTGTATTACAGGTCCCGAGCGCGGCCTTGGTTAGAAAATCACCGCTAATGGAATCAATTAGGCGTGAATTAATATTGACAGATTTATTGACTCGCCTTTTGTAAGCGTCGCGGCCGCGGCCGCGCTCGCCGATTTATAATTGAAAGGCAACGTTCTATCTCTCCTTTTCCTCTCTCTCTCTCCCCCTCTCTCTCTCTCTCTCTCTCTCTCCTCCCCTTTCTGTCTCTCTCCTCGTCATAGTGCGCGCGTTAACGCGTAAATGTTATCTCGCGCGTGACAAGTGCGCGCTCTGCGCGAATTTCCATGCGATATTTAATTAAGACTGTGTCCGTTAACATCACTCACGCCCGAATTAACCCATTTTCTTTCGTTTCATTGCGTGGAGAGAGATTGGGCAATAAGTAATTATCTTACGGTATAATACAATCTGCGCGACAGGACGTGTTCCGACATAAATTTTTACAACGTTAAAGTGGTCGTAAAACCTTTCTTTTTCTTCTTTGTCTCTCGCTCGCTCGCTCGCTCGACTCGCAGTGTTTAAATTCGAGATGAGATAATCTCGATGTTGACCGGATGTGATATCACTAATTGTAAGTGATTATCTCCGAATCCTCGATAAACATGACGAAAGTACTCGAGGATATTACCGTGCCGATCCGATGATATGCGGGTCGGTTCGACGCTGTTTACAGCTCAATGCGTGCGGTCTCGGCGACGCGTTGTCGGACCGCAAAGAAATTTTAACGCGAATGCACAACGATCGTGTTTACATTATCGTATTATTTGCATATATTTGCAGCCAGGATGAGCGAAATACTTCGTGTATCGCGGCGGTGCCTTTTTCCTTGTTCATACCAATTCCACGCATTAATTCGACGACGCAGCGCGCTCGTTATCGTTCAAACGCGTGCCTTTGAATACGGCGCGTCGCGAAATTTTTGGTGGGCGGATCGCGCTCGAGTTCCGTGCCACGTCGCACTTAATTTCCCTCCTTTTTTTTTTATTCTCCAGCAATATTATGAAAATGCATGCGTCGGGCCCCGTTACGTCGCTGGGACGCAATATCGTTTGCGTAATTTGTAATTGCGTACACGAACTACATACGGAATTAACGAGCGGGCCCATTAAATTTAACGACCGTTGACTTCGCGTCCGCGCGACTACGGGAAGGTGGCAGCTTTCGATCCTGTTAGTCGCGAAAAGAGAGGAAGCCCCGCTTCCATCTTCGTAACTTGGAGTTTACGCAAGTTCGCTCTATGCCCAATTATTATCCCGACTAGATCATTTGAGACGAAGAGGAAAGTGAACTCGATAAACAATGTTTCCACTGTTTCCCTTCGAGAATCATGAGAAAGAAGTTAAAATACTATCTATATGTATATTTTCTCTATATGTATTGTTGAATAATAAGTTTAGTCACTAAAATTAAAGTGAATCTTGCTTCCTCGAAAATAATACTTCCTCGAAAAAAAAGACGTTTTAATTAAGTAATATTTCTTTAACAAGGTTTAATGTTAAGCAAGCTTTAGCAAGATTTTACCTTTAGTAAAATTTAATATTAATAAAAAATTATACAGATTTTAAGATATTGAGAAAATCATCTTTTTTAAATCCGTCATAATTTTGATCTTTTTTCAAGTTATTTTTTTTAGAGATATGATTTTGACAATTTTTTATAAAATTAATTCACTGTTGATAATTGATAGGGTTGATAATTAATATTTACTTAACTCATTCATAGTAATAATTTGAAATTCATATTTTTTTGTATTTATATTTTGAAATAAGAAAGCGATATGATATGTGATACTATATACTTATGCTTAAATATGTTATGTAACATATCAGAATTGTTGCTGCACTTATAATAATACAAACAGATGCAGCAGCTAGCATCTAAGAAGGTTGTTGACGTCTTTCGTTTACAGGCACATTTCTCTCTCTCTCTCTCTCTCTCTCTCTCTCTCTCTCTCTCCCTCTCTCACTCTCTATCTCATTCACTCACTCTCTCGTGCGGTGAATTCATCGCGTCCAATTAGTAGAATCTCAGTGACACCCGGTGACGGATTTTAAACGATCAAAGACACGAACAAGATAGACTTATGAGCGACAAACTGAACGGAACAGTCACTGTATATATCCGTTCCGTATGCGAGACACGATCGAATATTTCACGATGCGTCTTAAATCGCGGGCTACCGAATCGCCAATTAAAGCTCCAAAGTGACAGCTCTCGCTCTCGAACCTCGAACGATAAAGAGATTTCGTTGGCAAACATCCGATATGTATCTGAAGCATCTGATTTGGTCATTAGGGATTCTCTTCCAAATAAAATTTTTTTCTCAAGAGAAACTAATTATATGGATTATAAAAGTGAGATGGAACGTGCACATCAAATCTGTTCTTTTCAACTATGCTTAGTATGTTTTTTATGTTTTTGCGCTTTTTGTCTTTGTTATATTTACATATAACATCTATGTGTATTCTTGCTCGGGCAAGAATGAAGACACACTTCTGTCTTGTAATCTTAGCCGATTTATACAATTTTAATAATTTGTTTAAGTGCACGTGTATAGAATTTTGAGAATCGCTATTAGCGTGAAAAGTATTTAAATCTCAAATAAAATTAATATTTAGTTCTTAAAGTTTTACATAAAGGTTTATTTAAGATCTTGAAGATTAGAATTGGCTCAATGCCTAAATAAAAATTTACAATGAGTTTTGCGTTTAATATAAATTTTCTAATTTAGAATATCAAATTTTTTTTATAGAATATAATTTTTTACTTATACTTAAGTATAAATAATTAAGTTCGGTTAATACTGGTATAATTAGAATTTCTATATAAATATTTCTATAATTTCTATATAAATAAGTAAATAACGGGATGAAACAAAAAATGAAAAATAAAAATAAAAATAAAATAAGAAATGAAAAAAAGAATTATTCATTTTCCTTACATCGAAATCTCCAATTATTATCGAGCTCATTTTTCTTCTTACGGAAGACGTTTTATCGCATATCCTTCTTCTAGTTGATCCATTTTTACATCGCGTTATCACCATCATTATAGCCAACCAGTGAAGTTAATAATATTCCGGTTTCTACTTAACGAGCATTAAACAGCCACCGGAGAAGCTGATACACGAAAGAAGAGACAACTGCTATCTCGTCCATGCAGATTAGTGATTTTTTGGGACAATCCACGAAGGAAATGACGATCGGTATTAGGCTCTTATCGCACATTAGTACATAGACGTCGGCAATATTCTTTCCTGAAGGAAACATTAACAAGAAATTTTACGAGTTTTTAAGTTTTGTGTTCAGAAATTTTTTAAAATTATTCGGAAATGTATATTACTATAACCTTCCGCAATTCCCACCGTACACACAAACTGTTTATTACAACTGATATTCTTTATAAATGAAAACAAATGCATCGCTTATGGACCATATTCGCATAGGAAGGATCCGCTCAGCATCGACGCAAATGATTTGCATAACTATCCCTCTTCCTCTCGCTGAAGATATTGCCGAAAAGCTCGTCTCGCGTTCCCGGTGTATGCAGTAGCCACGTCCTGAATTCGCATGATTCATCGATCGATCGTACCGGCCGAACTGCTCGGTATGGTGTTCCTCGTTGTACTTCTCTCTTCTTTCTCCCCTTAATCCCTGATCGACGAGTTAACGAGATCGACGCCGTCGGCGCTGGACAAGTAAATTACGCGAGATTTCTCCCAAGATTTTCTCAAGGTCCGCTAACGGTCGACCATTGCTAACGGTTAGCAATGGGAATTGCGTTCGAAGGTCGACACGAAAGATACATATGTTCTCTAGCTCTTTTTTCTTTCCTTCGAGGATCTTCACTGCATTCGAACGAAGCCAGTTGTCTCCACGATCGTGGCAAATGCAAACAGTGGCTGATATTCATAGTTGGTTCTTATATTTAAAACCGTTTCAAGTACAGTCTTAATTAACAATATAGAAGCATCGGATTTGACGATCTCCCTATTTAGCTTCAAATGCATTTTTTAATTATAAATAAAAATTCAACTTTTATATAATTGAAAATTTTTTTACTAAAATTAAAAATATGAAAAATAATTAAAAATCACAAAAGGATATCATGTGGAAGTAAAATTGAAAAAAGTTATATTAGTTTGAATTTCGCGAGGAGCCAAATTGGCTATTTCGATCCTTCTAGTGTTAAAGTGACATAAGTCAATCATAGTTGATATTCATGTTTAATTTTTATATTTAAAACTGTCTTAAATTAGTCTTAAGATGTCAAGAACTAAGTAAACCATATAACATCTTAAGAGATATTACGTGCAAAAAACTATTTTGCTGCCCCAGCTAAAATTATCGTTGTTTTGTGTATCTGATGGAAAATTATATATCATGCGCACGGAATTTATAGCACAAATTTAAATTCTATCTCTATCATCTATATGATTAGATCTAATACATATCCAATATCATAGTACTTGCTAGAAATTTATTTTATCTATTTCATCTATCTATTTTATCTATTTTATCTATTTTATCTAATTTTTTCGTATATTATACTTAGATCATTTTCGCTATAATTGCAGATCACTTTTTTGAGTGTAGACGGTCTTGAAATAAAAATGGCCGATATTCGGTCCTTATATTTAAGACTATCTTAAGTATAATATTAAGATATCATGAGCCAATCACAGAGCCAGTATAATCTTGAAACCATCTTGTTTAAGATGGTTTTGTAGCAAGATATGAATTTAATACCAGTCAAAATATTCTATACAGCATCAATGTAGTTCGTGACATTAGAAGAATCTTATAGTTTAACTTTGATACTTGAGAAACTTTGTTCTTTTTGCCTCGACGGCTGCCCATCTCCTTCTTGAGCTAATTTGCAATATCTACGATATGAGGAAAATATGTACGTAATTTCTGATACAGCCCGGTATATCAGAAAAACCAGTATTGCACCGCCGGCAGTATATCCCTACGACATCGGAAGGGTTAAGTGGTATGCCAATGTCGACCTTTCCATGGTGTTCTTATTCGCGTGCTTGAAGCAGCACACGGCTCGCTAGTCTCTCCTTCGTGCGTTTTAAATTACCACGATCCAGGAAGAAGAGCGAAGCGCGGCGGCTGTCACCTGGGGTACCTAGTTCAGGTTGCTGGACGATTCACGCGGTAGCCAACAACCACGGGGAGACAAGAGAGTCCAATGGAGAATGTGAGACGCGGAAATCGACGTAGGGAGAAACGGTAACCCAAGACGCGGGCAGAACTAACAGAAGACGTAGACGTCCCGCAGAGACGACAACTAGCCGGGGAACTAATCACGGTAGTGCCTGACGTCCTTAGTTCATCACGAGACCCGGGAGTAATACATACCGGACTGGCCACGATCTCGAACTAATCTAATATACCAAGACCTCGACGTTGCGGGGCAACAAGGACTTGCTCTCTTCGCCGTATACTCGGTACACCTAGCGCACGATAACACCACTTTCTCGACAGTACAGTCGACGAAACCAGTCCACTTACGCCGGGATGTTATTGCCGAGATGTCGATTGCGCATATATCGAATATAATCCAATTGCCAGCGAAAGGAATTTCAATTTCCGATGATCTGCGTTCTGCTACTTTCAATATTAACTTTTTTTTTTTTAAATCTCATCACTGCTTATTTATTTATCTCTACATACGATGTATATTTTCATGACGGAAATTATGTGTTATACGCATTTGCTCAAAGTTAAGTATTCAAATTGAGGAAGAAGCAACAAACATCAATTTGCTTCAGGCAGAATTCGCAAAGTATCGCTGGATATGGGATATTTTCCCCGATTCTTTCTCGCGATTTCACGCGTTACTCACGCACGAGCACAAGTGTTAATTAAGATCGACGAGCTCGTAGGCTCGGGTCAGATAAAGGCCGGAAGAGTCGCGTTCTAACAGAGAAAACGTATTATGATCGTTAATCGAGACGATCTGTCCGAGAAGACCGACGAACTAGTTCTATCGACTGTACGCGGCAAAGACGGGGGATATCTACTTAAACGCCCAAGGACAATGGCCGAGCTACCTTCGTAGTGAAACGCTATACATGATCATTTTGAGCGATATATTGCCTCCGTGAGCCTGGCTGCTGGCAAAACGGTAAGAGAACCTTTCGTGAGATCGAGATAGAGCTTATTGTCCCGGAACGATGGCCGGCAGGTGTGTACGCTTAACAAATCGACCAACGTACGACAGAGATGGAGAGGACATTACCCCACTCCACCTGCTACCCTTTTTCTCACTTGCGATACTTGTTCGTCGCACGCTGCACGATGCTCGTTAATTATTTCCCGTCAGAAGCGTTATGTAAGCGTCTAACTAGTTCAAGCAAATAAACAAAGAAAAATAAATTCGGTAAAACATAAATTAAATATAAAGTTCTTAAAAATAAAATTCATATTTAACAAAATGTTTTAAATATAAATCTAATTAAATCTGAATTTTTTAAAAATATATAATATGTTTAATGGAGTAATCTTTTAATAACTTCTTGATCTCGTCTGATTTTAATTTAAATTCTTTCGAATTTTGTTTTAAACGTCTAAATATATTTCAAGATAATAATTATTGTAGCGTAATTAGATTGATTGATACATTTACACAAGACTCGCGAAGTCCATTATTTATCGATTCCAAACACGAGTTATTGATGCGCATCTATGTTGTGATTATCGGCGAGTCGCTTCTCGATCAATCGCATAAATCAGGATCACGTTACGACAGCGAAAAATAGCCCGGTCGGATATGCCAAACGTGTCAACGGCAACGAGTGATCCATATAGCGATCGATCCCGAACAACTCTTCTGCTTTCACGATAACGAGCCACCGTCTATAAATCATACTTCCGTGAGCCATCGTTTCCGCATAGAAGCCAGCAGCTCGTTTCGAAATTATCTCCCATGTTCTAATGACTCGTTTCTTCATCAACTGATAGTCAGTCGCGATAGAATTAGGAATTGACGAGATGGCCAGGGACAGGTTGATTATCAAAGTCAAACGTTCAGCAACCAAAGTTTATCAATGAATTAAAAATGTTCAAAAAAATAGGGCATTCATTAAAATAAAAACAATCAATTTCAATTTACGGTACACTTACAGGTGTACTTGTGTCAGTGCAAAGTTAGCCGATGCTATCCACAAAGAGACATAAGGCGGGAAACATCCGACTCGTCTAGCAAGCAAGAAACGCGCGTGAAAGGCGATCGTCCAGCTGCGCTCGCACGACTCCGCTTCGGATAACACACGCTCGCGCGAGAAAGTTACAGTTCGCCGTCGTGGCAATTTGCGAACGACCACAAACGGCGCGTTTCGCCACAACGCGCGTATGTACAACCATCCTGTACCTCGGCCACCGCCTCTCTCGCGATGAAAAACACCAATGGAGGAGACTGCGCGCCGTGGAGAAATCGTGGAAAAATATCAACGCATTAGCGAATCGAAATTCCCGTATTCCCATCGTCATTAATAAAAATCAAATTAACCTTGCAACGTAACGAATTATTTTTAATTTATTTCTTTTTTCTAAATATAAAGCTCCTTTAAATTGCTACCTTAAAATTGATTTTATTCTTTGGAGGTCGTGAATTTTAATTTGTTACAAACATTTGATAGAGAAACTTATTTTTTTGTCGATATAAAATGTAACCGATTAATATATTAATTTCTAAAGTAACGCGAAAGAGAGAAAAAAAAGGAATACTTGACATGTGTAAGAATCACACTTAAAATCATCGTATTGATATTTGTGAAGTAAATCATTAAAGACGTAGTTATTCATGCGTATCTCGCAGGCATATCTCTCATATAGACGCGTGTATGCAGGTAATATAAATATTTACAGTGCAGAACTTGGAACTGACAGCAAACGATTAAATACAATCGTGTGAAATATTGAGTGTCGGTAGTATCGGTAACTTATCGTAAGTTTGGTCACTTAAGCGTTCGATAGGAACAATGAAACATTCGGTGGTAAGTGCGACTAGAGGACAAGCGGTTTCCGTCTCGTGGATGAAATACATTACAATAATGCAAGAAAGTCATTAGGAAATATCTTTGATGCTGTGCGTACAATCGGTCGTATATCGGGGACGCGATCGTCGGTTCCGCGGATATACACCCGACGCATAATCGCGATGATTCGAGCGGACAGGTCCGGACCGAGTATTCCTTTTGCGGAAGCGTATTGTGAGAGCGTAGAGCCGCGTACAGGCCGCGCGTAGAGCGACTTATCAAGCGGCCAGTGAACCAGCAAGGAACGAGAGATGACTTGTGCATTACATAGTGCTCGCACTATGCACTAGAAACAAATCGATGCCGTTGACGAAGGCAACGTGGAAACTTATCGGCCACTCGCGATGGGACCTCGATCACAATCGTATAAGCTCGGGATGAATCAGATGACCAGCATGTTGTTTGTTTAGAAGTTGAAGAAAAGTCATATGTGTGCATATGTGTGCACAAGAAGATCAAACTAGGAAAAGATAAATTTGTAGAATATCGTTGAATAATAATCATGTAAAAATTATTTGTACAAAGAATTAAGAACGAATTAGACCAGTTGTTTCTTGTTTGTTTAGAAAAAGAATCCCATTATATATGCATAAAAAAGAAAATCAAAATCAAAGTAAAATTGTGGAATGTGCTTGAATAATAATCGTAATGTCAAAATTATATGTATAGAAAATTCAAGATGAATCGAATGACTAGCATGTTGTTTGTTTAAAAGTTAAAAAAATTGTATTGCATGTACAAGAAAAAAAATCAAAGTTAAAAGAAGGTGAAATTGTAGAATATGTTTCAATAATATAATCATAATATAAAAATAATACATAATAGAAAATTCAGGATAAATCGGATGACCAGCATGTTGTTTTGTTTAAAGGATAAAAAAATTGCATATGAAAGAAAATCAAAGTCAAGAGAAGGTGAAACTGTGGAATATGTTTGAATAATAATCGTAATATAAAAATTATACGTATAGAAAATTCTTCTAATATTATACTCAAACGTTATTATAGATTTCTGATAGTAGGATTACAAGAATTTTTTAGATTATTGCATATTAAAGTGAAAGGTTTTCCATATTCATGTCTCTTTTATTGTATACCGATTAGTCTCGCTACTACAGTTACGTTTTAAATCTTGCCAATTGCAATTGAGAGACCACAACATGTGCAAAAGACATTGCTCTTAATAATGCGCCTTAATCTTTCAATGAGGCAACCCCGTTGGGCTTTCATGATTGAAAAGGTGCGTTGATTGTAACCGTACAAGTAGATCAACGTTGTTCGACTAGGCCACGTAGATTTAATTTGCGATTTGCGTGTTAATGATGCGAACAGCAGATGAGAGACAAAATGAAACACGGCGATGATTCGACAATTTTCTCGTCCTGATTTTATTGTCAATGTTTCCGGGAAACTTCAGTTAGACGCATGTAGGTTAATTTTACTCTTCCTGTTAATCCTACCCATATAAAGTGACTTGTATGCACAGTCAATTTGCGCAGTTATGTCGATAACGTGTGGATTAGATTAAAGTTGTTACAATACAAAGTCAAATATGTCAGAGAAATTTTGTGTATAACAGCGGTTTTACACAAACTGCTAATGTATGAGCCACTTGAGGTTCTATAAAGTGCCATGTCACATTGCACTCATATCATCAACAGTCGTTTATTGTCGATAGTCGCGTACCGTTACGAGCCTCACTGGCGTAGCCAGTTTCGATTACGTTATAAAGTGAAGCGGTAAAATATATTATTTCACAAACGACTAGCAACATCGATACTCGCTTGGTGGACGATACACCTAACGAGCCGATTATTCACGCGCATGAAGATCGAATAGATCAGCGAACGATGATGTAGTTGGCGCATAGATCAGTGTACAATGATGCGAATAACTCGTAATGTTAAGAGTAAAGAAATATGAAATTGAACAAATGCGAAAAGCAATCGAAAATAGAATTATAATGCTTTATATAATAAATAAAAAGTCGCATGTGCAATTACTGCGATTAAGCGAAGAGAATATATTGTTAACTTATTCCAAAAATGACACAAATAAAAAATAAATTATTACCATGAATGAGTTATACAAAAATTCTTCTGTCATGAAAGGATCATTAAAAATACATTAACTTAACTTCACGATTTGTCCGCCAAATAACACTTGTGTCGATTTTAAGGTTTTTCAAATTAAGAAATCATAATACTTTCTGTAAGAGAGTAATATAATGAGTTGTATCGCTTTTATAAACAAAGAGAAGAAGCTGCTACAAAAATCATTCAGAGTTAAGACAGTTTTTGATTAATGAAATTTAAAGAAATTGTTTTATTTTGAATTTAGTTATTTTAAAAACTAGTAATATTTTGAATTGTGTGTTTTAATGAATTGTTCCAAATTTGTTATAATTTTAAAAAATCATCACAACTCATAAAAAGATGAGTTTTTAAGAGTTGTGAAACAAAAATGACAAAAATGACATTTGATTATGTTTTTAAGAATATATATATTCTTTTTGTCGACATTATTTCATTAGTCTAATAATTTCCGTTTAGGTTGAAAAATATAGTTTTCTTCTTTTCTGAAAACCTTCATACTTGCGTTGTGCACTTTTGAATTTTATACAACATGATATGAGCTACATGTAGATTAAAATTGAATAAATAATGTCATAAAACTATTCAAAATTACTTAAGATGATCATTTATAATTTACAGGATCAAAATTTCTATTTATAATTTTATAAACAGCAAAAAAAAAGAAACATTTGAAAAATAAGAATATGCAACACATTAAAACAAACATACACAAATTTTATTTATACAAAGTATATAAAATTATAAATAAAACTTCATCTCACACGTACTATAGATTGTTTAAAGCAAGATTTAAGAACTATTTATTATATTGTCGGAAAATATCATGGAATTATGTATATATTCCTATTCGAATTACTCCAATTAATACTACAACCAGAAAAATCCCACATTAAGTTTAAATATCTCTATAATTACATATTTGCTTCGATATTAATGCACAACTAGCACTTTTCTCCGTTTGCCTCCGGTATCTGCGATTGAAACGCCCGTTGATTTTGCAGTATGCGATGCAGCACTGCATCCGCCACGAGTGTTTCTCTCTCACGGCAAAAGGAGAACTCCGTAATTAGATTCATGCAAATCGGTAAAGGTGAAGTTCCCCCCCGGGACATCCGACAGAAAATTCGTCCTGGCGCGGGCACGTCTCGTCGCGTCGCGTCCCGTCGTTCGTCGTCCTTAAAAGGCGTGTCGCTCCTTGACCCGCGTTGGCGCTCATCCGTCACGCTTGTCAGCCCTCGAGATACGCGCATCCCGTGTCGCCCGATGCCGACGTGTACGATAAACCTCTCCGAGAGTGCACCACGCCGCGCGGACATATTTATGAATCCGCGAATGAAAGTCCGCAAACGCGCGGAGATACATAAATAAGAGCTCGAGCGAAGGTATGGTTTAAGGGAAGTATTCCTGCTATCCGCTTAACTATCGCGAATTAATGTTTACAACTGGTAATCACGTCCAAAAAGTATGAACGGATTTACTATAAGAGCGCATTCAAGCATTTCCGTAACTTAAACCTGAGAAAATTATACATATATACGAAAAGGACGACTTTGCTGAAGTATTTAAAAATTTAGCTATATATAAGTACAGAGTTGAAAATAATTTTGTTGAGTCATCACAACATACAGGATGCTCTAACTAATTATCAGAATATAACAACTTTTTGCGGAATTACTCATCATACTTGAGATTCCTATGATACCTTCCCATACAGCACACTTTATTCCAGAGATGTTCCTGCGAACGTTCTCAGAACGTTAGGACATTCTCAGGATGTTCTTTAAAATGGTCCCATGGACATCTCTGCTATATGGGTAGTAATTATTTTAATCCAATAAAATTATTTTCAGATCTAGCTAAAAACTTTTAGATAGCTTCAGTAAAATCATTCGTTCCATGTTTATGTTTTTTATTTCTTAAAAGTTATTTAATTTCTTTCTTGAAAAAAAAAAGAAATGAAATAACATTTTTCGTAAGTTAAGACAACAAAGTAATACACATTTATGCAACTACTATTAATAATTCACAAATTATTAATAAATTAGTATAAGTCTCTTTACTTCTATAAAAGTGTACTGCATTTTTTCAAGAGAAGGAAAAAGAGAGCACCCAGTGTTAACAGTTATATCCAATAAAAACACTCTTTAGCTTTCATCGCGGTCCTAAAAGAATGTTCCGAGTAAAATTTCTATTTGAATCTTGACACGATGTTGACAGTACGCTAATTAAAGATCCTTTTTCTTCGAATCTTGTCACAATATAATTTATTCGCCGCGCTGAAAAGTACCGACGCGACGTGATGTCGTGCCGCGAGCGATCGTGAGCAACATTATTACTATCGCCTTTACGGAGTAAGTAAATTGCGTCTCTTCGTGGTCGTATCTTCCTGGCAGACGCGTACGTAACGGGAAGAAGTATGGGGCCGCCCGTCTCAGATAATTCCCCGCGCGTTTGCAAACGCAGATGCCCGTTATGGTGACAGGTACGCAATGTTTCATTACGCGCCATCACGGCCGATTATGAGGCCGGGCGAGTAATTGATTCGGCACGTTTAATTTAACGAGAATTGCGCCGGGATGGACACCTCGGCGTTGATCGGCGCCCGCGAGAAGGCAAGTGCCCGTAATGGTTGTAATTTACTAAAACGGGACCGGCGGACCGACCGAATAAAGCACCTGAGAACACGGTTCATTAGTCACCGATCCCTTAGCGTACCCGTTTCCTTGTGTTTTTGACCGAAGGAGTCTTTCTTCCTACATATCGCCTGGCGAGTCTGACTTTCCCTTGGGAGACGTCGAAAAATAACGCGAGGCATCAGGTAAATATATGTTGGCTCATTAATATTTACATCGTTTGCTGTCAAATTTCCAAATTGTTAAAGAAATTCAATCTACTTTTATGTAAAGTGTATTCGAGTTATGTAAAGTGTGTTTCACGATTCTGTATTTCGTGTATACAGAAAGATACATAGGTTTAGTTAGATACATGTAAATCTAAAAAATAATTTTGTTTTGAATTATTAAAATAATAACGTTAGAAATCTCAAGCGTAATGTTGCAAAAAGTTTTGACAGTTTAGCAACCAGTTTGAGCGTCTTATATAATTATTTTAATTAACTCGATTAACAAGATTATTTTATATAAAAGAAATATATATCTTCAATGAAACCGTTCTTTTTGTACAGGTGTCTAGATTGTCGGCTAAATAAATATATAAAATATATCAGAGAGAGAAAAAGAGAGAGAGAGAGAAAGAAGAATCCGCACAACAGATAAGACACATAACATTAGTTAAACCGCGAACGTTTCCTTTATCTCAACAGCAACATTCAAGTCTGCAAACGTCGTAATAATCTTGTTGCAACACGCCTCTATGCATCGATAGAAAAGATGTTCGGCGTATGCCGCGAAGATTACGCCACTGTCTTCGAGCAAGTCGATGACCGATCGCCGATCGCTTGTACCTCGTGATTGAACCAGCTTTATAGGTACACGCTCGTACGTCCACCCTCTGTCACGATGTGTACATATATATATATGTATATTCGTACCAGGTTCAACTCGTCGCGATCGTTTTGTATCGCGACTTGCCAGTGTCAAGCGGTTATCTTGATTCAATAACTGTTAATGTCATCCGGCGATTGTCCGCCTCGGCACTTGTTCACCGATGGAAAACCGTGCCTCGTCCAAGGCGCCGTACATATCTAATTATAATAAGAATAACAGTAACATATTGTGTCCCGCTGCATATGGCGATGTACATGATCGAGCGATCGCTATCGATTCTCAAACACATACATAGATTATTTACCGATACGAATGTGCAACTATCAAAGTTCTTTTCTCTACTTTCGTACATGTATCTAAATTTAGAATAACATTTAATAGAATTTTTATTATCTCTATAAATTCACTTAAAATATTAAGATGATGAGACAATAAGAAAACAAATTACTACAATTATAACAAATTACTAATTGTAATTCTTTTGAATTTAACAACAGATTGGCTGCGTCCAGCAGAGAAAATTAATCAGTTAGCGCTTAGTGATTCTTTAAGTTGGTTTTTGCTTTTATTAAATCTAAGTGTAGGAACTAATCGTGACTAAAACACTTGAAATTTAATCATCCAAGACTTTTATTAGTAATGTATATCGAATAACAAATCGAAGCAAAGCTTTTGGGAAACAAAAAATTCATAAATCGATTCTTTTTAGATGATAAAATCGAGTGTTATGTCGTGTAAGGCCACAGATTTGTTCGCAACGGTCGAATGCCTTCCGTTTCGGTTGCCTGCCAAGTTCGCGAGAAATCATGCGGAAGATTCTTCTTTCTACCGTCGACAAAACTTCTCTTCTCCTTTCTTGTCTCATGTCACCGGACGTACGGACGTCGAGCGGACTTAGCGCGATTTGGCGTTCGCCGAACAGCAAACGCGAAATCGTCCAACCGTGGTCCGCCACACAAGTCGATCATGTCTACTCGCTATCGCGCAGCCGATTCGATAATCGAGTCACAGGTATAAATTGCGTTATCCATTCACAGAATTTTACGAAATATTCAGTGAGCGGCTGAGTGAGATTCTCCAATTTATTGCAAATTGCAATTTGCATTCACGCACGTGTTATCAGATAGCAAAGAAAATTTTGTGCGATATGAAAAAAAATAGAGTTCTAATAAAATTCTGAGCACTTTTGAAATTAGTTTACACTGATAAGTTAAAGATACGCTTTCAATGTTTCAAGAATACAAGATACACAGAAAGAATAATTTTTTTGCTGAAGTATCGAAAAATTTAGCTTGATAAGGATATAAAAATAATTTTATTAGATCATCAAAATAATTATGTAACTTAAACGTTGATGCAAATCCTGCAAAAAGTTTTAACATTTTATCAATTAATATTTTGAGTATTTTAATTATATTGACAGTTCAAACAAAATTATTTTCAAATCTGTATTCTGAAAGAAAAATGTCAATTTATTGCGAAGCAAAAGTTATTTACATTTTCTTTGATATTTATTGAGTAATGAAAAAATTTTGTGATGACAAAATATACATATTTCTGTAAAATATTTATATCTCATTAATTGTAAAAAAATAAAAATAGATGATCTATTTAAATAAAGATTATTTCAGTGAAATAAATGGTATGTCTCAAAAATGAACTTTAGAGTATCTTTTTCTCAATATATCTAGTTAAATTGTCAAGTACTTCAAAACTGTTCTTTCCGTTTATATATTCCATGCGAATAAGAGAAAGCACATAAGTAGGAGTGGCTGTGCATACTGCTCGTTACTGCATCAGCATTGTCTGGACTTTCAGTAATTTCGCAATAAAATTAATATCGTCACTTATTCAATTCTCGAGAAAGCTTCCGCTTGTAGGTACCACTAGGCGAAGAGGGACAGGGGACACGAGGGACACACCGGTTCGCGCGCAAAACTCGCGGTGTTATCGACGCGAGCGTTATCGCTGTGCGTATCTTCCGCGGGCAGCGGCGGTCGTTCGGGTGGTACCAATTTGTCGTATCTTTATCGGGCGTCATCTGATGGCGATCCGACACCGTCGCTCGGCTGAATGGCGAACCTCGCTACCTCGAAGTGACACCCGGGTACAATGGGAACAAAGCGGCGTTCGCGTCCTCGGCTGGTGTTTTGTTTCATTCCGCCGGTGGACAAGCCGTGTTATTTGTCATGCATTTTGACCCTCGCCGATCTCATCTCGGACATTTTTCTCTGCCTCGCGCGTTCGTCGCGAAATCATAAAGACCGGGGGCTCGCGGGAAGAGACGACTTTCGCATCGAAGGACAAAAACCTGTGCCAACCGGTGAAACGCCTGATGCGAACGCTGTAGGTTCTTGGGATAAGAGATCTCAGATCTGAGCTCATATTGGGACAAGGGTTTCGAAAGATTACAAATTTAATTAATGAGACATAATTGATAGGACAAATAAATCAAATTCTAATCTGATTTTTTATTCTAATAATATAAATTTTTTTTATATGTATAGACGTAGCTAAGATTTTGTTTAGAAGAGAGGGGAGTTAAATTAGAGTTGAGTCTTTCAAATTCCAGAGAAGGGGGTGATCGAGTGGTATAGACTTATTTTGTTTTATATTATTAGATATTTTTAATTAATTACTAGCAGATAAATTACAATATTACACTTATTTAATTTATTAATTTACTTAATTTTTTTCTTAAAATTGTAAACTGACTTTTCAAACTGAAAAAATTTAGATTTTTAACTTTAGTCGTCTTGGATTTTCAGAAAATCTTTTTATAACTTTCGCTTCTAATTTTTTTCCAAAATTAATTTCTCGTGAATACTCATCACTCAATAGTTTTAATTACTTATGTTTGTTTTTCTTGAAATTTAGGGGAAGGTATATATGCTGTCCTAATTTGTACGCCCTGTTTGTATGTAAAGATATATATTTATAAATTCCAAAATATTCATTCCTAATAATTAACACTAGAAACGTCCGAAAATAGTATTACATTAGAACTACTATGAAGATACTATTTGGCAATTTCCTATCCTTTTCAATTAGTGGATATTTTGGTACATATATTTTTGTATCGTTAAAATTTTTGCATTATTTGATATTATTTGTTTTTATTCATATATTTTCAAAAAATTCTGTATTGTATTTTAATGCAAAAATAAAAAAAATTGAAATAATTAACGAAGTCAAAATGACGCGTCGCGACGGTTCTAGTGTTTATCGTTTGATTTTAAATCAGAGCGTTTTCAATGAAAAAAACTCAAGATTCTTCCGAGAAAGAAAGCTACCGATGATTTGAAATGAGTAGGTAGCTGTCGGTCGTTCCTGGCGATACAAGGATTAACATTCCGGGAGCGAAGGCGCGCGGCGTACTTACATTCTCAGCACCGAGTTGCGGCTTAATTGGCATATCAATCCCAGATGAACCGGTAGATAAGTGCGCGAACGTTAGACGAAGAGAAACATGGCCATACAAGGTCTCGTAGGTTAATAAAGTTGCATCCACGCAAGTCGCGATCAAGCGTTTCGCTTTGTATTAGCGTCGCCTCCGGTCAAAGATGAAAAATTAAAAGGTATAGTATAAATTGTTCAATGCTTGATAAGGTGCAAAAGTGTAAAGAATTTGTCATCTTCTAGCACCTTTGGCATCTATTACCCTGACCTCTTATCCTCTCCTGTACATCATTCTGCAAAGTTCCGTGCTATTTTCTCCTATCTCAGTCAAATATTTTAATATGCTGTCTCCTTCTGTAATTTCTAAAAGCCTCCTCTTCTTTATCTTCTTTTCGTGTCGCGATTGCTCGTTTTATCACATCATTCATTAAGCTAGTAATTTTTTAGATTTATTTTGACGAGACTTTTATTTTTGTGATGATTGTGAAATTTGTTGCGCACATGAATGTTTATGGATGTGTACGATGTGTTTTTATGTATATGTGAGTTTTGCCTATTATGTAGAAAGAACAATTTTGCTAAAATATCTGCAAACGTAGATAAATACTAACAAATCTGAAAATTTGTTGGACTATCAAAATAATTATGTAGGAAATTCAAGCATGATAAGAGCAATAATGCAAGACGTTTTGATATTCTAGCAATCAGTTTAGGCAGCCTATATATAATTATTTTGATAGTCCAACAAAATTATTTTTAGATACGTATTTAGCTACGTTTTTAGATATTCAGCAAAACCATTCCTTCTGTATATCTGCGGATGCTTGTGTATTCTTGTGTTTGCATTAGTTTTTACGGTTCTTTGTGATACCCAATTTTCATTTTTTAGATAGACTTTATAGCAATAATTTTACTGGTGCCTCTCTATTTATATCACGTTATGTTTCTCGTGCATGGAAAAAACAATTTTTGCTGAAGTATCTAAAAATTCAATTAAATACAGATTTGAAAGTAACTATTATACCATTCATCAAAATATTATATACGGCGCTCAAACATAATGAATAATACTGCAAAAAGTTTTGATATTTTGTTGACTAATTTTGCGTCCTACATAATTATTTTGATGATGTAACGAAATTATTTTCAGCTGTATATCTAGCTATATATATCAGTAAAATCATTCTTTACGTGTATTTTTTCTCACCTTTCTGCTTCATAACTTGGCTATGTTTGTACAATAAAAATACTATTATTATTATTATTATTATCTTTAACTTGATATGTCAGACGAAGTTAAATTTTCTTATTACAGTTTATAAATAAATCTTTTGCGAAATTAAAGCCTACAACTAATCGTCTAGAAACTCTAGAACGCATGATTTTTTACATGCTGCGTTTCCCTAAAAGAATCGTGAGAATATTAAAGAAAGAAGAATGCCATCACGATGACTAATTCCGCAGCAACGTATAATTGCGTCGACGGAATCGTCGGACACCGACGGGAGATTTCTCGATGTGTTCCGCGGCGTACAATCGTCTTGCCAGCGATCGCATCGGGCGAGATAGACCCCATTAGGTGGGATAATAACAAAACGATTAATTTGCATCGTTCAGCGGCGCAGTCGGAATCGCGATTACACGATTCGAGCCATAAACGTTCTCTACGGTAGATCGCACTACTCGTGTACTATCCTCGCGGCAGATCGATATCTCCGCGAGCGGTTAGCAGTGTCTGTATATCGATATCGCCCGCGTGCCGTGTCGTAACGACTTTATAGCAGATACCTGGACAGGTGGGGTCGATACATGGTTTCGCGATACACGATATCGGAACCGCGAATCGGTGAAACTCGTTCGCCAGTCGACGGTTTTTGTCGCTGTGTGCAATTTTTATACGTTGCACGGCGAGCGACATGATTAAACACCTCGGCGACAAATATACGTGTATTTCCTTCGCGGCGCAATTACGATCGAGCGGCGCGCTTGTGATCTTTTTTTTTTCCCATGTTCTTTCTCCTCGATTTATCACGTACGACGCCGCGACAAGTCGTCATTTCGCAACGATCGCGCGCGACCATGTTGCGCGCGAGAAAACGAGCGTCAGGAAGCGGCCTTTCCTCGCAGTGAAATTAGGAAAAGTTAGCAATTCATACAAATGACTCGCTCTCTTAATTTCCCTTTCTCTCTTTCTCTTTCACCGCGATGCTACATGTCGAGCAATCATTACGCTATTTGAATGCCGATTACGGAAACAAGTAGAGACATTCCCTGACGGAGAGAACTCCCCCGTTACGTTACGGACTCAATTCTGTTGTATACACGCCGCGCAGGACTATATCATTCTCAGCGTTTCGTATATATCTCACTCGCGAGAGGATAATTGACCTTCGCCCCGCCGCGCCGTAATGAACCTCCGCGAGCGATTATACTTGGCCGGGACACGCCGTGCGTCCAAGACTCCCGACACCTCTAAGCCAGGGCTGTTTAGCGTGGCAAGTGGGTGAAACGTAGGGACGTTTACGCGCACGATAGGCACGTAATGACCGATCGCCGAGGCGTTTTGTTGGCCGAGCTAAAGCGAGAACACAGGGCCGGGCGTGTATTTTTGAGTAATTACCGCTATCACGCGACGCCGAAGGTGTTACTTGGTTGCAAAGCTACGATCAAAGCTCTACCCCCTCGCCTCGCCTTTCGTGTATCAAGCGGAACTGGCTGATTCCCTTTCCCTTTGAGGTCTATCGCTACCGTAGTCCGTATACTCCTCTCTCATACTCGTTCTCTCCTATTTCCTTACTTCCCCCCTACGATCTCTCGCCCTTGCCTCGCCGTATAGACGGCAGTTAAGCGAAACTTGGAAACTGGTAGTTCGACGGTCGCATGACTCCGATAAGCGATTACACCTTAACGGACTACCACCGAGAGGCTCTAACGACCGGTTGCCTCATTGGCTTCTCACGACATTGACCGTTTTTCACCGACAAGAGTTGAGCACGAGAGATTGACGCCGATCGAGAAACACAGAGCGCGATTAAAAGTGTTATCAATCTATGGATCAATCGATCGTTTCCATCTTCATTATATCGTCATGGTAAAACTTGTTATTGCATTTCTAAAAAGTTCGATATAAGGAATTTTGCTGTGGAATGTAAAGTTTATTCTTTTGTGTCTATTACAAATTGGATTGACGGCCTCGTATAATTTTCCGCGAAGAAACCGCTCGATTCTATCAACGCCGGATGAGATCGCGACCCGCAGCACCGAAAGAATTCTTCGGGAATCTATCGATAGCGCTCTACCGCTAATTTACGATAATGAAAACGCAACTGTAATGAGATCACGATTCAATCCTCAGTGCAGATGGAAAGAAGGCGCGTAACGGATGGCGGTCTCTCCTCTGTTGTGGTTTTCCATGGGCGGTCACGCACCGTCGACCACGCCGCAAATCCGGTACTGCGATATCGCGCGCATCAGCATATTCGTGCAAATTGATCGCACTCGGCATCGGGGACAAGGGCTCCTCTCTCTCTCTCTCTCTTTTTCTCTCATTCAAGGATAAGGCGTCGTAATCTTTCGGATCTCAGCATGACCTGCAATCGCGACAGAATGACCCCGTTTCGTTCCTGCACGTAACCAAGTGATACCTACACTTTTTTTTGCGTATTACTCTTTCCAAGATTTAAAACAAGTTTCAAAAGTGTAAATCGTTTGTGTCCCCCGTGGGACACTGAAAAAGAATAAATTTTGTACTTCATAGCAAAATTCCTTATATCAAAGTTTAGAAATGTAACAAGTTTTATCATGACGATCTAAAAATGGAAACAACTATCATCTATGAAATGATAAGAGGTCTTATTTTTTTATTCACGCATATAAATTACATAATATGTGTGTCTTCCAACAAGCGACACAAATGATACGGTGTGACATAATAGCTCATTATATCCTTGTTGTTTGCCAATGTTAAGCAAAGACATCACTGTGTCGCTTGTTGGAAAGCATTATTATATATATTTTAATCACGTGATACACTCAGATCATATGTGTACTCAAAACGGTACGCATGGCTATGTAACCATCACATACCTATTTAAAAATATGTTAGGAGATAAGATTATATACACTGACAAGAGAAAAGAGTGATATTAGTTACAAAATATTGAGTGAAATAATTTCAATCAAATGTTAAATAAATATAATTAAAAATAATCTTAAAATATTTAGTAATTATTATCAAATAGTTGGTTACATTATTATGTTTGGTAAATAGTGATATATACTTAGAAAAGTAAAATTATTTTCGATCATATTAACTGAACATTTCATTCACTCAAAGTGAAATTCTTTCACTCAACATTTAGTAACTATTACCACACTGTTTTCAGTATATACTGTAATTATACTAATTATCATCCACGTATCAAGAATATATTCATGTAGTCGAATTCGTTACGAGTATACAGTTACTAAAAAAAATCATAGTACAGTTTTAAATCCGAAATCAATTAAGTTTGTAGTTATAAGAGTTATTGTACAAATACACGTGTAAATAAAAATTATTGTAAATCTTACACATGTACATGTAAATCACGCATTCAATAGCCAAAAGAGCTATAATCTCTTTCTTTCAATGCAAACTAATCGAAACGAACAGTCTAGTTATAAAAGTTCGTGTTTGTATCCCAAAATCTAATTATGGATGAACGTATACGAATCCAAGCACGTGCGGCTCCTTAGTGTCTCCTTTCACTTTCATCGATCCTGGCCGCAGGATGATCTCGGCGCGGTCGAGCGGACACGCACGGTCGCTTCTGGGGAAGCTTCTTGGGAACGAATCGTCCACACGGTCGAGATACCTTCCGCGCATTAATTTGGCAGAGAGACGCAAAGCGAGCAAAGGGAAGTGTCGCCGAGAGTGAGAAAGAAAAACAGCCGATCCTCAAATATCGATAAGCTCGCGCGTTCTTTCACCTATCTGATATTCCTGAGTGCCTACGTCCTTGCCGTGTCCTCATCGTCCTCTTCGTCTCTTGTCTCCGATTCTTTTGGTACCTGTTCACCAGCGAGCGTCACGCTCGGTTGCCTTGTCGACGGCATCTTTTGTGCCGTCGAGCGTCATAATGACACCAGACAAAAACTGTCAATGCTGCGTATACGGCGTATCGGCTTCCACGCATGCATTAGGCGTGTCCAAAGTTTATAATGCGCTACTAGATATTTTCTCGTACGCGCCGTGACACCTGAATCCGATTATGGTAATATTATCACTCGGCTATGCAATGTCCATATTTTATACGCATAATTCTAGTACATAATATTGGAATGATGTACAAAAACTTCGTCGGCGATATAAAAATACCTAACTATATTTATCTGTACATATACAATACTATTGAATGTGTAAGACAAAAAAGTCTTTTCAGGTTTTTATTCTATAACAATCGATTTTTTTGTTTTTTGGAGAGTCAACTTTGGTAGAAACTAGTACTAGTAATTATAAAATTAAGTGCTGTGCTTACGCAATTGCTAGAAAAATTTTCGAAAAATAAAAATGTTTTTCTCATCTTAAATTATATAAGACAAATATTCTTAGATCTCTTCTCTGTTTTTTTTCTATCGTAAAGTATATTGATAGATAGATAGATAGATATTCTTATTAAATAGCATTTTACTTGTTCATTGTCGCGTAAAATGGCAAAATTTCCTGGACAAAAATAAATTGACTCTTTTTCTACTTCATTTCTACCGATTAAACATCATCATGTCGGCAAATAGTATACTTCAGAACCCAAGTATTCGTTGCGTGACCGCATCGATTAGGAGGCGCTTTTACTGTAATTCAGACGACATGTTCTAAGCCAATTTAACAGAAAGCAATAGTGATCGAGCATGCCTAGTGGTTGACGAAGCGAGGTTTCTCAGACCGATCTTCATACAAAGAGGACAGTAGTGTGCTGCTGGTGGCTTCAATAATCAGAGACGATTACTGTCGTCTTTCCTATATTTTTTAGTGTCCCCTTTCATCCGCTCGCTTGTTGCCGCGCGTCATCCGATTCTCTTCGCCATCCGATGAAGAGAACGCGAGAAAAAGAGAGCCTTATAAAAAGGAGAATAAATCTAAGACGACGGTCTCGCTGAGTTGCCAATCGTTATATGAAGGAAATTCAAGCCATTTTGATTCAAATAATGATAAAAAAGGATATCGAAAGAAAATTTGTCGTAAATACGTACTATAATAATATCATATAATAATATAAAAAAATGACAAAGGTGGCATTCGTAGTCCGTTTTTATTTTAAAATAAATAATGTCTTAAAATACTATAATATGGCTTTTTGATTGTGTTTATTTCAAGATTGTATTTAAGATCTTATGTAAGAACCGATTATGAGTATTGGCCCAAAACATTTAAAATAATTTTCAAAGGAAGTACTAATTAGGGAGTAATGATTTATACTAGTCTCGAAAAAGAAATTGTCTGTCATGTCGTGTGATATTTGGTTTCGAAATAGTTTCGAAATTTATTACGACAGGGATATTACGACAGTCCAATTGGACAAGTGATGACTCTTAGATATGCGGCACGGCAAATCAGGACTCGCTCGAATCGCTCGCGGTCGTTCGGAAGCGCCGTATCGTTAGTCGAAGGACATTTACGAGTGGTTTCGTCAACGTGGCGAACGAGCCAAGTTCGCGATAGCGAGCACACGCAGACAGCCGGGGCAACCATTTATTTATCAAACTGAATTACGAGAAACGCGACGTCGGAACACGTTCTCCTAATAAATTATCCCGCACCTCCACCTGCCTTCGGTCAAGTCATATTCCGTAATACTTTCGAAATCGAATTAATTGTTGTGAAATGACATAGTACTGTAGTCTTCGCAACAGAGCTTGTACATATATTCTACATTTACGTATGTCACCAATGGCTGTGCGTGTACTAGTAGTGAAGATTAAATATAAAGTATGAATTATAGGTACATATAAATTCAATACAATTTTAATTGACTTCCGCATATTTCTGTATATTGAAGAAGACTCAAATTCAAAGTATTAATGTTCGTGTTTACTTCAATTTTTTGACAAAAACAAAATACAAGGAGAGATTTTTGCTAAAGAATCTAAAAATTTAGTTAAATATAGATCTGAAAATAATTTTGTTGAAATTGACCATCAAAATAATTTTGTAGGAATTTTAAGCATAATAAATACATGCCGCAAAAAATTTTGACATATATTCTAGCAATAATCAGTTTAAATGTCCCACATAATAATTTTAATGGTCCAACAAA
Source organism: Acromyrmex echinatior (assembly GCF_000204515.1). The sequence continues at coordinate 505,537 of NW_011627021.1, forward strand.
ATTATTTTTAGATCTGTTTCTAACGAATTTTTAGATTTTTCAACAATTATCGTTTTTTCTATGTATATCCTAAGTTACGAATTATACATAGGAAGAATGGTTTTGTTAAAGTATTTAAAAATTTAGTTAGCTACAAATCTGATAATAATTTTGTTGAACCATCAAAATAATTATATAGGACTAAACTGGTTCCTAAAATGTCAAAACAGCACTGTTTATCATACTTGAGATTTCTACATAATTATTTTGATAGTCCAACAAAATTATTTTCAGATCTATATCTAACTAAATTGTTAGCTAAATACTTTAACAAAATTGTTCTTTCAATATATTTTATCACGTTATAAATATATAATTTACGCACCAACAACCGCGAAGGCTTACATATAGATATGTTACTTGGATTTATTCCTGGAGCTACAAATATTACTATTTTATTTTACTTTAACGAATATCATATTTCATATAAATAGTATCCATTTACTGCAACATCTTACGGTTGCAAAATTGATCAAAATCCTCGTGTGGCATTTAATGTACCAAATCACCGAAGCCTGAATGCAGCATTGTGTCCTCGACGACTGGCTCCTTTATCCGTTGCATCGAACAGCGGATCGCGACACTCCGTTTCGTGACATCGAATTACCTATGCAATGTAATGTCAACGATTTTGACAGTCGTGCTGGTCCCACCATGATGAATGAAGGTCTCGCGAGATAATCGACGTTATCGCATAAATCTTTCGTGTCGAGCCCATTGTAGACGACTCGCTCATTGTCGTCCATATTGATGTGGTCGAGAGAAAGAGAACTGATCGACTCAAGTGAGGTCAGATGTCTATCGTCATGGAATTGAGGCGAATCTGATTCTCATTCAGATTCTTCAAAACTTTCGTGCACTTTACGAAATTTCATTTATGCATCCAAGAAGAAGTTACGTCATACTTCGATTTTCAATTTCAATCAGTTATTTTTCAATTAATTCTTATGATCGACATTCTTACGATCAACTCTCAATGGATTTGTCTGCCAGGCTGTATAGAGATTTAACGCCATTATCTAGCGACATGTGTACAATTAAGAACCGATATCGGTCTGAAAAAAACGACCTCTTCGACATTGGATCGGTCTATGATTTCTGTTTGAAGCTTTCCATACTTCAGGTTATTACTTCTATTCCCAGAACGCGAATGTTAGATGGTTATCGTCGACAAGGAACGAGCAGACACCAAGGTTAGGCGCGATCGAGCTTAGCTCTCTGTCTCTCTTCCTCTCTCTCTCTCTCTCTCTCTCTCTCTCTCTCTCTCTCTCACCCCCTCTGCATATCGATTTAAAACACCCGCAGAGCGCCTTACAGTAACTCATGGCGAAATCGCGTTACGGCACCCGTGCCTCGCAGATCATCTCTCCGCCCGCTCTCCCACCCGCCGCTCGTTCCGGGACGCTGATATTAACGACACCCGGTAGATCGTAACTTTGTCACCCAACGAGAGGGAACGGGGTAGCGCTTGCCCGCCCAGCTAAGAAGAAGCGGCCTTAAAGGGCGCTTTAGCCAGCGCGCCGCCAGCTAATTGCATGCATTTTTAACGCCGAGACGTCTTAATCGGCAAGCTGTATGATGGAAACGCGTGCATAAAGCTTTATGCTCGGGGCACCCTGGGGGAAAACGATACGAAGGGATCAGGCGTATAACCGGCGAACGGAGTGTCGTCTAAGGGGTGAAACGCACTGGCGATAACATTTTAGCACTGTTATATCATGTGGTATGAAGAATACTTGTTATGAAATACTGCAGCGGTGTTTTTCAGAATATTTCTTATCAATTTTAGAAATAATTCATATACATATTTTCTTTCGATTTAATACTTTTTTAAACGTTTGATTAATCTCAGAATAGTCACTTGATTTTTGTTAATGTAAATGATTTCCTCGGGTGTTTTTACATTCCAATTAAAATCAGTATTAACAATAAATATATTGTATGTTACTGATTATTTTTCGATTATGTATTTAATTATAATTTTCTAAAAAAGGTATGCAGAAACCAAACAAATTTTAAACAGAATAAGCACGTTAATCTCTTATTATGATAATATTTCTAAAAATTAAAGATTTTAATTAATGTAATATTTACTTACAAGTTTTTGACGGAATTGCATATTTAAAGATTCGTAAAGAATAATTGTTAAGAAAGAACAAAAATATTATAAATAACATTCATACAAAATATTTCACAATTTATATTTTTGCGCCGCTGAAGTATAAAAACACCCCAGACTATTCCAGAGTTAATAAATATTAATAATAATAAATATTAATATGATATTTCTTCTTTGGCGCGACATTGCGCAAAGATACATCTACACTAACCGCGAATAAAAACAAGAGGTCGTTCTTGACAACAGAATTGAAAATTAAATTCACTGAAAAAGTAATTGCTTTTCCACGAATGCAAGCGAAATGACGTGAGCTTCCCACATCTCGAAACGACCGGTTTGTATGCTGATTGTGTGGCAAAGAATAGCGGTGAGTTTGGCGACCTATATAAATCGCGTTTCCCTCGCGTAAATGTCTGAGAGAAGGAAGAGGACGGGGAGAGATTTAACGGACGTTGATGTATCGACGAGATCCGCGCCTCCGCTGCTCGACGTGGCCATCCACGTGGCGTGATTAACGCCGCGCTGTCGTCCTGGTTCTTCGCGGAAGAAAGAGAGAAAGAGAGAAAGAGAGAGAGAGAGAGAGAGAGAGAGAGAGAGAAAAAGAGAGAGAGAGATTCGCGAAGCTAAGGATAACTTTAGCAATGATGGTCTCACGGCTTTCGATGTCGCCGTATGTAAACGTAAATGCGGCACTCGTTCTCAGATACGACTAACATCACGCCGAGTCCTTTACCCTCGACCACTCTCGTGTCCGTCGCCACCGTTTTATCGACCTTATTACGTCGCTACTTGGCGCGAGTTACACGGCTGAATGTCGTATAACGTTAAGGCCCCCGTACGGATGTCTGGAGATCCGGTTTCTCGTGCCTCGTTAACTTTTGCTACGAGTGAGACACGAAAAATCATTGATATCATACATATCTGAACATATTATTTTATATACTTTTTTTTATTTTATTTATTTTTACGTTTGGAAGATTTATTTCTTCAACACATTAATTACATAGAATCTAATATATATTTAATGCCTGAAAGGAATTGAATATGATACTTTATCAATTATGGAAAATCGAAAAATAAAGATTTTAAATGCTAACGTTAAGCATGCAATAACGTTTAAATCATACAATCATCTATAAATGTTTATATTTAGGAACCCATTTATTTATATAAATAATATTTTGTATAATATCAAAGATTTTGCTTCTTGTTTTTTTTTCTTATTGTTGCGTTGAAATACATTTATTATTTATATCATTTTTAATTTTATTGTCTCTAAGAGAGTATCTTATTATTGTTATTATTGTTATTAATATAAATGTGCCTTAGATATTTGCAAAAGTTTATGAAGTTACTTAGATGTTACTATAAAATTTTTAAATTATATGTGTGTGTATGTGTGTGTGTGTGTGTGTGTGTGTGTGTGTGTTATTGTAAAGTTTGACTCTGCAATCATATCAATTTCCTTAATAAATTTTAATAAATTTAATATTGTTTTAATTATGGAACCTAATAAAGTAAGTATTAAAGTATCTATTCAATTTAAATTTGACAGCTAAGGAATTACAAGATATTGTAATAACATATAACAAAAAAATTTACAATAAATTCTAGTAATGTCTAATAGTAACTCTAGAAATTTTTACAAACACTTAATCATACGCTTAAAGTAATTCATCTTTTTAAATTTTCAATAAATGACAGTAATAAATTAACAAATAAAATAAGTAAGAAAACACTACTATAAAACAGACAAGAAAACGCTATAAATATGGTTAAATATTGGTGTCTAATTATTGTAATATTCCTATGTAAATTTAATTAAAAAAATACATCTTTCAATTACTCAGTAATTATATGATTCAGTTAAACTGCACACCGATTACTAAATTTGCAACGTAATCATGAACTAAAATAATATGTCTGTTCACGTTGCTTGAAATACATAAAAATTTTTGCACTTAAAAATAAGATAAATATATGTCGGGTATTAAAGAGAGAGAAAGCGAAGTGAGTGTTGAGTGTGCAAAAAGTCAACCAACACAAATAGACCTAATAATATTACTAAAATTAAATTAATCGCCGATTTGATAATAATACTACTAGTATCTTAAAACACTATAAAGAATTTATTGAGAAAAATAATCAAACTAAAAGATTTACAGCAAAGTTGACATAAAGATATTGTAAATAAATATCGAGAAGCTGTTATAATCCTTGCAAAGAATTATATTGCGATTATTCCATTCACCGTGAAAATTTGGTGGAGTTTATGCGCAGAGGTATTACACCTACATCTCAGAGTGAAGGCGCCATGAATCGCGAAAACAACGAAAGCAACGAGCGGACGCGCGCGAAATGCTTGACGAGGTGTGCTCGCCGGCAGCCTCGTTCGCGCTCATTACTCTTTGGCGGCCGCGTCATTTGTCTCCCGAGGATAATCGACGAGTCGGGGCGGAACGCGAGCGCGTTCGCTCGCGCCGAAGCCGAACGAAAGAAGAGAAAGAGAGGTGCTACGCGCTACGGCACGAAAGTAGATGCGAGAAAGAGCGAGATGAGGCTACGGACACGGATGTACGGTAATGTGGGTCTGGGCGCTCTCTCCCGACTCCTGACTCCGGAGTGAACGAGAGCGGACGGCTCTCGAGGAGAACCCCGCAATTATGTAATCGCTGTGTCATTGCGTTAAAGTAATTCCATTAGCTGACGAAGGCCCAACCGACGCTGCCAACGACGACAACGATGTGCGTCTCCGTGTTTCTACATACGTACGCATGTAGGATGTACCATCAAGGTACCAGTCGCGAGGTCATATTCTCACCTTTTCACCTTCTTCCCTCGCGGCATGTCTCCCGCCGACAAGTTGATGGCGAGTCAATTGTATTGGCGATTTTAATGCGCCGCCGTCCAGGCGAGTCACGCCGGACTGAATTCGCGCAGAGCGATCGCGGGAAGCAGCTTTGATTCCGATCCCGCCGATTTCGTCGACAGATCGGACCTCGATCAAAATAACTAAAGATCCGAGTAGCCGATTGGAAGCCATGCGTCATGATGTAGTAAATTTATGTTTAATATATGATAATAACCTACTACACACGATTAGGTCATAGGTATCTTGCATATTTCTTCAAAAAATTAAAAGCATTAAGTAATTAGTTGTAATATTTATAGTTTAAAAGAAATTATTTATTTGTTATTTAAAAAAAAGACGCAGTCTCTTACAAATTCTTTTTAAAAATATTAAAGTATATGTAAGAGAGAGAATTACTTAATAATTTTTGGGTATTTATCTCGCAACGCGAGATACAGATTACTAAAGTCATCTATTGGAAAAATAATGAATTTCTTTTTACTACACCTAATATAATTCGTCATAATATTTAATAAGACCATGTACATATCACGTACCTAACGTTTCTTTTTTACCTTGAACTATAATACAATATAATACGAAGTCTTGTATTCTTTTGTTCCACCTCAGCATGATTTCACCCGACGAGCCGCCATCAGGATTAAACTGCGCGAGAAGTAGGTACACGGCGAGCGCAACGGTCACATATTGGACTTGCGTGATTCGAATCGGCTTCGAAATCGGCCGTCTCGAAGCCCAAGCTCTCTCTCCGCGCACCATGGCGTCCGCGATTAAAATCTCGTCGGTCGGCGATGTCACCTATGTCTCGTTGCGCGCGAGTATGCGACGATGGAATCCCTGACAGGAGGTCGCCGGATCCTCGTGCCCCTCGGTGGCGCATGAATCACCGACGAGAGAGTCGCCGCGCGTCTTGTCGAGGCCGGGTGGAAGGTGACAGCTGTCAAGTGGCTGCTATGTACGGCGTGTGTAGGTGGTACGTAGGTCCCCACGTGGAATCCCGTACGCAATCGTCGTACACGTCCGCCTGTCGCGACACGGACACGACACGGACGTGCCGCGTGCATTGGCGCGCACGCTAACGTTATCCTATCGGTCGAAGATTGGGAAGATCGAGGATCCGGATCGAGTCGATGAAAGGCTTGGTCGAATGCCTACCGTGTCGAATGTACGGTATAGATGGATAGGCCTGATTGTCTACGGTCAATTATGTCATTCTCAATAGGAGTCTAAAGAATGCGAATGGCTTTCGGTATGTGACTGATGATATGTGATTAGAAAAAAATACGATGCTTCTTTCATAGAAGATTCAGGTTAAGGCTAGGAATTTTGTAATTTTTATTTCGTTACTTTAATAGAGTCTATTCTCGAATATATTATAAATTTTTCAAATAGAACTGAAGCTTTTGTTCAGAATAACACTCAAAAGAGACGTAAAATCTATTGAAGTAAGAAAAGATTGCAGTTAAATAAGTAGGAAAATATCATATTTGTAATATTTATTGGATATAAATATGAAAGTGCCGATTATATTTCTTTCTAATTCTGTAAAGATTAGTATTCTCATTAGTCATTTCATCTTTTTCTAATAATATTTAATGGCATTGTATCTTCTAGATACGTACTATTTATAATGATATAGCATCTAAGAAAATTACATCTCAGGTCAGAGAATACGATAACATTTAACGAATCAATACACTTTTAATGAGTTTACCATTTCAGGAGGGCAAAGTTCAATAACGTACAATTATAACATTGTTCAATATTTATTTCTTTTTTTTTTTTAATATATATAACAGACATGACTTTCACAAATGTTTGACACAACATTTTCCGAAGGCGTGTATTTTTATTGGAATAGCTCGACGGTGAAATTCATTATCCCGGTTCGTTATCCCGTCCACCTGTTCCGGCGCCATTGCACGCACATGCACGCACATGCACGCATCCACGCACGCCCGGCTTGCCTTGACCCGCGGGGCGTGCGAGGTGCCTCGAGGGGATGCTCGTCGATCGCGACGTTGTAGCCGGGAATTAAGGTACCGGGTGACCGCGCGCGGGCTCTCGCCGCTTAATAATACGCTCGCCGCGGCCTGTCACGCTTATTTTTAAATCGTCGGCAATCGGTCGCGACTCGCGAGTCTCGTTAGCATAAGTCGAGCCTCTCGACTAGACGACACGACGCCGCGCCGACGGGAAACGCTGCGACGGCTGTGATGCAATGCGAGCCCGGCTCGCGCGAATATGCCCAGCGGCCATAACAGCGCGTTTTACGAGCGTGGATTATGCAGTTACGCTCGATTCGCGACGTACGAGTCCCTGTCTACGAAGGCGGAGAGTACCATCATTGGGTACTTCATGGAATATCTGCCGTTTGTCGCGGAATGATTGATAGACGGTTCATTCGAGAGCGTGTCGCGTAATCCTTTCGAGTTATCCCCTTGTTCCTGGTTCCGCGATAATATACGTGAAATTTGTAAATGACTGAAATCGGATTTAACATTGAACTGCACTGTTGGATATTAAAGGAACAATGGAGTAACTCAACCTTTTGAATTACGTATGACATATTATTATTTTTAATTTCCATATGTATCAAAATGTAAATCAATTTATTTCTATGTAGTAATTTTGATCTAAATAACATCTATTTTACGCTTTAATATGATAATAAATTGAATTTGAGTGAAATTTAATATATTTTCCCAAGTTAAATTGTTTAATTCGATTATTTCGGATTAACGACATATTGAGTAGGAGTAAACTTATAAAAATATTAACGATCTATAAAAATACAAAAATTACTCAAATTGAGTATAATGTGACATTATAAATATAGGCCTGGTTGTTTCAGATAAACTATATGATAATTTATCTATTAGATAAACAAAAGTAAAAGAGTAGCATAAGAGAGTTATAAGACAGTGAACTGAAGTTTATCAAAAGGTGGAACAATTCAGCTTTAACGATGTAAAATAAAAGTTTAAATATTTCTGGATCTTTTCCACATTTCTTGAAAGAATATCAAGTGTAATTCTTCTCTTTCTGTTCAATATAAAAACAAGTGATCAGGAAGAGTTGATAATGCTTTATGAGACGTAAAGCATTAAAGGTCATCGTGCTATTTATTTAATGTTAAATTAATTCTCTAATAGTCAAGGAGAACTTAACTCACTACCTGCAATAAGTTTCACAAGGATATTATCATATCGTCTGTTTATAGGCGTAAACTATATCGTTATCTCGAACGTAGTAACGCGAGCCCTTCTCAAAGTGGAAAGCGAATTTCTAGATTAGGAACGAGGTGGAGAACGCGCGATAAGCGCGCGCACGAGATCTGGAAGCGTTCCACGGTGGATCTCGATGCACGATCCTCGGCGATGCACGGTTTGTTACCGGTACCCGATCTCGCGAAATCGCCGTGATCCGCGCGAGGCAGAGTCGCTGCACTTTGCGGCCACGACCACTGCTGGATAACGCGTCACAATGGCGAGGCCCGGCGTGACTGGCGTTAGGTGTTGGCGCGTCTATCACGGTCGCGTACACGGTGCCACCCGGTAATTTAGTGCCGAGTCCGCAGTCGATTTCTCGAAGCGATAAAACCACATGAGGCAGGGACGAAGGGGGACAAAGAGAGAACGAAAGAAAGAAAGAAGGAGCGAGAGAGAGCAGCAACGAATAATTCTGAACTGAATCTATTTTACGTGGAAGAGAGAAGCGCGAAAAGAGGAAGAGAGAGAGAGAAAAACGAGAGAACGGGCAAGATGAGGAAAAGGAAGAGAAAGAGAGAACGGGCAGAAGAAGAAGGTGAAACAAGATAGCGGATGGCTCTTGTATCTCGACGTTTGAATCGAGCGATGCGAGACGGACATGCCGGGCGCCGTCGTTTCATTGCCGCGATTCAACAGTAATGACAGAACCGTAACTAGAGAGGCATCTCCTTGCTTCTCGTCGTGTCCTCCTTCTCTCATTTCCGTGCACATTCTATCGCGTCGGTTTATCGTGAGATGCCGCTAGATAATTAGTCCATTAAGAAATGTCTCAGAGATCGAAGGTAAAGTCGCAATAAAATCGTCACTTTTTCCCGGGACAAGCTGGCAATTGAAATTCCCTTCCTATCGAAAAGGCATCATTCAAAAGAGATAAAATAGTATGAATCGTTCGACACAATCTGCGATTGTTATAAGAAATAATGAATTTTTATTTCTCAAAACCCAAGTAAAAAAATCAAGATTTTAAACTTACACACACATGATATTTCTTATTCTTATTATTAAAATATTTTTTCTCAATGCTTGTTTATTGATATATAGACATATACGTATAGATATAGATGTATTGCTTTTATCAAGTTTACGAAAAAAAATCTCATTTGTATACTATTTATATCAAATACAAATTAACTGATTAAAGAAATAAAAATCAGGTTATCAGAAAGTTGTTATTGTACATTTTCGCGATATTTCTGCATATTTTTTAATTATGCAGTAATGTATACAACTTGCATTTTTATTTCTCTTTGCAAATGGAATTTTCGCAACAATCTGGATATACTTTTGTCTTATCTTCAAGAGTTTCCATGTATGTTCCTGGCGGACAGAGAATGTAAGCCAAGGGACATCTAAAATTAATAGAAAATTAACATCTGATCTCTGAAGAGCACTGTACTTCACAAATTGCTCACTTACGGAAGTGCCGTCATTCTAAAGTTTGTCCCTTCTGAGAAACATTTTACTGTACAACATTCGCAGGTATTAAATGTCTCCGTAATATTTTTGGGACAGTTCTCTAGTAATATTAAAAACATAATTATAGATTCCATATGACTTGAATAATTACAGAATATAAGTCGATTGTATTAACTAAATAAATACGATATTGTTTTCTATAAATCAAATATAAAAATGTTCTTGATTAATTACAATAATAACATAATTAATTATAAAAATATAAGATCTTAGACAGGAGGAACATATATTTAATATCTATGTATTTGAATTATGATATATAAATCAGTGACACGCAACCTGCCAATTAATTTTCAGCAGCCCATCGGCTTATAGTTGAAAGTTATATTTTTCATTTTATGTAAACTATTAAAATGATAACATTATGTGTAACAGTTTAACAGTTTCATTTGAGACACACTTAACAAAATTTTTAAGAATTTATATTTGAAATATAGTCTATATTTTATAAATAAATGACATGTTTGTAAAAATATTTGATTTTTTAAAATCTATCTAGCTTTTATCACTACTTTGATTATACTCATGATTGTTTATTTCATTACTGATGATTAAATTACTGATTTATTATTAAATAAATAATTTTATTACTCTGAGATTAAATTCAAAATTAATTATTCTGATAATTATTTCTACACAAAGTACAGTTGTGTAAAAAAAAATCTTTAAAAACGATTATGAAAATGAATAACTGAAATAAATAGACAGATAAAGAAATTATATTTATAATTTCCTTATGATATGATGAAATTTTTTATCTGTGTACTTTATACTATATTATAATAATATATAAATTCTAACATTGTAATCAATCTACTTAAAAAATCTTTTTTATTAAATGACACACAAATTTATGTAATAAAGGTAAATATAGTATACATAATTAATAAAATTACGTACCAAATTGTGGAATTTGTGTACTAAAATGAACCAAGATGAGAAATATACACAATAATCCGAAGTGTTTCATCTTGCTGAATTACGTGGAATGAGCACAATATCGAGATGCGAGTACATCTCTTAATATATATATAATCTATTTTCTTGAACTTTGATCTTTCTGAATAGATTAGATAATGAGAAAGTTCAGATCTTATTAAATCAAATCACATGTAAAGAATCTTCGCAGATATTTATATAATGTCAGCATTAATAGATGTGGATTGTGCAGGTTGCACTTTTTTAGACTAATGCTTCATCTTTGAAATAAATTTCAAAATAAAGCATAGTATTATATTATGCAATTTAAAGATAGCGATATAATAAACAAGTTCTAAGTAACAAGAATAATTGTAAAACTGCTTAAACTGTTTACATACATATTAATAAAACTCAATTTTGATAGAAGGCTCCATAGAATAAATCATAGGAAGGTAGAAAGCTAATGTTATCTAGCAGATTGTTGGTGTGTAAGAATAATATATATTCAGAGATAAAATAAAATTATAAACATTTCGACCTTTATTATTGGGTCATCTTCAATGTAGATTTGAAAAAAATTCAATTGTGCAAATTAAAGCGTATAATGGTCGCTTACTGTTTCGTCAATAGATAAAATATAAAAATTGTCTGTCGTATTTAACTGAATACTCAAACAATTACATTATCTGCAATATACAATAACATGAAAAATAATAAAAGACAAAATACTAATACAATAATTCATTAAAAAGCTGGATAAACTTACATTACATATTGATGGAAATATTGGATTCTTTACCATGAATTATTGTAAGAAGAATGAATTTTCCAAATTTTATAGTTAATATGCATATGTTGTTATTATAATTTGTTTGACTTTCTGTTTCCTTTTATTTATTATATTATTTTTCCTCGCAAAACGATAATTTTGTTTTGACCTCTTCACTCTCGAAATATCTTACTGTACGCACGTTTCTAAATTATCTGACCGTCAATATATAATATATAAGTTTATTCAGCTTTTTAATGAATTATTGCATTATTATTTTAAGTTTTTTATTATTTTTTATGTTATTGTATATTGCAGATAATGTAATTGTTCAGTAAGCTTTTTCTAACATTTTTTGAACTGCATCTGTCGATAAGTCAATAGAACTTAATACAACAGGAAAACAAAATTCAATAATTTTTCAATGTATTAGATACGGTTATCATAGTGGTTGTTCAATCCTCACGATCGTATCGAAAGCCATTTAAACCGATCGTGATCTTGGTAAGACTTTGTGCTAAATCAATCCGTTCGTCAGTACCTAAAAGAACTCGTCTTGTCGATGGAAATGACTCATGCAATTGACGTTGGTCAGTCGCGGTTGACTGCGTCGGTTGTGAGATTACCGTTTCACGATTCATGAAGAATATGACAACCATGAAGTTCAGTATAGATGATTAATTAAATGCTGATATTAGCGTCAATGATTAAGTCAGGTATAGCCTTCCGCATTTTGATCGATAAAAGCATCACGATCGTCAGTGAAAAAAATTTGAATTTGAGTTGGAAAACAAATTTGCAATCTGCGTATGCAGAAATAGTATTACTAAAATTATCTATTACAACTTTATATATATAGAAAGGATTTTTGCTGAAATATTAACAAATTTTAACTAAATGCAGAGATCGATAATTTTTTTGGACCATCAAAATAATTATATTTGACGCTCAAACCGATTATAAGAAAACTTTTAGCGGCAAATTTTTTGCAGCATCGCTCATTGTGCTAAAGATTCAATTATTTTCAGAGAGATTTATATCTATTAGGTGTTGGAATTAATTCGTAGCGTTTTTTAATGAAAGAATGTTATTTATTTCACATGAGCATTAAAAAATACATTAATGAAAGTACTTCCCATCACTTGTAAAACGCTACGAATTAATTCCAACACCTAATAATAAAGTTTTAGATACTTCAGCAAAATAGATACTTCGTTTTTTTCGTGTGCAATACAATTCACATAAATATTATAAGTTATTAAAAAATTGAACACGCTGTTTTAATTTTTACTATTATAAAATCATCAAATATACGTATCTAAAAAAAATCATTTACAATCTTTCTTTTCAAAGCATTATCATCTTGCTGTTTCATGAATATACAGGAAAATGTTCACGTTATTTTGCACGGTTGTCCATGTACCTATTTTTCGCTGTCAATCGACACTTCAGCCGAACACGGCGAGACAATGACGAGTTCGTGCGACGATCATTTAGCTTTTACGACCGTGTACTTGCGCCGAGATGATATTCCGCGTTACACTTCGTAGAAAGCGTCTATGACACGAAAGACCGAATCACGAAAGACCCCCTCGTCCTACCGTTATTTCGTGCAACTGTCATAAGAACTCTGTCGTGATTTCGTGACGGTTTTACCGCTCTCTCTATTGTCAGGCATCAATGAAGTGTAACGACATTATACATGGGTGACAGAAAATCCCAACGGTCAATATATTTATTTTTAGAGTTTTTATTAATTTATTATTATTTTCATTCTTTTATATGAGAGTCTAAATGAAAAAATGGATGAAATGTTTATAAAACAAATATATAAAATAAAACAATGACTTTAAAGTAACTTCTATTGTGCAACTGATATTCTCAGCCATACTTTAATATATATAAATATATAATATCTGGAAGCACAGGACGACTGTCACAACTGACGAAAGCGATGTCCAAGTATATATATATATACAAAAAGGATATAACTGTGCGAAAGGCGCGGTGATTGCTGGAATGGAATCCGTCGTGCACGACGTTCGCCAGCGAGGAAGAGAGGAACGGAGAAAGTATCCTTTCAGCGAGTACAAGCCGTGCGATTCTTTTTCCTCCGCTGTGTCTCGTCCATACACGGCACACAGAAACTAATAGTCCAGAACGCGAATGCACCACAGCCTTTACGATGCGCGGCCGCGTTTACGGCTGTTTTTCCACGGATGTCGTAAACGCGTAGCGACCGGCAATCCGGCCCGAATATAAACCGCGGGATCGACGATCGTGCTCGGTGACACGGCCGGACGATCGCTCGCTCGGCAGATTCAGCGAGCGAGCGAGCCCGTGGGAACGCGACGCACTCCAGCGGGATCCGCTTACGCAAGATCGGGTACCTGACGTATATGACATACGGGGCGATTTAGGTGCCAATGCGAGTATTGGCACTAGGATCGAAGTCACTATCATGAAAGCTTTGTAGGAGTTTAGTGTAATATTGAGTCTTATTCAACCGTCCATTATCGTAATCATATTTCAATGCTGTTGTATAAGATACAGTACCTGCCAAAAGTATTCAGCCAAGATATAATTTTACAACATTTTTTTATCAACAAGCGGACTTTTTCTTATTCTCTTTTGTATCATTAAGTAAAGTAATGGTGAGATGTACACAGAGATTTAAAATTTATGTACGTGTAGAAGTTGTTCTAGAATCAGGGAAGTAATGAAAGTTTAAAATCTTTAGACGACAGGGATCTACCTTTCAATTCTCGCTTGTACAAGCTTGATTATTTCATTATTATTTTTGCGTAACGAGTTTAATTATTTTTTGTTGTGTTTTATTTTGTGTTTCAATCTCTATCTACGTCACGTATTTTTGCATAAATTTTTTTATATTTAAATCTTTTATTTGAATTAAATTTTTTTATTTTATACTGTTTTCTCTATAGTTGCGATTGCGTGCAATAATAATATTTTAAAGAATTAAATTAGGTTGAAATAGGGAGAGTGTTTTACAAATAGATAGATTATACCATTTAAGTTTTTTTTCAATAAAAGATAATACTACTTAGGTTTCATGTCTTACTTAATTTGGTACACATTATTTGAACTGAATAAAGTAATGCAGTATGAGATTGTAACTTGACACCAGTTATTTATTTATACATCTAAGACACTACTCTTTTGATACCAACTCTTTTATACAAATACTTAATTCAATCCAATATACGTATCACTTGAGTTGAACTAAATAAAGCAACTTTGAGATTTTTTTGAAAGAAAAATTAAAACAGCTCTTTTAAATTAGAATAGAAAAATTGCCAATTAAATTTGAATACAAATAAGATACGTACACTACTTAGGTTCTATCTTTTTAAACGAAAGAGAGACTGAATATTTAAGTTTTATCTTATAATTTGGTATAATAATGTCTTATTCAAATTTTAAAAACTACAATATTAAATACTTGTATACTAGATCTTCATTTATATAAGATTCTTTATCTGAACAATGTAATAAAATTACTTTCTGATCAGAAACTTTTGGCAGCTACTGTATATAATACATGTAGGGAGTTACACCATCAGTCACGTAAAATAGCAGTAATCATAAACGTGTATTTCCACGAAAAAGAGAATCAATGCAAAACAATGTAAAATATGATGTAGGAGGACGGATTTGGTTTACATTTTACATTCCTCGAGAAGTTCTCCATACAATCTAACTGTCTAATATTAGTAATACTTCAGATAGCTATTGGGATAGCGCTGACTATACTTTCCCAAAGATGAATGCGTTGAAGTCATAGCGGTTTTCTATTGACGGCACAGCGATATCGATAGCCATGGTGGAAAAGATCAGACGTTCGTGGGTCTGTATCTATCGGCTGCGCCTTCGGCGACCATGACCATCAGCGACATTCACCATGCTTGTTTCCCATGTTAACCGTTGCACGCCTTTTCGATCGCCGCTCTCGCCTATGCGGCTCCCTCTTGATCAGTTTATCCGCGAATCTATGTAATACGGAAACTATATTATGGAGCCTCGACCGTGGAATATCTCGATCACGCGGAGCGACTCGCTCGTCCGAGTCGATGTTCAAACGGTGGGAAAAAGGGTGGAAATGTTGCGGTGAGATTCGACGGGAACGTTGATGCTCGCGTTGTTCGTCGAATCTGAAGCAATGACGATAGCTATCCATTATGTAGATACATATATCGACCGTATCATAATAATAATGATTAAACAAATAGATAATATAATATTACATGGAAAGAACGGTTTGCTAAAGTATTTAAATTTAGCTAAATGATAAAGAAGTATGAATACATATATCTGAAAATAATTTTATTGGATTATTAAAATAATTATATAGGCTTAAGCTGATTGCTCGAATGTTCAAACTTATTGCAACATTGCTTGTTTGAGTTTTCTACATGATTATTTTAATGATCCAACAAAATTATTTTCAGATCTATGGTCAGTTAAAAAAATTGTTAGATACTTTAACAAAATTATTCTTTTTGTGTAAATAGAATAAAAATAATTATGAATAACAAATAGTAAAAGGATCAATTTTCATTTATAATGCTTATGAAATAAAATGTGAGTGGAGCGTGGGAGAATTGATGAAGAAACACATACAAACGTAAGTCGAACGACAATGAGGGGCTATAGATAATTAACTGTAGTAGCGGATTCACGTTTATTATGCAGCTTTTATAAGCTTTTATGATTAGGGAATGACAGTGAAATGCGATATGGCGATTAATTTCCTTGGTGAGAGTATATGACACTTTAGTGATATCTCATGCGACCAGAGAGGGTGATCAATTCTGTCGGATGATTCTATCGTTCCATGTCTCTACAGCCAGTTGATATGCGAACGTCGATCGTCACTTAGCGGCGCATCAGAAGTCACTAATCTTAATTCGCTTATCGGATTACTCGGCTGCTGCGGCGTGCGATGGAGACGTTCGTGTCTGAGAGATAATTCTCCCGGTATGATAATTACCGAAACGATAAAGTCATTTCGTTAACGTTTTCGTCGCAGTCCATTCTCGGACATAAGAATTTTTGAGTACCATATAAATATTCATAATTATATTTTCTCATTCGCTGTAGAGATATTTTT
The DNA here is from genome assembly GCF_000204515.1 of Acromyrmex echinatior. The sequence goes on from NW_011627021.1 coordinate 522,136, forward strand.
GACGTTGTGATAATAACAAGTATAAAATTATTCTTATAAAAATTCGTAACAGAATGGTTAACTATTATAACGTCAAATGTTATTTCAAATAGAATAGAAAAAAATAAGATTGCATGTATGATTAACATCGTAAATTAATGCACTTTTTAAGTCGAATCTCTGTTTTCTGTACAGATTAATCTGTAATTCTGCAATATTTTCTGTATATAATATCTTGAAGTTATAAATTCTTAAAACAGAAAACAGGGATTCAAAACTTAAAAAATTAATTTACAAATTAACTTCTTTATCATTTCAATGCAGCCACTTTTTATGAATATTTATATTTAGTGAAAAAATCTTTAAGCTTCGCATGATGTATCTTGAATTTAGTATTAGCGGGACATTGAAAGAAATCAAGAGACGTCAAAGAAGCTCGATCGTGCTCGTCATCATCATCGGATGTCAATCACACTCCGGTTGTCCGGTTTCCCAAGAGCGAAGTACCGTTCGTGTCGGATCTCGCGTTGTCGAGGAAGAAATCGCCTATGGTCGATCGCTATTGTCACGCGGCGTCGGCGACACTTCGCCATCCTCCTGTTATATTGTCCAAAGGCGAACGGTACCGTCTCGACTGCATTATTAAGCGGGATAAAGGCCGGAGAGTGAGGTAAAGAGGTTGTTGACCATATAGCGGAAGACTTGCATTTAATAGCGTATATAACTCGAGAAGTGACCCTATCTCTCTCTCTCTCTCTCTCTCTCTCTCTCTCTCTCTTCTTTTCGTATTGTGGCAGAATCTATTTTTTCATTCTTCTTTTAATCGGTATGTCAACATATTTTTCATCTCGTAAAATCATCGAGTTTGCAAAACGAATTAACACGGTTTTCTTGTCACTTTACAAACATAATACTTCTACTAAATATTATTGTGCAGTTTCTTTCTCATAGTTTTTAACTAATATCAGCAAAATTAACTCTAAATTATAGGATTTAACGTTAGATTTACATTTTTAAATAAATTATTATTTAACAATGTATTAGATGTATAGTCTGCAAAAGGTAACAAAAATTGAAAGTATACTTTTCGTATTACACATGAAATGGTTCATAAAATCAACATTTGTGTATTCAACAATATAATTTTATAGTTTAAATGAAAATTTGTTAATTTTATCTTAATTATTTAAAAAAAAAATAGTTTCCTTATTAAAATAATTTTTAGTCTAACAATAAGTTCTAAATCGCCGCTAAGCTTTTTATATTACTTTCACAAATACAATATAGACAAATCTAATTTTTAAATTTTGTTAATAAATACGTGCAGTACATCAATAAAATAATAATCTTGATTTTTTATTGTTTCTTCAGTGGATCTCGCGTGCAGAAATTGAGAGAATTGTGGCGGTTCTATCCAACGATTTCAAGAAGCAGCTTTTAGAGCAAACCAGAAGTAGTGGCGTCCACGACCCGGGATAATATCCGAGTCGTTCGTATGGGCAAGCATCGCGATCCGGACAATTACGATGCTCGGAGGCAGCTTCTACACGTATGACGATCGCGGTCTGAGTCATCGTCAGATTTTCCCAGGTCACAGGCTTTAATAGCCGATATTAATCCCGCAGTGGGGGGCTAACGACAACGGGGAATTCCTTGGCGGCACCCGCTCGCATTCATTTGCATCGAGTTTAATCCACGAGCTTAATCGCCCGCGGATAATTGAACCGGCATCCGTGGTCGACGATTGAAGAAATCGCGCGCTCGACTTCTCTCGAGAGGAACCGGTGTCGCTTAACGGATCCACTGCGCTTGGGAATGCACTTGCTTCCGTGCCGGTACGCATCTTTGCTAATTGTATCGCATCTCCCGACACGAGTCGCCGAGCACCAGAGCCGAGATTTGCCCCGATGACTCCGCAACCTTTCCGCTCTCCGTTAGACCAATGAAATATCCTCTTTGTCCGAGAATAGATTATATATAATTATTAGATAGATCGTATATGATTATTTCTCGCATCTTTTTTTCATTATATATTTATAGCCATTTAATTAAACTCATTCTATACATGAGTTTCTATTTCTGTAGAGCAACAGATTCCTCCAAGTTCACTCGCGTTTAAAGACGTTCGTTCTGCCTTTGCAAACTTCTTCTCACGCTCCGCTTATTTGCCGGTGACACACACCTGGCCGATATAACCGTATTCTGCCCTCGGACTCTTCGCATGCATGAACACGCAAAATGCCGATCGATCGCCGTTCGTAATCGCAGTTTGAATCGTTAGCGGAGATGCGGAGATTGGCCAAACTCGTCGAGTCGATAAACAAATTGTACATATTCCGAGCCGCGCTCTTATCTGACGCGATTTAAATCACTCGCTACTTAGGCGATCGTTTCGATGATATTTCTCTGACTAAGAGTGAAATACTCGACAAGATTTCTGATGGCGGACAAGTAAAAGAAGGAAAAGGCAATTTCATGAGATACTCAATAAGATCTGTCAGTTCAGAATTAGAGTTGCATTTAAAGTCGCGTTTCTTTTAAGGAATTCAACTCACTATTTCTCAGAAAGCAGTCTCAAGTCGATGTAATAAACGTACTTTGACATAGTCAATTTAATATTCGAAAGTAAATTTTATTCTTCAAATAAATATTAAAAATGCTTTTTAACTGAAATCAATTAATAGTATTGAAATTTATGAAAAAATTAAAATTTATTATATGTATAATAATATATGTATAATTGATTACTCGCATATTTTCGCGAATTCGAATTTATAGTAAACAGTATTACGTTTCACTTCAGAATTGCTTTCAATCAAATGAAATTAATCTTCAGCGACGTTAGTGGAAATAAAGCATGAGATATGCAAACATAATCTATTCATTGAAAGTAATTTGAAGTATTTTGGTGAATACCTATGTAATTTAGATCGTCGTTATTCCTACTCGATATATCATTATTTTACTAAATACTTGTTTTAGTATAAAAATATAAAATAACAATATATTGAATAGGAGCAGTGATGATTTAAATTAAACTAAAATTTGACACTACATATAGATTAACTGTGAAGACATTGATTACATATACTGTATCATATTATGTTAAATATTTACGTTAAACAATTAGTATCAATAACTCACTTCATGATTGTTACGTCGCTTGATGTCTCCCACTAAAAGGGTTCTGTATTTTATCAAGCATTTTTGCTCAATGTTATCGATCATGTAACTTTTTCTTTAGAATGGAAACGTAGAAAGTGAAAATTTATATATACATATATAATACATACATATAAATTTTTACGTTATACACACATATAAAGATCTTATTCACGTTTCCGCTCTAGAGAAAGTTGATCCATAGAAATTAAGCAACGTCCAAAGGATTAGTGACACAATTTAGCAAGAATGAGTAAATACTCAATACTTGTACTTTTATTTTATATGGCGCGCTATTATAAATATAAGTTAATAAATTTCATTTAGTCATAAGTTTTTAGACATAAGTCGACAAATGTTGTTCTATCTTTGTTACTCAGTGAATGCCAAAAAAGATAGAACGATGCTTGTATCAACTCGTGTCACTAAATGGAAAGTAGAATATACAGAAAGGATACTTTCCAGCAAGAGATATAGATGACAGTGAATCATTATATCTTCATTGATTACCAATGTTACATTAAATAAAAATGAAATAATTCACTGTATTACATTGTGTCATCTGTGTCTCTTGCTGAAAAGCACTCAATATTATTCGCGCGACACGCGAATATCCATTATTTATTATAAGATAATAAAGACGATCAAACGTACAAAAATTTTAGACATAATCGTAAGGCCATAAGCAAATACACAGTTAATCAATCATAGTCGAGCATTTTAAAACGTCTGTCATTTGAAATCATAATTTTGATTGTTATTAGTCGATTTGCTTGAGATCTTACGACTAAAATTTTTGTACGTGATGGCCTTAACACAAAATGCTGTATGTATTGTCGTATTATGCTTCGAGACTCGACATGCGATCGAAGACCAAGTCAAGTATCGAGAGAGAATACATGCGATTATTCTCTACAAGTAGAAGCCATTCGCGACATTAGTGATGGTAGCTTACGCGATTACTTTATCTAAATCTTACGATTGACAAGGTATGAACGTATCAAGACGTTGGCTATTTGTCGATCATCGCAGATATCTCGCATGATTTATTCGCTTTAAAAGATAGGAAGTTGTAAATTATTTTTCAAAGCAATATATTCCTGATATCCTCACACTTGATAATCACTTGTTTAACAATCACTTGTTTGCTCGTATTCGAATGTATCTCGCGTAACGCTTTAGATTAAATAGTACAAATAACGGAGTATATGCTCGACGAATATTATTTCATATTTGTTTTTTTGTGATGACGTAGAGCGGCTGTTACACGACGTTCGATGTTTGTGTTTTTTTTCCGTATCGTACGGTGCGTCGCCGTTGTAAGCAATGTTGTTATTCTCGAGCCGCCGCGGAGGTGCTCTGTTCTGTGTGCCATTGTTTAAGACGCGAGTGACGCGACTCGTCGAGTGTTACAAGACGCCAAGTACGATTATTCTTTACGAATAGGCAAATGATTAGATTGCAAGTTATGCGATTACTTAACTCCTATAGCTGATAACTCGTGAATATATCGAAAGAGTATCCGCAAATCGTCAGATGGATGTTTTGGGCGATGAAGGAATAGTAAAATATTAAATAGGAAAACGTATTTGATTGAGGCATATTTGGTTAAGGCGATATCTTCGTGCTAATAATATTTTCGAATTTATACAATTTCTAGTCATTCTTGCAGAGCAAGTAAATTATTGCTTTATTTTGCTAGCCTGCAAAATTATTACTTTTAATGATACTTCGAATTCACAGTTAGATACTTCTCATATAGTTCTCTTTATTTAAGTTAATGAATAAATATCTCATCATCGTTTATTGTATAACATATAATATTCTCGGCAAAAATAAAAATATATCGGAAACGAATTTAAGTCAAGTGGTGGTTGAAAGAAGCATGAACGAAGTTTCTAGAAAACAAAAAACAATCGAAGAAAAGTAAATCCCCCCCCTCCCTCCCCTCTCTTATATTCGACTTAAATTTCGATTTTCATTTTTACCAGAAACGAATTTTGTAGTACTTACGTTCGAAATGTATTGCGTATATGTGACATCGAGTTTCAAACTTACAATTTCTTGCGATTCTTTTGATATTGAGTTGATCGGATCGCAGGATTGGCATCCCTGGCAATGTCGTTGTGAGAACAGTGAGAACGTTTCGCGCACTACGTGAAAAAACAGAACGCACCATTGAAACTGTCTGTTCGTGTCGCTTGGATTTCACAAAATGTTTGTAACAAGATTTTTAAAACAAGAAACATATTTGAGCGTCAAAGAGAAAGAAAGCGAAGATTGTAAGTACGTACAAAAAGTGCAAGCAGCACGAACAAACGAAACCTGTGACTCGCGCGATATCACCGTGAACTCCGTGAAGTTTGCCGCGAGTTTCGCTTGTTTCACTACGTCATTATGGGCGGAACGTCGCGGACGCCGCGGACGCCGCGGAAGGATAGTGAAGTACTTCGATCAACTTCGGGTCAAATGGCGTCGCGTTTAGTCCCAATTAATTCTGCGATAATCGTCTATCCGGTCTATCGCGTAGTACGAACTTAGTGTTTCCATTCTTTACCGAAAGCACGCAATTCACGCGATATATATACAGTTCCGAATTTATCGTGATCGAAGATATCGCCTGAGTGATTCGTTAGACTAACCGTTTTGAATATGAACGTCGTGCATCCCGTTTCACGCATGATGCGCATGATGTATGCATTTTATCCTTCTTATATTCGATAAACCACAAGGATGAAATGATACATCATGCGCAGCATACGTGAAACATCCAGGTAAGGCAATATGCAGAAATATAGTTATGTTTGTCAACCGGATTGCTCGTAATGAAAATCGAGATGAAAATTGTCAAAATGGACGATATTTGAAGTTGTCTGATTTCGCAAATTTCGCCATCTTAGATTTGCCTGTGTGTTAGTATGTTAGTATGTGGAATGTCGCGGAGTGTATCGTGTAAACACTTGCGAAGTAACGAAAATCGCGTTATTCTCGGAATCGCCGTGTGACGTATTGCGTGTTCAGAAATTGTCGTATTCAGAAATTGGACGATAAATTCACATATATTATAATTAACCGTCGAAATGTTGTGTATGTAGGTGTATGTGTAAGAATTTATCTGAGAGGAGGAGGGGCCTCTGAGAGGCATCGGACAATAGCGGAGCAACCGTATAGGTGAGTAATTTATTAATTATTTATTTTCTACCTGTGGAATTGAAACTGTCTTTTAATAATAAATCACTTTTAATAATAAATCACTTATTATCACTTTTAGAGATTATAGTTCATTTATTAAATATTTCTACTTGTAAAAAAAGGCAAATAAATAAAAATATACGTAATATTTTAATAATATTGTTTATTCTTGGTGTTACTTTAATATTTGCATATATTTGTGTGTTGCAGATTAATGCAGTTTTATTATAAACTTCGCTGTGCATTGGATGGGAAGTAATGAAATTCACGTTACTTTCAATTATCAGGAGTGCCGTGTAAAGTGTCGCACGATTATCTTAGTGGATGATGAATTCACTGTGCTGTAATTAATAATTGCAAATGTTGTATCTGTGTTGTGTGTGTGTGTGTGTGTGTGTGTGTGTGTGTGTGTGTGTGTGTGTGTGTGTGTGTGTGTGCAATGAAAGAATCTGAGAGGAGGAGGAGGCCTGGGAGGCATCAGGCAACGGCGGAGCAACCATGGGTAAATAATTCATTTTATTTGCTGTGGAATTAATTTTGAAATTTTATGGTTTATTGAATTTATTATATAATTTATTCAATTATATAATATATTTATTAAATTATATTACATATTTATTAAATTTTTACTTGAGGGATAAGACGGTAGAAATTTGATGTATTTTTTAACATTGTTTATTTTGCACATTACTTTAATGTTTTTATGTACCTGCGTGTTTCAGATTATTGCAGTTTTGTAAACTCCGCTGCTGCGCATCGGGCCGGTGAGTGATGACAAAATATATTTTATTTTATTTGAAGATAATGGATCTGCGTAGCATAAGAATATTACAGATTGATATAAAATCTCGTAGAACGATTATCTTGAAATGGATAGGATAGATAGATTAATATTTAATCCTAAAATATAAAGGCAATAGATATTTATCGATATTAATTTATTACATGAATGTATAAATAACTTATAAAATTGAAATGAAAGTTAATGAAATAGAAACGTTATATTTAGATTGAATACTACTGTGCAATGGTAATATTTTAATTGATGGTATAATAATTGCCGAAAATTTATAAAAAATAAATTCAATTTATAAAAAATAAATAAAATAACAAAATATTAAAGAAATTCAGGATTAAATATTAATCTGTAAATTACTGTAAGAGAACAATATATTAGATATTTTTGTTAACATTTCGCGAGAATGAAAAGAACGAAAAATATATTATAATATAATCTCGTAACATATTTAAATTAATTTATTTAATAAAAACATGCATTAAGCCCATTTTAAATGATCTATAATTCACGACCAAATTCTATTTATAATATTTCGTGTCACGTAACATAGAAAACATTTGAAGAAGTGAAAATACATATCAGTAATGTACAATAGAAAATATATATCAGTAATGTATATTACTTCTTTAAATCTTTTCTATTATATAATATATTACACGACACGCAAAATTATAAATAGAATTCTGTTCTGAATTTGGTCGCGAGTTATAAATCATCTAGAATAATGATTGTGAAGGATATTTTTATTTTTATAAGGTTTTTACATGAATCTTTCGCTTCTTTTTGTACATGTATTTTGAAAATACAATTTTAACTTGATTTCTAACAAAGTTAGGACCAAGATATATGTAGATTGTAGAGCATTCATGTAAATATGGATCATAGTATAATTTCTAGTATGGTTTCAACTCTGAACTTCTCTGAATAACTAAAAATTTAATGGGTATATCGCACATATAACGATGAAGTAAACGAAAGAATGGAGCGGAACCGTCTAATTCTTCTATCACGCCTACGTCAAGACATTCCCGTATATCACGTATCTCATATCCCGTGATAAGCCCTCAGGCGCGAAGAGAAACGATATGAAAAGAGATAAGGTATAATCCATTGATTCGTAATACCAATTCGAGTTCCGCAAACAATTGCTTTGTGGAGATAATCGTGCAGCAATATAATAATTATATAACAATTACGCATCGTTAATAAAAGAAAACTTAATTGTATAATTTTTACATAAACTGTAATATTTTCCTTATATATTCGTACATTCGTGCATCTAAATCTTATCTTGCCATCTTTGATGTATGATATAACATATATATATACTATAGATATATTACGCGTGTGTAGAGAACAGATTGAAAAAAAATTTGATTAATCATTGTAAACGTCGGTGCAGTAATCGATGCCGTCTCGATGTGCAATTAAAATATTTAGCCTAGAGTACGTTCGCGCGGTTTGCACAACGCAAATAACTTTCCATATTTCTTGCGATAATAAGATTAGTCGCGACTACAACCGAACGGCGGTGTCTCAGACTAATTACGCTCGCGAAAGAGTACACGTAATGGGAGGTCTCTCAACTGTTGTGTACAATAAATCTCACGTTCGCGCCCTTAAAGCTAGCGGTTTCGCGAAGTCCCAGGGCGAAACTCTGGGTCTCTCGGGACGATGACGACGACGATGATGAAGACGACGACGTAGAAGTTTCGTAGCAGCTGCAGCGCGGCAGCATCGTCGGAATTCTCGAAACGCGTTATGCAACTTTTCGCGACTGAGAAGGCAAACGCTGGCCCCTTGAGCAAGAGTCACGATAAATTTTCATTCCACGTTGACCACTCCTTCCACGCGGAAACTCTCAACCAGGTATTAATTTTCTAATACGGTTCCACGGAACGTTTCACGCGGCGCGCCACGTATATATATATAGGGTGTTGCCAAGATAAGGCACATTTGGAAACATCATTCGAATGATCCCGTTGTATCATTTTAACATTTAAACAACAAATTGAACAACAAGAATAAATATATGGAGAAGTGGAAGCGATAATGTTCGTTTTTCTGTTAGTGTAGAATAATTTTAACTTACTTTTTTCTTTTTCGGCTCTAAGAATTAGAAAAGAATAAATTAAATCGAGATTAAAGTTAATTTATGTTAATAGAAATGGATATAAGTCGCAGTCTTTTTTAAACCTTGAGGTCATTGGTGCAATCTACTGAAGTAAATATATTGAAAAAACGTATTTTATTTTTCGAAATTATAATTAAGTAACTTACACCACTCTGACTCTCGTGTAGTATTTCTGAACGTTATAGCCATACTTGAATAAGCTTCAGGAACAAGTCGTTCTCGTTACAACGGAGAAGATTTCTTTGAAAGTCACTGAAATATCTATTTTCATAACGCCCAGTATGTCGCACATATAGGCACAGAAACGACTCTCAGCCAGCCAGCTGGCATTAATTGCGCGGCTGAGATCACATTTAGAAAGATTAGATCCTGGTCTGGACTGTCGTCATTACTACTTTGTGTCATATTCTCGACGCTATTGCACGGCGTCCTGTGTCGTTAAGTTAATCGCTAATAAATACGAAGCGAAACTCGTTAGGGAACACGTCATACCCGCACTATTACACCTGTGCGAGGCGCATATCACTTTTAATGCCGCCCATGTCGTGCTCGGATAATTTTCTTTTAATGGGCATATCATTTCTGCGCGCGGCGGTCAAGCCGGGGCATATCGAAGGAAACACGCGCGTTTAAAAGCCCGAAGGAATGAATTTTACGAGCACCTGTCGAACCGGCAAGACAATTCGCGGACTAGCGCGTGGAACGTATACATTCTTGTCTCTCTCGTGTGTATTATAATACGCAAACGTGCGCATGATGAAGAAATTGCGTGCCAGAAATGTCTTAATTTCGCGTTAACGTCGATCCGTGGCAATCCGGCATCTGTGTGTACGGAACATACTTATATCCATTTTGGAATTCTGCGGAGGTCAAATCGAGCGCGTGGAGTAATAATGGCCTTAAATCGTCTCCTTGTAAGAGCGACGCTCAAATCACTCGTGTTTCTTTCTCGTTCATTCGTCTCTTATCTTTTTTTCTCTCTCTCTCTGTCTCTCTCCCTTTCTCTCTGCCGTTTCGCCGTTTTCTTTCTCCCTCTCTTGAAATCCTTTTGTATCCTTCCTTTCACGGGAGCAGCGACGTAACAAATGAGCCCGAGCGCGCTTTCGAGCGCGTATTACGTATTGGTCACGGTGAATTACGTACGGAAATACCGAGTTACGGTGTCACCGATCGTGAATGGTCGCGCACACCCCGGGGCGAGTTTCTTCTTGGGAGGCGAGGAACCGTACGCGATAAAACCGATGTTCTTATCGGGGGTCCCGCCGCTCGCGTTCCCGATAGCCGAGCTTCGTTCCGCCTTCGACCGGATCGTCCTTAACGCGTACTTAAGAGCTGCCCTACCGCGCGCGATGCACGAAGAACCGCGAGTAATAGCCGGTATAGTCGATGAATAAGAAAGATTTATGTAACGTTTTGAAATGAGAGGCGACTTTAGAAATATGCTGGATACTCGCGTCTAACTGAGGCCACGGTCATCCTTAAGTCATAGTATTTACAGATGATATACTAATTTTTGAGATAGGAAGTTTCATGGGGATATAAGGGACTTGATATGTTTGGTATTTTATAGAGGCATAGAATACTGAGTAAAGCAAAATATTAGACAAGTATCAACATCTTAGAATTTACCATGAAGTATTTAATTTCTTACGGTATAAAGTATTTGCGTTTATAGATTATAGTCATAAACGTGTGCAGTAATCTTTGTTGTTTACTTTATTAGTGAAATGAAGCTGTATTAATGAGAGATTCTGAGGAATATCAATGAAGGGCTAAATGAAACGAGATTAAAAGCAGGTGAAGAATTAACATTATTTTATTCATATAAATTAATCCTGTTTTGAACTTAATTTAGTTATTGTTACAAATAATAAATTTAATTTATTATCTTTACAGCTAACAATATATTAAGTTCGAAACATTCCTGGATTAATTTTATTAATTTATATAAATAAAATATTGTCAATTCTTTACTTGTTTTTTTATTTAATTCGATCCTTTATTGTTATTCTAATTGCAGTGCATGAAACGATCTGATTTTATCATTATTATTTCGAAATGATTTGTAGAATTAACGATATAAAGACTCTATCAATTTAATTTATTGTTAAATATAATTGATAAATTATTATGGAAGTTGCGTACAGTGATGAAGAAAAGATTCTTAGCAAGTAAACTATGATTAATCATACGTCAAATGTATCTTCGTTGTTCGCAAGCGTGTGTCTCGTCAGAGAGATAAGACATAGGATTTACTGTGGTTGCGACATCGGGTGCAAAGCTGGGGAGTAAAGGTTACGATCGAAAGTAAAGTGACAAGCCAAGTGGATCGAGTTAACGACAATGTGAGCGACCGCCAGGCCTTTCTTTCTCCTTTTCACGCTCTCTTCCATCGCTTGGGTCTACCTTTCGGTCTCGCTGTTTCTCGTTCTTTCTTGCTCTTTCTTGTTCTCTGTCAGCCGCCTGATGTCGCAGCATCCACGGCGGGCAAAGCGTGAAAACGCCGGATTAACCTTTGTAATTGTAGAATTATGTGGCGATTAATAACTCGACAAGGCGTGCGTGGGACTGCTGTGCTTTGTGGCTCAAACCGAGCGTGGAGATAATCATCGGTCGTGCCTGGAGCACGGACGATACGTATATACATGGTGTCTCAGACTCGCGGTCCTCTCGGTTTTTACTAAAAGTCAGATCAAAAAGACCGACAAAATTTTCAATATACTAATCCATAGCTCTTTCGAACGTTATCTCGTTTAATCTTCCGTCTGTAATCTAGGTTTTTTTGGCACAAGAAATTTTATTCCCATTTTTGCTTAAATTTCAATTTTTATTAAATAAAAGTTTTAACATTTGAGTTAAAAAAATTATTGGATAATAGTGATGATTGAAAAGTAATCCTGAATTTTTGTTCACATCTTCACAGAAAAAAGAAATTTATTTAAGTAAATATTTTTTTTAATAGTTCCAAATAAATATTTACTAAATGTAAACATATATATTTATTTGATACAAGAATCATTATTTTGATTTAAGTATTATTTTATTTTATCGAGCAAATATTTATTTATATATTTGCTCTAAATAAATGTTTACTTGGAAATTATTCAAAGAAATATTTATTCAGATTTAGCTATTTTTTTTCAATGTTTGAAAGTCTAAAAAATTCTAGTTCAATAAAACCTCCAGATATATGACAGAAATAAACTTCATGCTTAATTTTTGTTGGATTTATGAATTTAATTCAGAATCAAGCGACTAGGTTAAGACCCATATTCTGAACATATAGTATCTGTAGCACAACCCATATGCTTAAAAACGTCTTTATCGATAAAAGAGAATTTAGAATATGAACTTAAGTTAACCAATAAATTAAGAAGTTCCAATTACATGTTTTACATCGAGTCAACTCCGAATTCATCTCAATGGCTCTAAATAGTTAAAGAAATCTGACAGAAATTCGCGACACCGTGTACATGGGCTATGTGTACACCTGGTGAGCACACGTGTACACAGGCACGCTCATGTACATGCACGACGCGTTTGCTCTCGTCGGAGACATGCAGGACTAGGATGAATCAATGTCTCTCGACGAGGCGAGCGTGTCTCTACTTCAAAAACAAGACCATCGCGTCACAGGAGCTCGCAGGTAGTGTCAGCACCGACATTCTCACGCGAATGCTTGATACCAGGCCAATCTGTGACGATTCTTTGTAAATTTTTGTCATGTTAGCAATTTTACTAATCAGGATAATTAATTATATCAATATCGATTTTGGTCTTTATAATGAGATTAAGATCGATACATTTTGAGTGTTTACGTATTTGATTTGTTTGAAGATTGCAAGTGAGTATTGAAAGACATCACTAGTACTTTTGCGATCCTCTGAAAAGAAAAGAGCGAGAGGAAGAGATATGTTTATCGTGCGCGTCGCACGACGACTCGACGACGCGACGTTGCACTTCCGCGTAGATATCCTGGTTCTTGCCACCGTGACATGGGTACGACTTCCGCCATGAGAGTTAGGCGATCTCGAGTTAATCTCGCGAGGAATTCCGGACAGCAATCCGTGACGACGCTTAAGCATGTCCTTAGGTATCTAACGTATGCAGTCAGGTAGCGGCTTCTCGAAACTTACACAGCTAAAATCATACGGTTCTGAATAAATTATTGTCACAAATTCTGAGCAAGCGGATGTTGTATGTAAATGTTGAGGGTCAATTATCACTTATTGCGAATGAGTTTTTGGGTCATGGCGTATAAAAACTTAAGGGGTTCTTGCACTACTATTTAATCAATAGATAGTTTATTCATAATAATACGTAAAATTGTTAAAATAATGCAATAAAAAGATTACTAACAATATTTTATGTCATTATGCATAATTATTGTTAATTTTCTATGTTACTAAATATTTTCAAAATGACAAAATAAAAGTTGTGAGATGCTCATTTGATGTATACGCATCCATTGACATATATTCTAGCTTTTTTCATTGAAGAATATAAATTTCTTTACGGTCAATTTAAATGAAATTTTACGAGAACAAACTTAAGTGTTTACTTTATAATTATAACGATTTTAAATTGCTGTCTTATACGCAAGTGTCTTAAAAGAGAATAAGGTTACACATTGTAATGTAAAATTCTATAAATTTAGAATTAAATATCTTCAAAATGGTACGGTAAAAGTCAATGAAAATTTTTTCTAGATATTATTGATATTATTAATATTTGTATTGCGTATATATTTTAGACTTATATTTGTTTTATACAATATTTCATCAAACGCGAGATAAGCAACAAGGCATAAGCAATAAGGACATTAAAAAAATGACACTATATTACACATTTAAATGTATAAATCTATTTGATGCAGTATACCTAGTGTTATTTTTATACAGGAAACTAATCACACAGAATGTTAAAAAAAAAACCATTCAACATTTGATAGATAGTACACACCATATTGAGTAAAAAAAATCTTAATGAACATAGGTTCAAAGCTCAACCGTTTCTAAGATATAAACATTTTTTGCATGTTAACATTATGAATGACTTACTTGCTATATTTACAGATTCACATATCTTCCTTCCATTTCCATACATATATGTTTGGCATTTTCTTCTTACAGTCTTACAGAGTTCTTGCAGAATGCATTTTATAAACACTGAGATAAACATCGCATGCGACACGTAGCCAGTAAGTTATTCATGATACTAACATACAAAAATGTTTATTCAGTATGGTGTATACTATCTATCATATAAATGCTGAATGATTTTTTTATATTGAACCTTGTATATTGAAGTCATCTTTCACACTCTTTGCAGTGCAAGTGATAACAAATCCAACATGTTAATTTTCTTTTACGCATAATATTTGTTTGCTCAGAATTCGTAACAATCATTTATTCAGAATACTATATAAATTAGAAACTATATAATTTTATTTTATTCATATATTTATTGAATTTGTAGTGTACGCTATGACCTTACAGTTTTGGCCAATTCGCTATTATCAGCTTTATGTTTTGCTACTTAAGTTTTTTGTGCCCCCTTAACGTTTAGAATGTAGATACAATAGAAGGAATAAAGAATAAGATCTACCAGAAACTATATATTTCGATGCATTCGATTTCTGATGGGTTGAAGTCATTATTTTTTCTATTGTATCTGCATTCTTACAGGATGGGAAAGCCACTAATGGCATTGAAACTGTGTCATATTTTGATACAATGAAAAAAATAATAAATTATAACAAATCTTACTCAAGGAAAAAAATGTAAGATTTTTTAAATAGACCCCCGCTCTCTAAAAGTTAAAAATATGTCGTAGAATCTTAGATTAATTATCGGTAAGCCGATGATCTACTTTCCACGAATCGGATGCGAACGCGGAGGACTCATTAATTCCCGAGTGTGCGTTAATTAATCGCTGTACCCCTAGAAATTAATTGACCGGAGTCCGGTCGCTGCCGGCCACTCGCTTTCCGTGATTTACGAGAATTACGAGGAAGTTCCGCAGTCGAACGCGTAGTTTCGCCGGCTTTCCTAAATCGCGGCGTCGCAAAGTATCGCAGTATCGCGGCCAAGATTCAGTTCGAACAAAGGGGCCTTATTCGTCTGAAACATCGACGACAACGACGATCTTCGAGGGCGATCGATATCGCAGCGTATTACTCTTTCTACCGATCCTCGTTGCTCTGGTTTCCCTGCATCGTGTCCCGATACGCTATCAATCAAAAAATCCGCAGGCGTTCACCCACGCCGAGGCCCTCATTAGAAGTGGTTCGGCACGAACAAACGCGTGTGCTCGCGATCGTGCGGAAACGTGAAGAGAACGTGTAGAGAAAGGATGGAACTCACGCAACCCTGAAGAGCGTTGATTCGGGGTCGAGGAGTACCGAGGCATATTGAGTTACCGCGGCGGTAATCTCAAACAAACGGGCGAATTTACGTTCACGAGAGGTACATCCCTCCGTTTTCTCCCGAGTTTTTCGATTCTTCGAAGGTCGCAGGCGCTCTCGCTATTTTACCTCTCGGTATTTGCTCTCGGTAAGCGAAATCGGTACACCGCGTGGATGCGTCACCCGCTGGGTGACAGGACAGTGGGCACACCGACGTGGTATCGCGGATGCACTGATACTTTGTACCCACGAACGGAACCGCGGCGAGAACCCAGTTACGAGAACGAGCTATTCGCGATCCGATCGCGGACTCACGCGCTCTCAAATGGTAACAGTATCGCGGCCGCGGCGACAAAAGGACGCGGCGAGGATGAGTTTTAAGGGATGCGGCGCGCTCCGTCGGGTTAACGAACTCTAGCGAGACGTGGTTGCAGATCTCGCGTGCGGATTTCGATCGTTATCCCATCTAAGGGAACGAGACACGCTCGTGCGCCTCGCAGGTGCGTCGCCGTATCTTCCGTAACGAGCTGACCGTGGTGAAACCGCTATGCGACAAATACGATTCGTTTGCTCGTCGCCGCCTACGGGATGATCTCGCGGATTCTCTGCGCTTTGCTTATGTCGTTGATTTCCTGATAATTTCGAAACAGATTTTTTTAAGGATGCATATTTTTTTCATAAAAATGAGGAAATTGTGAAGAAATTACAGATTTTTGTGTATTCTATTTAAAAATAATACAAAATTTCGATGACGATTTAGAATGTGAACTAAAATTATTTTAATAAGAAGTAGAGATGTTTTTAAAAAATAACTGAGATGACAAAATTTTCATTCAAACTATAAAATTGTATTGTTAAATATATAAATATTATTGTATACTGTTTTATATAATATAATATTTATTATACTATTTTTACTACTTTTTTGCAAAGACTATACATCCTTAAACAAACAGACCACGTTTTACTTAAATTACGGACTTTCTGATAATTCTAAAATAAATCTTTTTTAAATAAAATGGATGAATCATACGGACAGTTTTTATAGAAACAATTCTCTATTTTCTTTTTTCCTTTCTATATTGAAAAAAATTCATTTGACCAAATTAATTTAGTTATCTCTATCTCTTTCGTTCGATAATGTATATATTTAAGTCAAACATATATTATATTTGATTTAAATAAATACATTCCCGAACGAAAGAAACAAGGACAACTAAATTAATTTAGTCAAACGAATAACAGTTTTCTCATTGTAGTAATTGCATCTATGGGGATGTCTTTATATCAATATAAAACACTTGCATTTATACGATATTGTAGAGAGCAATGCTGACGTTACGCTATGCGTGAGAATATGATTTGATGCGACACGCTTGCGATTTTCGCAGCGGGACGACACAGTAGGTGCAGACAGTCTGTGCATAGTGGTCTGTATGGGAAAATCGGTCTTAACGGAGCGTGGCCGACTGGTATTTACTGCATCCTTCTCTCTTCGAAGATGTTTTCTCAGCGGATCATATACATATCGAAATAAGTGCTCGTCGAACCACGGAGAATGGCTGGTCAGAAGGAAACTATCGTTCCTACGTCGCTTCCAAGCATTCGCAAACATCCAGGCTAAAATAGTTCTTCTACGTATAGTCATAATAATTCGCTCGCGATACCAGTAAACAAGTACAACAACAAATAAGTTTTATAACAAGCTATTTATCATTATTATTACGGCGTATTCTCGCTACGAAAATTATTATACCACCTATTAGTTTTATAACGATCCACATGCCATTATATTGTTTCTTTATTATCACTACGGCGGGGCCGCTACAGTTATTATTATATATTACTCGTTTTACAACTACCTATTTGTTATTTTATACTTGTTTGTTATTACACGCGCTACTCGAGACTTCTCGGACGCTTCAGCGTATGCTAATGGTCTCGTTAAGACCGTTGGATTTACGTTGGTATTGCATATTGCGACAGCAGAAGGCGGATTGCGCAAAAGGCACAATGTGTCGTGCGAGAACGTCCGCTGAGAAAATCCGAGGAATCGCCAGGCCAGAAGAGATTGCACACGGGTGGACGTGCGCAGATGCATAAATTCAGCCGGCTGACAAAAATCGCGTGACACTCCGCAAATATCAATGGTCACGTCGGCTCTCCCACGGTACGTTGCAACAAGTATGTTGCACGGTATGTTACATACGTATATAGACGCGATCGCAACTCGCGCAGACAAATGCAACAACGAGACGACCGAGCGAGAAGTGAGAAAGTTTCTAGCCGCCGCCGTGCGATTTCTTGCGCGCCAAGAAACACCATTTACATCCTGTGTGTCACGTTATCTTCCTATCCTGCTCCATGCGGCGCCAAGCGCTTCGTGTTTGCAGCTGAAGTCTGCAAAGTGCACGCGGTCAGACATCCCCGGTGTTGGAAGTTCCCCTTTGGAAATGTCATGACGAGACTTTGCGAGAAGAAACCACGCCACAGGAGTGAATAGAGGAGAGACGAGCGACGCCGGCAGCTGCGTCTCGTTTCTCGCGAGATGAATAAAAAGACGGTGAAGGCGGGAATTTTGCGGCGTTACGCGAATTTTCAATTTCGGCGGTCGCGTGCGGAATATTTCACGTCGCGGGCCGCGCTTCGTTGCGAGAGATAGGCGCGCGTTTCAATATTAAAATCATTGCCTGAAAGGTTTCGCCCGCGGTTCTCGCTATTATTCTCGTGTGTATGTATGTGTGCGCGCGAACGCATTTCGAGCTGACTCATACACGCGAGAGCGTTACAACATATCGATCCTCGCGCGCGATGCAATTAGATACTCGTAATACGTAACAATTTATATTAATCGACCGTTGCGCACCAGTCGCAACAAATCGAACGGAATTTCACGGTTCCGTGGAGTCGCGCGAGGCAAGTAGAAATACTTTCATGAGATATCGTCCGCGCCCGCGCGCACGTATAAAAGACCCTTTTCCGTGTATTATTAATTAAACTTGGTCGAGACTAATTTTTCGCGGTCTTACGCAACTTGCCCCGACATAAATTTAATCGCTGTTTATTTACCGTGTGTTACCGCCTCGCCCAAAGTCCCGTTAATCGCCCAGAAATTGTCGCTCGTTGCGGGACACATCCGTTAAACCGAGTGCACAAAAACGTAAATGTTCGCGGTGTAAAGTCAGCTTAATAAAGCAGTTATTATCAAGTGATCGGTCTACAAGAATGTAGGTATTTCTTTTGTAATGAAAATGGGTTATAAAAGTGATAAACTCGATGAATGGCTGCGACAGCGTGAAATTGCCTGATCAGGATTTCCGTTTCCATGTTGACGAAAACTTTATAAGATATTCATATAAAAAGGGAGAAAAATCAATTCTTATTTCTTGAGAAAAATCTTGCAAAACTGTAAAATAGAAAAAACAAAAAGATGTCATAAAACGCAAGAAGAGTTGATTAATAGATAAAAAAATTTTTAATGGAAAAAATAAAAATTGATTAGGCTGAAAATAAATTATTAATTGTTTCATTAGAAAATAAAAAGAATTCACGAGAACGTACAGCTTTGATGTAAATATAAAAGATAAGAAAAGATTTTAAAATTTTTATGGCACAAAGAAACAAAAATGGATTCCTTTACATTCAAAGTTTTCAATTTAACGAGTTACATTTACACTTTGTAATGTAAGATTAAATTCATATAAATGCATTTCTATGTATTTCAATTTTCTCTACATCATATTTTGAATATCTTATTCTGTAATGTCAAAATTTTATGTATTTTATATTTATATAATTTCACATTGAAAAAAACTGAATTTAATGAATATTTGTTTGAATAGTTCTACTTAAATATCTACTAAACGTATATTTACATTTGGTACAAGAACCATTAATTTGGTCTATAATTCTTTTTATTGAATAAATATTTATTTACTGCATATAAATGTTTACTTGGTACTGTTGAAAGAAATACGTGTTAAACTTTAGTTAATCTTTTTTAATGCACGTATCAATTTTAGTTAAATGAGCATTAAGAATTGTTGCACTTTTTCAAAGCTAAGAAAGAAGCGGAAAACATCAGCACGTGAAACATGCGTTCTGTGCATGTTGCATTATGCAGGTTTGACTCAAGTTGAATGGAGTCGAATTGGACGTTGTCATTGTATTCGCCGAAGAGATGTCTTCATCTCATATCGCCGTGCGTGGCGAACCATTGGAAGTCTCTTTCTCTCTCTCTCTCTCTCTCTCTCTCTTCTTTCTTCATTTCGTTTTACGCATATTCACCCGTGGCTCTTGTTAACATATTTTTCGCCCTCGCCCTTGCGAAGAAGAACGAGTCTATATACCCTGCACGCGAGCGAGGAGCACGCATAGTCACGTACGGTCACGCACGATCTCTCACGCACTCACGCGGCCCGATCACATGCCATATATCAAGACGCATCCCGTGCGTTGCGACTGAAGGGATGAGGAAGAAAGAGACTTTGTCTTTTCTCTCTTCGAAACTAATTTCCGTCAGCGCGACGAAACTCCACATTTTTGCTTGCGCGACAACATCCATGGGGCGTTGATGGTTCGATGACAATTCGTGTAATTTAATGAGTACGTAATTTGAATGAAGGCAAGATGCGGACGATGATCGGACGAGGCAAATGAAATAGATAGATAGATAGATAGAGAGGGGGAGGGGGAGAGAGAGAGAGAGAGAGAGAAAGAGAGAGAGATGAACGGAGACACACGCGCTTTCGAGAAATATTGCATCGGCCGGCCCGCGGCGATATATCACGCGCTCTCGAGATTAAAGTTTGCATGGTATTGCTTTTAACGTTATGTTCATAAATTGCTTCGATTTTTAACGAGCCTGCGGCCGCTCGGAGCGAACCGGAGCTGTATCGGCGTATAGCGAGATTCTTTACGGGAAATTAAAAAACACCGGTAATTTAATTGCGTGCGAATATGCGGGCCCATCCTCTCTCTCTCTCTCTCTCTCTCTCTCTCTCTCTCTCTCTCTTTCTTTCTCTTTCTCTCGTTCGCGGATTCATATCGTCAGCGAATTTTTCACGTCGCGCATTTTTCGACGCAAAATTTCGACATTCTTTTTTTATTATGTATCGTTTCCATATCGGGGTCAGTAAAAGGTTAGTAAAGTGATAAGTCGTCTGATTATTCGTTTTAACAATGGAAAAAACTAACTCATTCTTTTTACTGGCTTTATGTGTTTATAGCATAAAGTCATTGAAGACCACGTTATAGTTACAATTTCGAATGAATAATTAAAATGAATAAAATCCGTGTATCACACAATCTCTACTTATCCATCATTCTCTCAAATCTTAGCTTGGATATTTGACGTGTATAAATCTAAATAGGAGATAGAGAACTATCTTCATTAGCAACGCTGATCGATCACGCATTTGAAAGATTAATTCGTAAGAAAATTTTATCTATTAATCATATTGATAAAGTGGATAATACTTGTAACTTCTTTAAGACTATACTTTCTCGAATGCCACACGGAAAGAACAATTATGCTGAAGTATCTAAATTTAACTGGATACAGAAAATTTTTTGAAAATAATTTTATTTAAACCATTAAAATAATCATGTAGGGCACTTAAACTGGTTCTTAGAACACTAAATGTTCTAAAAAATGTTAATGTATTTCTGTAGAGTTGTCGCAAATATTTAATTACATAATTATTAATTATTTAACAAAATTATTTTTGGATTTGTATTTAGCGAAATTTTTAAATACTTGAAGAAAATCGTTCTTTCGTGCAGAGAAAACCGCATCATGAACTAGAACAAGAAGAATGATTTACCCAAATCATAACGTTAGCATGATATAGAGAAGGCATAAATTTAGTTTAGTAATCACAATCAGCGTCGATCATGTCAAAAATATCGGTGAAACTGGTCATTAAGGTACTCGATATACCCGAGATACGGTAAATACGGTTCTTCCTTCTCCTGCTACTGGCGGCGTGGGTTCATCGAGGTCATCAGACCTAC
This sequence comes from Acromyrmex echinatior, assembly GCF_000204515.1. Next base: position 543,823 of record NW_011627021.1, read on the forward strand.
TTTCTCCGCATCTGACCATCGATAGACCGCGAGATCGATAATAATCAGGCCGATGCTTAATTGTCCGTCAGTCGCTCGTAACGGGGCACTTTAAGTGTTTGACGATGCGCGGTTGTTAAAAGCGCCGCGTGAACTTTGAGGGAGCCGCAAGTGAGATCATAAAGTGCCTCGTAAGAGCACTTTTTCGGTTGCGAAACCTGTTCGCGCTTCATTAGTGATAACAATGGACGAAAGGTCCCGTCGTACGGTTAAGTGACGCAACGCGTGTCGGGGAACGGAATAACGGCTAATTGACGCGGCGCCATCAATGGCGTTGTTAATCTGACAAAAATCCATTGTCAATTTTTAATTGCGAACAGTGACGTAAGAGAGACGTGGAAAAATTCTATCGATCTGCGTGTAGACCGATTCGTTTTCTCGCCCTATGCGAGATAAATCGACGATTCTGACGCGAAACGTGGAGGCTTTTCGATTTCAGTTTTGCACGCAGGTCGAATAAATGAAATCCTATCCTTCGGACAGCGACAAATGTATTATAAGATATGAATCTCTGTTCTTCGAGATAGAAAAGGGATTACCTTGTATTTTGCGCGGCTTGCTTTGATTTATAGCGACTAATTAAAAGTTAGTAGAGGCAAATTAATTCGTAAATCAACGGTTATCGAAGTTGAGTGAAATTCCATAAGCAAGCTTGGTTAACGCTTCGACCATGCCACACCTGCGGAATGGAAGCGTTTCCTCGTTCGCGGGCACACACGTGTTGTATGTCCACTTTATTTGTGCGGATCCGCGAACGTCGTTAGAATATCCTTTATCTCGCGAACTTACGTGGCACTCCCTTTTACGGCGTCGGCTGATATCGGCGAAGAATACTACATAGTAGGCGTATGTAGAAACGACGTGTTACGACCTCCGCGAATGCATCTTTACGAGCAATGATCGGGTAACTCTTTAGATAATTTGTGTAACGTAATGTAATAGTGCCATCGCAAAAACGATATGCGTCCCTGTCTGTGGACACAATCGCCTCGATACGTATAAAAAAGAAACAACATTGCATTCTGTTGAATGTCACACAAGCATTCATTTGCTTTTAATTAGAAACAGGCATTAGAAGCAGGCAATTACTACTGAATATCAAATTTTATTTTTTCTTGTTCTATCTTATCTTTAAATTGATATAAATTAATAAATAAAAGAAATTTATGTTAAATGGAGAACGATTGTACTTTACATTTAAGTTTTATGTAATTTTTTCAAAATATTGTTTGGTTATATACAGGGTGTCCCGTTTTGGCCGAATCGCTTTTGTGTAGATAGAGTGGACTAAACTGAGTCGAAAAGTCCTTTAACGTTTTGCAAATTTTACAATAAGTGTAATAATAAGATATTACTAAGATATTAATTACTAAAATTCGCTGAATATTGATTTTCAATAATTTTTTACTCAAATACTATCAATTTTACAGAAAAACAGCGAGAGACAAAAATTATTTATTTTCTTCTTACAAAGTTCTGAGAATTTAAAAAAAATTTTTTCAGAATTTTTTAATACCATATTTTTTCATGTTGGTACAAATAAGAAAATGCAGTACTAAAAAATTGATACAAAATTCTGAAAAAATTTTTAGAGTTCTACGAGAAGAACATAAATGACTCTGTTGCAGTTTTTCTGTAAAGTTGATAATATTTGAGTATTAGTAAAAAATTATTGAAGACCAATGTTCAGCAATTTCCATTAATATTTTGTTAACTATTGCGAACATTGCAAAATAATAAAAAACTTTTCGACTCAATTTAGTCCGCTCTATCTACACAAAAGCGATTGGCCAAAACTTATGGGACACCCTGTATTTTAATATTAAAATTCAGACATGTTGGGCATCCATTATATTCTTAGTATTATACAAAGTTTTAATTATAATATATCTATTTTGAATCGATGGTTAGAAACAATATACTGCCGCAACAAGAGAGTTAAAGTTCGCTATATAAAATCTTTAAATTCTATCATACAATTATAATGTTTTTAAAAAATTAATTTTGCATGTATCCATTGGTCTTATTCTTTACTCAAGGCGAAAATCTTAACACCAAGTGATTAGTTATCTCGCGTATATGTGGATAACAGCAAAATTCCGTTAGAGACCGAGGGGCTCCGCATATCTCACGAGCTCTATTAATATGTATGATTGGCTACAATCATATAGGAGAATAGATTTCCGCGAGGCATTTGCGGAATACGTTGCAGCAGGGGCAGATGTTGCTGGCCCGTGTCACCGCATAAATCGCAAAACGCCGCCAATTAGTCGATCCCACCAATTACACGACGTGAAATTAGAAACCGCCAGTGGCATGTCGGTGCTCGCACTGCCGCTGATCTATCACGAATCCTATTATATGCTCGTCCACGTCAAACGTACGCTAGTCGGTGATTGATATATTTTTTCAAGCAATATATGTATTTGTAATTGAGACCACGAGCGTTACTAATGGTGAAGCCATTGTGAAATTCGACTACAATATACGTAATAATAAAATCTATAGCTTACGTGATTCGAAATAAGCGCATATGGATAAAGACAATATGATTCAAAATGCTGATGCTGATACGTAATCTTTCTATTTATTGTCTTTTTACATTAATTGATGACAGTTTGCAAATATAAAAATAGATATTGCAAATAATTGAAATTAGTATTTGCACGCGTTAATTTGTGGATTAAAATTTTTGTTACATTAAATATAATAATCAAATAAAAAATGAGGATCATCGATTAAAGATACAAAAATGACTTAACTTTCTTATTAAAAATCCAAATATATGTAATAATGTAAATATACTAATTGTTAGATATATTTTTTATTGTAAAGGAAGAATATTGATGATAGAGAAAAAAATATTCTGAAAAGAATTTATAATTTACAATATAAAAGAGATATATTGATGATTTATACCATATTATCATTTTCGCAATTAATTTAAAAAACAAAATTTTTTAAAAATTTCTAGAAATAGAGACTGAAGAAAATATCCTCTTCAAAGACAACTATGCTTTCTAAAAGAGTTTCTTGATCGAATTACGTATCAAAATAAGTTCCTGGAAATTCTCGGATTTAAGAACACAGAGATAATAATGCGATTGTTAGTATCTATTCTATTGTTACTAGCCATACGGCGCGATGTGACTGTCCGTTATTTCCCTTTAATACGATAATCGTCTCCGCGAAATTCCGTCGTCGTAGCGCCCACCCAGCTTGCGGTACCGGCATTCTCTGACGCTCATTGACGCTCTCGCGGTGCTGAATAAAATGACGTTAACTCGCCGCGAGGTGTACCGTACGTTGCACGAGGTAGAGCGGGAGACGGGTCATTC